>LR738710.1:418239414-418318491 GCA_902687465.1 Secale cereale
TTACCGGGTTCCCACGAGTCGGTGACGAGGCAACCGAGGAACATGACAAAAGGTGGAACGGGCACGAAGCACACAACGGAGACATTCAAACAACACAACAAGCATACACGGGTCATCCACGGGGTCGTCTCGTTATACCTTTGAAGCGTGCGTTTCGGGGCGGTTCGAGACGTAGAGGAAGAAGTCGTTCTCGTTCCGAAGAGGAAGTAGCCGTTCACGTAGAGGTACATGGCGCATCCATCGTTTCCGCGGCGACGGTAGTGGTACTCGGGGCGACGGTAGTCGAACTTGACATCGGGTGTCGAGGTACTCATTCATGTAGTAGTCGGACTTGACGGTCCCGTGAAGTAGTCGAACTTGGAGCTCGTTCCCGTAGAGGTTCGGGTCGTCGTGGTTCACGTTTGTAGCGGTTCGGTCGTCGTGGAACTTGTTGCGTCGGGTCGGTGTTCGTAGATGTACTCGGTCCGTAGAGGTACTCGGTCGCGTGTAGGTGTTCCCGTTCGTAGAGGTACACGTTCTCTGTCAAGGTCAACACAAGCCACAAAACAAAAGAAAACTACAGCAAAAACGGGACAGCGGAGACGCTGGAAGTCGGGGCAGCAGGGGCCCTCGTCGCGGAAGGGAAACCCGTGCTCGCTGGAGAGGAGTCGAGGGAGCCTCGGAGCTGCTGGTGAAGGGCCGCACGGGGAAGAACACGGCCGGCGTCGGGGAGATGGGGCGCTGGAGGACGGGACGTCGGGGCCCCGGCTTAAGGCAGCAGGGCGAGGCGGCTGGCTGGCCGACGGCGAGGCTGCACTACAGACCTCGGGCGCGGCGGAGGGAGCCGTGCTGGCCGCGGGCTCCTGGAGGCGAGGAGATGCGCGAGGACGGAGGAAACCGAGGGAGCAGGGGAACCGCTCGAGGGAAAGGTCGACGGGCGTGCGCGGGCGAGGACCCTGGCGCTGCGGGAGCTTGGTCCTGGCGCGGGAGACGCGGAAGGAAGGGCCGGAGGGGCCACGGCGCGCGGGGCGGCCGGCTCCGGCCAGAGTGCAGAGGGGGCGCTCGGGCCTGGAGATCGAAGGGGAAGGGACGAGCGAGCGGGCGCTGTGAGAGAGGGAGACCGAGGGGGAGAGAAGGGGATCGAGGGGCTGGAGAGGTGAGCGAGCGCTGCGGGAAAAGAACGGGAGGGAGAGTGGCGGCGGCGACGTCGCACGAGGGGGAGAGGGAGATGCGGGAGGTGAGTGCGAAGGGCTAGGGTTTCGGTGTAGTGCTGGGCCGAAGGAGTAAAGGGGCCGGCTGGGCCTGGCCAGATGGCTGCGGCCTGGAGGGATGGCTGGTGGGTCTGGGAGCCCAAGAGGCCTAGGAGGGAGGAGGAGAGGCCTGGAGGCTGGCTTCTCTTCTGCTATTTTTTTTAAAAAAAAAAATAAAACAGAATACAACAACAAGAAAGGAAAGGAGGGAGGTGCTAGGAAAAGAGTTAGGGCAAGGGGTAAAATTCCCTGGACCCGCAAAAATGTCAGGAATTTAAATAAAATAGAAGGAGGGTTTTTGGAGGAACCTCGAGCAACGAGAAAAGAATTAAAAGGAGGTTTAGAAGGTGAAACTAGAATTAAGAGACATGAGGAAAAATATGCAAGTGTGTTAGGTAATTCCAAACAACGGAATAATATTAATATAGCTCCCTAAATATTGAGAGACTTTATATGTTATAAAGAGAAGTCACCTTCCCTCGATTTAAATGGACCGAAGGTCCACACAATTTATTTAGGTTGAGATGCAAAAAAAATAATGAGATGATGGCATGATGACATGATGCAATGCAAAAAAAATAAATAACACAAGCACAACGAACACAAAGGGAAACCCCGGAACATCTGGAAGCTTCGAGAATCTTCTGGAATCTTCTGGGACGTCGGTCTCGGGCGTCACACCATTTGAGTATTCCCGGGCCACGACACTTGTGCACATTAGTGATAGTCATAGATATTGCATACTGCATCATCATATCTCTGTGTGACACAAGAGTTTCTGGCATACACAATAGCTACCTTGATCCGAGAAGCATGCATAAGCGGCCAAAGAAAGAGCTCACAAGCTTTTAAGCAAAAGAGCCACCCAAAGCTTATAAGCAAAAGAAATATAGCATCATACGCCTTGCATCAAAAGAGATCATATGAGATAGCAATACATCATCTTGTGCTCAAGCATCGGCACGTCATACACTCATAGCATACTTGTGATAGAAAGTAGTTACGTTTTGCCTCTTATAGGTTGTGCACAAGTGCATATCCGCCTATTAAGAAATCGGTTAGCGTCTCTCTAGTGTTGTGCAACACGAGCATTTTCCATGGATTCCACATTTTTTCGCTCACCCTTGGTTGCACGACCACATTTATCTATCCGTGCGGGTGTTCCGTGTGCTACTTATTGCTTGTGATCTACTTGTTGCATGAGCAAATTGTGAACCATTTTCAACATCATTGAGTCACTTTGACAATTGCATTGAATTTGTGCCACCATCCTAACCAAGCTCCTCCCAAAGCTTTACTTGTGTAGGTGTGTGAATCGACAAGAAGTGGTACCAATAGTGCTATTTCTAGGTTACATTATTGAGTGATCATTGATCCATTTTCAACTTCGGTCAAGGTACAATTGGTATTGTCTTCTCTTTCTCCCACTCACACTCTTGTTTGTGACGATGGATAGGCCAAGTACATCTACGAACCCGCTCTTTAATGATCCTCAAGAATCAAACAACTACGTCACCAAACTACATCTCTTCGATGTCCAACGAGCTCTACATCAAGAAAGTGAAGCTATGCGCAAGCACATTGAGCAAGTCGCCGCCGACGCACGACAATTTGAAGCAAGAACAAGAGAGCAATTCAACATCATTAACACCAACATGTCTACTCAATTCGATGAGCTACGGACTTTGATAGTCAACCGACGTTCTTCTTCCACATCTTCTCAAAGACGAAGCCGCTCAAATCGCCATACCGACTCCACGGAAGGATCAAGTACACCTACATCGAACACTCTTCGTCAAGCCGCACGTCAAGCTCGACATGACAGCCGGAATCCACTTCATGACAAGAGCTCCCAAGAGCTATTTGAAGAGCAAGAAATTCGACATCGTCAAAACCAAGCTACACTGGAACAAGCGCAAGAACGACAACGACTACGCCAACAACAACAAGAGCGAGCACGTCGACACCAAGAAGAACAAGATGCCGAGGCTAATCGTCAAGCACAACAACGCCGAGAATCTCAAGCTCTTGAGGCACAACGAGCATTACGTGATTCACATCGCAATGTGGCAACTCGCAGTCGACACACTCGTCAAGAAGGGGATTTCCTTAGCGATGAGATGCAAGAGAGGCGCAACCAAGCACGAATGCTAGAAGAAGTTCCTCCTCAAGCGCGACACGAGCAACAACCTCAACAAGCACCACAAGCTCAACAAGTACACCATGACAATGTACATCTACTCCGATAAGAGCAACATGAGATTGACAATCGTCCCAATCAAGAACGCCCTCCCAATAGGCAAGCAAACAATGAAGAGCATCGCTATGGCAAGCTTAAGTTCACCATGCCAAAGTTTTCCGGAAGCATTGATCCCGAAGATTACCTATCATGGGCATTGAAAGTTGATAAGATCTTCTGCTTACACAACTTTGACGAACAAAAGAAGATTAATGGCCTCCCTTGAGTTCCAAGACTATGTTCTCATTTGGTGGGAGCAAATCATCGAAAGAATAGTAGCCAAAGGCGAACCTCCCATCACTACTTGGGCTCAAATGAAGGAAGTCATGAGAGCAGGCTTTGTACCAACACACAACAACCATGATTTGTTCAAGAAGCTACAACTCCTTAAGCAAGGTACCAAGTCCGTCGAAGAGTACTACAAGGAGATGGAGATTGCCATGATACTAGCAAACATCACGGAAGACGAAGAACAAACGATGGCGAGATTCTTGAATGGACTCAACTATCCTATCAAGAAGATTGCGGACTTTCAACCCTAGACGACCCTCCTCGAGCTAGTACATCAAGCCACCAAAGCGGAGCGACAAGTTCAAGAGGACTACAAGTACTCCAAGTTCACCTCCAAGAACATCAGCTCCTACAACCAAGCTTCAACAACTTCGGCTACGCCTACCTCTACCAAGCCATCTACAAACTATGGTGACAAGTCAATCTACAAGAATGCGACTACATCAAGTCGTCCACCTTCTACGAACAACTTCAAGCCAAGAGCTTCAACTTCTACAACTCCAACCGAGGACAACTCCAAGACCGTTCGTACCATGATTATTAATGATGACAGATCCTATGACTCAATGAGCGACGATGAGATGGAAGTCCTTGAACATGTAGTTATGCGTCGCCAAGTGAATGAAGAAGAAGACCATCAAGTGTTTTGCGACAATGATCGAGTCCCAATCTCGTTGTCTCCAAGGTCTTGACACTCCAACATCAACAAGATGACGACCAACGATGTTACATTTTCCATACCAAGGCCGGCATCAATGGACGCTCCGTCAAGGTTATCAACGATGGAGGAAGTTGTCATAACTTGGCAAGCGAAGAGCAATGCGACAAGCTCCAATTGGTCAAGACGAAGCAGCCTCACCCCTACAAGGTCCAATGGCTTAATGACGCCGGAATTCTTCGAGTCAAGCACACCGTGCATGTCTCCTTCAAGATAGGCGCCTACGAGGACACACTTGAGTGTGATGTGATCCCTATGTCCGTGTGCCACCTTCTACTTGGACGACCATGGCAATACGATCGTGGAGTCACACACAACGGACGGACCAACAACTATAGCTTCGATATGAAGGCCAAGGAATTCGTGCTACGTCCAATGTCTCTAAGTCAAGTTGCCACCGACAAACACATACCTACCAACCATCGTGGAAAGAGTGGTGAGAGAGTGAACCACCAAGAGGAGAGTGAGAGCCACAAGCCAAATTTGAGCGACTCCACGATAAGTGATAAGAAACAACTAGTGCTATTCGCCACCAAACATGAGATGAGAGAAGTGTGTGAGAACCCGTCGAGTGTCTTTCACCTTGTGCTTTTATGCAAAGGGGAAGCCAAACCTACTAACACTTCACCACCTCTACCTTTAGTGTTGTCTCAATTGTTGCAGGAATTCTCGGACGTATTTCCCGATTAGCTACCTCCGGTTCTACCTCCACTTCGCGGAATTGAACACCGCATCGACCTCATACCCGGCGCACCACTTCGAAACAAGGCTCCTTACCGCGTCAACCCCGAGGAACCCAAGGAGATACAACGGCAAGTGCAACAACTCATCGACAAAGGTCATGTACGTGAAATCTTAAGCCCTTGTGCCGTTCCGGTTATTCTCATGCCTATGAAAGATGGAAGTTTTCGCATGTGCTCCGATTGTCGCCCGATAAGCGCTATCACCGTTAGATACCGTCACCCTATCCCACGCTTAGACGACATGCTTGATGAATTATGTGGTGCCACCATCTTTTCAAAAATTGATCTTAAAAGTGGCTACTACCAAATTCGCATTCAAGAGGGTGATGAGTGGAAAACGGCTTTCAAAACCAAGTTTGGGTTATATGAGTGGTTGTTCATGCCTATGGGTTTATCGGAAGCGCCCGATTCTTTTATGCGTCTTATGAATTTTGTCCTCCGACCTTATATAGGCGTCTTTGTAGTGGTTTACTTTGATGACATCCTCGTTTTTAGCAAATTGCTAGAGGACCATGTGACACACATCCATATGGTTTTACAAACCCTTCGGAAAGAGCGCTTATATGCTAACATGGAAAAATGCACTTTTGGCAATGACAAGGTCCTTTTCCTAGGATTTGTCGTCTCTTCACAAGGTGTTCACGTTGATGAAACTAAAATTGAAGTAACTAAAACTTGGCCACAACCAACGAATCTCCTACAAGTGCGTAGTTTCCTTGGTTTAACCGGTTTCCACCGACGTTTTGTAAAGGACTTTAGCACAATTTCTATGCCACTACACGCCTTGAGCAAGAAGAACGCACCCTTCATTTGGGGTCCTTCGCAAGACACCGCGTTCAATGAGCTAAAGAGCTTGCTTACCCATGCACCACTTCTTGCCCTACCAAACTTTGACAAACCTTTTGAGATCCATTGTGACGCTAGCGGTACCGGCATAGGTGGCGTGCTAATGCAAGAAAAGCGCCGAATTGCGTACTTTAGCGAGCAGCTATCCGAAGCGCAACTTAACTACCCCATCTATGGTAAATTGCTTTATGCCTTGGTGCGAGTTTTACATTTTTGGGAACATTACCTTAGACCTCATGAATTCATTCTTCATACGGACCATGAGACTCTCAAGTATCTCAAGGGTCAAACTAAGTTGAAAAAGCGTCACGCTAAGTGGAGTGAGTTCATTGAGTCTTTTCCCTATGTCATCAAGTACATCAAAGGCAAAGAAAATGTTGTGGCGGATGCGCTTTCCCGCAAATGCATGCTTGTTACACAACTTGAGTGCAATGTTCTTGGCTTTGAGCACATAAAAGATTTGTATGAGCATGATACTTTCTTTGCACATCCTTATGCTAAGTGTTTGACTCACAATTCTTGGGAACATTACTACATAAAGGATGGATATCTCATGAGATCTAACAAACTTTGCATTCCTGAGTCTTCGCTTCGTTTACTCCTTTTGCAGGAGTCTCATGGAGGAGGACTCATGGGACACTTTGGACGCGACAAAACATTTGCTACGCTCTCAAAGAACTACTTTTGGCCCAAGATGCTCCGTGACGTCTCACGCCTCACCAACCGATGTTCTACCTGTCGCAAAGTTAAGTCAAAAGCTCAATCTCATGGTCTGTACATTCCACTTCATATTCCATATCATCCATGGGAAGACATAAGCATGGACTTTGTACTTGGATTGCCTAGGACTCAAAATGGAAAGGATTTTATAAAATGGCTCATTTCATTCCTTTTAACAAGATCGACGATGCTTCACATGTGGCAAATCTCTTTTGTAGGGAAATCATCGTCTACATGGAGTGCCCAAGACTATTGTGTCGGATAGGGACGTCAAGTTCTTGAGCTACTTTTGGAAGACTCTATGCGCCAAACTCGGCATCAAGCTACTCTTCTCTTCGGCATATCATCCACAAACCGACGGCCAAATGGAGGTGACGAACCGCACACTTTCGACGTTTCTTCGCGTGTTGATCAAGAAGAACATCAAGGAATGGGAGCAATGCTTGCCCATCGCCGAGTACGTCTACAACCGCGCAAGACATTCGACTACCGGCAAGTCCCATTTCGAGGTCGTCTACGGCTTCAACCCGTTGTCCCCATTGGACATCCTACCTCTACCTCTACAAGAGCGCATCAACATGGACGCAAGTGCACGAGCAAGCTATCTCAAGAAGGTGCATGAAGATACAAGGGCAACAATCGAGCGACAAGTCCATCGCCTAACCACCAAGCTAAATGTCAACAAAGCACCAATGGTGTTCCAACTGGGAGATCTTGTTTGGCTTCACCTTCGCAAGGACCGTTTCCCAAACGAGGGAAAGTCCAAGCTACTACCTCGCGCCGACGGACCCTTCAAGGTGCTAGCACGCTATAACAACAATGCATACAAGATAGACATTCCACGCGACAAGTACAACATGAGCGATGCCTTCAACGTCAAGGATCTCTCCCCTTTCCATGGTGATGAAGATTTCGATCCGAGGTCAGATCTTTCCCAAGGGAGGGGAGATGATGTGGAGCATCCCAAGGTCATCCCCATGGACCCTCAATCGCCTCATAAAGTACCTCAAGGACCAATGACACGTGCTCATGCTAGAGCTCTCGAGACCGAGGTGACATCTCTCATAGTCCAACTTCCATATGAACTTGCGAGACATGGCTTCTACCTCAGACGGATGTGTTTTGTGTGCTCAGGTATCAAGAAGACCCCATCAGAGAAGTTCATGAAGATGGACAAGCCCCCAAGCTCATGGACGAAGCATGGCATCAAGAGAAGCTGAAGAAAGCTCCAGGCCCCGGACATCCGGCCCCTGGACCTACAACTACAGAAGAGCCCCCGCAGCCGAAGCTACAGGGCCGGGACATCCGGCCAGGCTCCGGACATCCAGCCTCGAGCCAGGAAATCCGGCGCCACCCCACAGAAGCCACCCAAGACTCGGCCCTGCTAGCCCGGACATCTGGCAAAATGCCCGGACATCCGGCGCTTTGCCAAAGCCCGGACATCCGGCCCGACGCCCGGACGTCCGGCCCTGCCTGTGCGCAGCCACTTGGGTTTCGACCCGTGTATCCCTATTCCGTCCCCTAGACGATAAGTACTGCTTCCCCTCCATCTTTTCAGGGTAGCTTTGTGATAGCTCATCTAAACACCCTAGTGGTTCCTCTCCTACGAGACCGCGGCCTCCTCGGAGACGATCCACCGGATTCAAGACCTCCTATACGGAGAAGAACATCAAGACCTCCTCACGGAGATGACTACCGCCACTTGTATCGTCCTTAGTTGATCGTGTATCGTGTATCGCACATTGTGTACCCGGATATAGCACTTGTGTGACCTAAACTTGTTGATTTGAGTGTTTTCTTCTTGTCCCTCTTGTGTTTTCCCTTGTGTACCACGTGTTCATCCTTGGGATCCCTCCTTTTCGTGAAAGATCGGCCATCTAGGGTTCCACCCTACATCACAACTTTTCATCATATTCAATGCACTTAGTGTGAAAGTTTTTACTACATTGATATTGGATGTCTATCATGCGAAGACTAGTTTATAGCCTAAGCACATTACCATGCTGTTTTGATAGACTCTCAAAAGGATATAAGTGAAGCATGAGAGTTCAACAATTTCTTCAAAATATTATCACCACCATGCTCTAAGAGATATAAGTGAAGCACTAGAGAAAAAACTATTCAACTCAAAAGATATAAGTGAAGCACATAGAGTGTTCTATCAATTCCTAGGCCATATTTAACTCTCTCAAATAGGTGTGTCCAGCAAGGATAATTGCGGCAAACTAACAAGTAAATACTCAAATTATACAAGACGCTCCAAGCAAAACACATATCATGTGGTGAATAAAAATATAGCTCCAAGTATAGTTACCGATGGATGAAGACGAAAGAGGGGATGCCTTCCCGGGGCATCCCCATGCTTAGGCTTTTGGTTGTCCTTGAATTTTACTTGGAGTGCCTTGGGCATCCCCAAGCTTAGGCCCTTGATACTCTTTGTTCCATAGTCCATCAAAGCAGTACTCAAAACTTGAAAACTTCACAACACAAAACTTAGACAAAAATCTCATGAGCTCCGTTAGTATAAGAAAGCAAACCACTACTCAAAGGTACTGCAATGAATTCATTCTTTGTTTATATTGGTGTTAAACTTATTGTATTCCAACTTCTCTATGGTTCATACTTCCCAATATTAATCATAGATGCATTGAAATAAGCAAACAACACACGAAAAACATAATCTGTCAAAAACAGAACAGTCTGTAGTAATCTGCAGGTTTCAGATACTTCTGTAACTCCACAAAATTCAAACTAAATTGGTAAACATGTCAAATTTGTCTATTAATCATCTACAAAAAATCAACTAAATAGCACGCTCCAGTAAAATCTGATGACCATTCTAGCGAGCGCTAACGATTCTGTTTTTCACAGCAAGATCATATAAACTTCACACAAGTCTTCCCAAAGGTGCTACTTGGCACAAACACTAAACAAAACACAAAACCACATCTAAACAGAAGCTAGATGCAATATTTATTCCCTAACAGCAGCAAAAACAAAAAAAATATAAAATTGGGTTGCCTCCCAACAAGCGCTATCGTTTTACGCCCCTAGCTAGGTGCGATACATGGATAGTTCTAGGTATTGCCATCTTTGGAAGGCAATCCATAAGCGGCTCTCATGATAGATTCATATGGTAATTTGATTTTCTTTCTAGGAAAGTGTTCCATGCCTTTCCTTAACGGAAATTGGAATCTAATATTTTCTTCCTTCAAATTAATAATTGCAAAAATCGTTCTAAGGAAAGGTCTACCAAGAATAATAGGACATGAATGATTGCAATCTATATCAAGAACAATGAAATCTACGGGCACATAATTCCTATTGGCAACAATAAGAACATCATTATTTCTTCCCATAGGTTTCTTAATAGTGGAATCCGCAAGATGCAAATTTAAAGAACAATCATCAAGCTCATGGAAACCTAGCAAATCACTCAAAGTTTTTGGGATAGTGGAGACACTTGCACCCAAATCACACAAAGCATAGCATTCATGATATTTTATTTTTATTTTAATAGTAGGTTCCCACTCATCATAAAGCTTTCTAGGGATAGAAACTTCTAACTCAAGTTTTTCTTCATAAGATTGCATCAAAGCATCAACTATGTGTTTGGTGAAAGCTTTATTTGGACTATAAGCATGCGGATAATTTAGTATGGATTGCAACAAGGAAATACAATCAATCAAAGAGCAATTATCATAATTGAATCCCTTGAAATCCATAGTAGTGGGTTCATCACTATGCAAAGTTTTAATCTCTTCACTCCCACTTTTAATAATTTTCGCATCAAGATCTAAAAACTCTGAATCACTGGGACACCTTAAAGTAGAATCACTTCCAAGCCTATCTTCATCAAGATTTATACTATAAAACAAGGATCTAATAGGAGACACATCAATAACTTTCAGATCTTCATCTTTATTTCCATGATAAGTAGAAGAACACGCTCTTATATAATGTTCTCTTTTAGCACGCATCCTAGTGGTTCTTCCTTTGCATTCATCAATGGAAATTCCCATGGCTTTGAGAGACTCATTGATATCACACTTAGGTGGGATAGATCTAAGTTTCAAAGAATCAACATCAAGAGTAATTCTATCCACACTTTTAGCCAATTCATCAATCTTAAGCAATTTCTCTTCAAGCATAGCATTCAAATTCTTTTGCGAGATCATAAACTGCTTAACACTAGTTTCAAATTCAGAAGGCATGCATCTTTCCATAAGAGTTCTTGTAGGAATTACCATAATTATAAGAGGAATTACTAGGAAAAGGCCTAGGATTAAAATTCCTTCTATAAGCATTGTTACCAAAATTATTCCTACAAACAAAATTCACATCTAAATATTCATTGTTATTTTAAATCAAAGTGGACAAATGCAAATCATTAGGATCAGAAGAAGCACTCTTAGTGATGAGGACATCACTAACAAGGTTACACCCACAGCTCCAACTGACACATATACAGGACCAATTACTAGAGCTCGCGCACGCCAATTAAATTACCAGGTACTTTCGTTTCTTGGTAATGATTCTAATGTTCATGAGAATATGATGATACCTAAATTGGATACATTTGTCTTGCATACAAATGAAGGGCCTAGCTTGGACAAGAAGGATGAACATTGGAGCAAGATCAAGCATGGAGATGATGGCATGCGCAAGGGCAACAAGAATGGAGTTACAAGTGATGATTTCAGGACTTTGAAGTCACCATAATGAGTGCGTGAAGCCTTGGATAAAATATACAAGATGCCACTTCATAAATTTCGTCCAGAGGCTATTAGAGGTGATACCTCACCTTATTATTGGGCCAGGCCCATGTAATTTCGAAATACTTGAGTATACATGGCTCCTGAAGATGCTGACAGGTATGAATGTTTAGTTGCGCAACGTGTTTTGAGTGTGCAGGTTACACAAGCTGAGCAAAATCAGAGGCATAATTTATTCCATACAAAGGGAGTTGTGAAGGAACATTATGTTCGCGTGATCATAGATGGAGGGAGTTGCAACAACTTGGCTAGCATGGAGATGGTGGAGAAGCTATCTCTCACCAAAAGAACACATCCACATCCTTACTACATCCAATGGTTGAACAACAGCGGCAAGGTTAAGGTAACACGTACTGTTCGTGTGCATTTTATTATCTCTACATATGCTGATTATGTTGATTGTGATGTGGTACATATGCAAGCATGTTCCTTATTACTTGGTAGACCATGACAATTTGATAAAAATTCTTTACACCATGGTAGAAACAATCAGTATACTCTTGTTCATAGGGATAAAAATATTACTTTACTTCATATAACTCCTGATTCCATTTCGAAAGATGATAATAATAGAGGTAATAAAGCAAAACAGGAGAAAAATAAGAGTGAAAATCAGATTGTGGCAAAAGAATTTGAGGAACAAATGAAGCCTAATAAGAAACCATCTACTGTTGCTTCTGAAATTAAATTGAAAAGTGCATGTTTACTTGCCACCAAATCTGATAATGATGAGCTAGATTTGAGCAAATCTCTTTGCTTTTGTGTGCAAAGAGGCATTATTATCATTCAAGGACGTGCCTTCCTCTTTGCCTCCTTCTGTCACTAACATTTTGCAGGAGTTCGCTGACGTCTTTCCACAAGACGTGCCACCGGGATTACCACCTATTCGAGGGATTGAGCATCAGATTGACTTAATTCCTGATGCATCGCTACCCAACCGCGCACCATACCGTACCAATCCAGAGGAGACAAAGGAGATTATGCATCAAGTACAGGAGCTGCTCGACAAAGGTTATATACACGAATCTCTTAGTCCTTGTGTTGTTCCTATTATACTAGTGCCTAAAAAGGATGGTACATCGCGTATGTGTGTTGATTGTAGAGGCATTAATAATATTACTATTTGTTATCGTCATCCTATTCCTAGGCTAGATGATATGCTTGATGAATTGAGTGGCTCTACAATATTCTCCAAAGTTGATTTGCGTAGTGGATACCATCAAATTCGTATGAAATTGGGAGATGAATGGAAAACAACATTTAAAACTAAGTTAGGATTATATGAGTGGTTACTCATGCCTTTTGGGTTAACTAATGCACCTAGTACTTTCATGAGATTAACGAATGAAGTGTTACGTGCTTTCATTGAACGATTTGTGGTAGTATACCTTGATGATATATTGATTTATAGCAGATCTTTGGAGGAACATTTACGTGCTTTCTTTATTTCTCTACGTGATGCACGTTTGTTTAGTAACCTTGGAAAGTGCACCTTTTGCACCGACCGAGTCTCTTTTCTTGGCTATGTTGTTACTCCACGGGGAATTGAGGTTGATAAAGCCAAGATTGAAGCTATTGAGACTTGGCCGCAGCCCAAAACGGTCACACACGTGAGGAGTTTCCTTGGCCTCGCTGGATTCTATCGGCGTTTTGTGAGAGATTTCAGCACCATTGCTGCACCTCTCAATGAGCTTACAAAGAAGGATGTGCCTTTTGTTTGCAGTACTGCACAGGAAGAAGCATTCATGGTATTGAAAGATAAGTTAACACATGCTCCTTTACTCCAACTTCCTGATTTTAATAAGACTTTTGAGCTTGAATGTGATGCTAGTGGAATTGGGTTAGGAGGTGTGTTATTACAAGATGGTAAACATGTTGCATACTTCTCTGAAAAATTGAGTGGGCCTAGTCTGAATTATTCTACTTATGATAAGGAATTATATGCTCTTGTTCGGACTTTGGAAACATGGCAACATTATTTATGGCCCAAAGAATTTGTTATACATTCTGATCATGAATCTTTGAAGCACATTAAAAGTCAAGCAAAACTGAACCGTAGACATGCTAAATGGGTTAAATTCATAAAGACTTTCCCTTATCTTATTAAACACAAGAAGGGAAAAGAAAATGTTATTGCTGATGCTTTGTCTCGTCGTTATACTATGCTTTCAGAACTTGACTTTAAAATATTTGGTTTGGAGACCATCAAAGATTAATATGTGCATGATGCTGAATTTAAAGATGTATTGCAGAATTGTAAAGAAGGGAGAACATGGAACAAGTTCGTCGTTAATGATGGATTTGTGTTTCGTGCTAACAAGCTATGCATTCCAGCTAGCTCTGTTCGTCTTTTGTTGTTGCGGGAGGCGCATGGAGGAGGATTAATGGGACACTTTGGCGTGAAGAAGACGGAGGACGTACTTGCTATGCATTTCTTTTGGCCAAAGATGCGACGGGATGTTGGGTGTTTTGTTGGTCGCTGCACTACATGTCAAAAAGCTAAGTCACGACTCAATCCTCATGGTTTATATATGCCTTTGCCTGTCCCTAGTGTTCCTTGGGAAGATATATCTATGGACTTTGTTTTGGGTTTACCTCGAACAAAGAAGGGGAGAGATAGCATATTTGTTGTCGTGGATAGGTTCTCGAAGATGGCACACTTTATACCATGTCATAAAAGTGATGATGCAGCTAATGTTGCTGATTTGTTCTTTCGTGAAATTAATCGCTTGCATGGCGTGCCAAATACTATTGTTTCAGATCGTGATACTAAATTTCTTAGCCACTTCTGGAGATGTTTATGGGCTAAGTTGGGGACTAAACTACTTTTTAGTACTACATGTCACCCCCAAACTGATGGACAAACTGAAGTATTCAATAGAACTTTGTCTACTATGCTTAGGGATGTTTTGAAGAATAACAAGAAAATGTGGGAAGAATGCTTGCCTCATATTGAATTTGCTTATAATCGTTCGTTCCATTCTACTACTAAGATGTGCCCTTTTGAAATTGTCTATGGTTTCCTACCTCGTGCACCTATTGATTTGTTGCCTCTTCCATCTTCGGAGAAGGTAACTTTTGATGCTAAACAACGTGCTGAATTGATCTTAAAAATGCATGAGTTAACTAAGGAAAATATTGAGCGCATGAATGCTAAATATAAACTTGTTGGATATAAGGGTAGAAAAAGTGTTGTCTTTGCACCTGGAGATCTTGTTTGGTTACATTTCCGTAAGGATAGGTTTCCTAATTTGCGCAAGTCAAAGCTAATGCCACGTGCTGATGGTCCTTGCAAGGTGTTAGAGAAAATAAATGATAATTCATATAAACTTGAGTTGCCTGCAGATTTTGGGGTTAGTCCCACATTTAACATTGCAGATTTGAAGCCTTACTCAGGTGAGGAAGATGAGCTTCCGTCGAGGACGACTTCAGTTCAAGAAGGGGAGGATGATGAGGACATCACTAACAAGGTTACACCCACAGCTCCAACTGACACATATATAGGACCAATTACTAGAGCTCGCGCACGCCAATTAAATTAGCAGGTACTTTCGTTCCTTGGTAATGATTCTAATGTTCATGAGAATATGATGCTACCTAAATTGGATACATTTGTCTTGCTTACAAATGAAGGGCCTAGCTTGGACAAGAAGGATGAACATTGGAGCAAGATCAAGCATGGAGATGATGGCATGCACAAGGGGAACAAGAATGGAGTTACAAGTGATGATTTCAGGACTTTGAAGCCACCATAATGAGTGCATGAAGCCTTGGACGAAATATAGAATATGCCACTTCATAAATTTCGTCCAGAGGCTATTAGAGGTGCTGTGTCACCTTATTATTGGGCCAGGCCCATGTAATTTCGAAATACTTGAGTATAGGCTGTTTTTAGAGTCCGTATGTGTGGGTAAACAAGAGTTAGGGTTGGTTTCGGACCCCTCCACCAAGGGCCACGAAATTCCCCCTCTTCCCCCCATATATACAGCCCTTAGGGCGTCGTTTAGACTTTGGGTTTTGTTTATATTAAAGTTCGCCATAGCTGCAACTTCGCGTACGTCGTTTGTGTTCAACAACTAGACAAAGATGTCACAGAACCCCACTTGATCAATAAAGCTTTCCTCTTGAATTCGCAATATCCAGATTGCAATCTCAGTTTCTTGCTTGTTCTTCGTTTGCCTGCAGGAAACAAACCTTCGTGGTCAGGTTGATCGTGCTCCGGCGTGGTCAGTAACCTCTCGGAGTTGGTTTAGTGATTGCTAAGGCGCAACGTCCTCGCATGTTCGTAGTCGGATCGTCAAAGTCGACTTCCTCCAAAATGATAGCCACCATCTCATCGAAAGACGGGACACGTTTGCCTCTATCACTTAACAGCAAATAATTTCATAAGTTCATCCATCTTTCCACTCAAAACACTAATTTCTTCAATAGCATGCACTTTTTTACTAGCAGATCTTTCGGTGTGCCATTGAGAATAATTGACCATAATATTATCTAGGAGTTTGGTAGCTTCTCCTAAGGTAGTTTCCATGAAAGTGCCTCCTGCGGCCGAATCTAAAAGATTTCTAGAAGCAAAATTCAAGGCAGCATAAAAGTTCTGAATAATCATCCATAGATTCAAACCATGTGTAGTGCAATTACGTATCATTAATTTCATTCTCTCCCAAGCTTGTTCAACATGCTCATGATCTAGTTGCTTAAAGTTCACAATATCGTTTCTAAGAGAGATGATCTTAGCAGGAGAGAGATACTTAGAGATAAAAGCAACTTTACACTTATTCCATGAATCAATACTATTTCTAGGCAAAGAGGAAAACCAAGTTTTAGCATGATCTCTAAGTGAAAACGGAAATAACTTCAATTTAACATATCGTTATCCGTATCCCTTTTCTTTTGCATATCACACAAATCAATAAAGTTGTTTAAATGTGTAGCTGCATCTTCACTAGCAAGGCCGGAGAATTGATCTTTCATGACAACATTCAACAAAGCAGCATTGATCTCACAAGATTCATCATCGGTAATAGGAGCAATCGGAGTGCTGATAAAATCATTATTGTTGGTATTGGAGAAGTGACACAATTTGGTATTGTTCTGAGCCATAGTGACAAGCAAGCAATCCAACACACACAAGCAAACAAGAAGCAAGCGAACGATAAACACACGACAGAAGAAGGGCAAATAAAACGGCAAGGGTGAAGTGGGGGAGAGGAAAACGAGAGGCAAAGATGTAATGCGAAGGATAAGGGTTTGTGATAGGTACTTGGTATATGACTTTTGCATAAGCCTCCCCAGCAACGGCGCCAGAAATTCTTCTTGCTACTTCTCGAGCTTGCGTTGTATTCCCTTGAAGAGGAAAGGGAGATACAGCACAGTAGCATAAGTATTTCCCTCAGTTTTTGAGAACCAAGGTATCAATCCAATAGGAGACCACGCGCGATTCCCTCGCACCTGCACAAACATATAAGAACTTCGCAGCCAATGCGATAAGGGGTTGTCAATCCCTTTACGGTCACTTACGAAAGTGAGATCTGATAGAGATGATAGTTTATATTTTTGGTATTTTTGTTTACAAGAATAGGAAGTAAAAGCAGAAAAAGTAAAGTAAGTGTAGATTGATATGTTGAGAATAGACCCGGGGGCCATAGTGTTCTCTAGTGGCTTCTCTCATGATAGCGATATTCTACGGCGGGTAAACAAATTACTGTCGAGCAATTGATAGAAAAGCAAATAATTATGAGACTATCTAGGCATGATCATTGTATATAGGCATCACGTCCGAGACAAGTAGACCTACTCCTGCCTGCATCTACTACTATTACTCCACACATCGACCGCTATCCAGCATGCATCTAGTGTATTGAGTTCATAAGAACAGATAACACCTTAAGCAAGATGACATGATGTAGAGGGATAAGCAATATGACATAAACCCCATCTTTTTATCCTCGATGGCAATAATACAATATGTGCCTTGCTGCCCCTACTGTCACTGGGAAAGGACACCGCAAGATTGAACCCAAAGCCAAGCACTTCTCCCATTGCAAGAACTATAGATCTAGTAGGCCAAACCAAACCAATAATTCGAAGAGACTTGCAAGGATATTATGAGCACACATAAAGAGTTCAAAAAAGAACCAAATATATCTCATAGATAATCTTGATCATAAACTCACAATTCATCGGATCTCGAAAAACACACCGCAAAAAGAGATTACATCGAATAGATCTCCTCGAAGACCGAGGAGAACTTTGTCTTGAGATCCAGAGATAGAGAGAAGAAGCAATCTAGATACTGGCTATGGACCCGAAGGTCAGTGGTAAACTACTCACAACTCATGATAAGGCGATGATGATGATGTAGAAGCACTCCGTGATGGATCCCCCCTCCGGCAGAGCTTCGGAACAGGCCCCAAGATGGGATCTCACGGGAACAGAAGGTTACGGCGGTGGAACTAGGGTTTTCTCTGTTAATCTGATGGTTTCGGGGTACGTAGGCTTATATAGGAGGAAGGAGGGCATCGAGGGCCTCACGAGGGGTCCACGAGGCAGGGGGCGCGCCCTAAGGGGGGCGCCCCCCACCCTCGTGGGCACCTCGTGGCCCCTACTCCGTGGTTCTCAAGTCCCGTGCGTGATTTTCTCCAAAAATATCTCTCCCGAAGGTTTCATTCTGTTTGGAATCCGTTTGATATCCGTTTTCTATAAAACCTTAAAACAGGCAAAAAACAGCAACCTGGACTGGGCCTTTAGGTTAGTAGGTTAGTCCCAAAAATAATATAGAAGTCTATGACACAGCCCATTAAACATCCAAAACATCATAAATAATAACATGGAACAATAAAAAATTATAGATACGTTGGAGACGTATCAGACATCACTGCCTTGAGTCAACCAAGGTAGCATGTGGCACTGGTAAGGCGCGACTCCAACCTCAAGATGTTCATAGCAGCTTCATCCTTGATAATAGAGTTGGCGGGGTCCAGACGAGGCTCGACCCGCCCAGTTTCCTCCTCGAAGTTGCAGCAGAATTCTACACAAGAGAGAACACGACGAGTTAGCAAGCAAGTTATGAGTCGACCACCTTGATTCAGTCGAAATAAAAGAGGCATACCTTCAAGCACAAGATACCACTTCTTG
Organism: Secale cereale; assembly: GCA_902687465.1. NCBI lineage: Eukaryota > Viridiplantae > Streptophyta > Magnoliopsida > Poales > Poaceae > Secale > Secale cereale. The sequence continues at coordinate 418,258,113 of LR738710.1, forward strand.
GTGAGATCACTCAGATAAGCCTCCAACTCATTCTTCTTCTGGAAAAGGCCCCCATATTTATCGTCCAGGACAGTGTTGGCCCTCTTCAATCGAGTCACATCCTTGTTGGCCGCATCGAGAGATTCCTTCAGCCCGGCGATCTCTGCCTCAAGCGTGCCGACCGAAGCCAGCTTCTGCTCTACCAGTTCAGTTTTCTCCTGCGCCCTCTGCTGCGCTGCCGCCAGGTCAAGGTCCTTCTGCTCCAGGGCTGCCTTCATTTGATCTACAAGAGACATTACTAGACAGATGAACATCAGGATACACACGGCATATTCGCTGAGGATCAGTCGACAAGCTACATGCTTTAATTACCAGAGGCTTCATCCTGAGTTTTCTTCAAATGGTCCCTGGCCAGCTGCAAGTCAAGATTGAGCTGTACCTGCTTCTTCTCAAGATCCGCTAACTTGGCTCCGAACTCGCAAGATTTCTACATCGATATAGCAAGACAAAATTCTAAGACCACAACCGAGTCAAATACTCAACAGTAGTCTCGGGGACTACACCCAGTGGGTGCACTGAGCGTGCCCCCACTGGTTCTCACTCGGTCAGATCAGTCCTGCCCGAGCCCAAAAAAGAGAGAGAGAGAGAGAGATGGATAAATTTTGTTCTCAGACCATAGCCGACTAACAGCAGTCGACCATGGTCTCGGGGACTACACCCAGTGGGTGCACTCAGAGTGCCCCCACTGGTCCTCTCTCGGCCGGATCAGTCCTGCGCGAGTAAGAAGGGTTCAAAACAAATGAACAAGACAAATTCTAAAGACCACAGCCGACTGACTTCAGCCGACCGTGGCCTCGAGGACTACACCAAGTGGGTGCACTCAGCGTGCCGCCACTAGTCCAATCGATTGGGTTACAAGAGCTAAAGCGACAAGAGAAAACACCCAGTGGGTGTAACATCATCTTACGAACAAAGCAGCAATTTTCAGAACGAAGATTGCAACAACGCAACAAAACAGTCAGAAAAGACGGACTTGGACATTGGTTTGAAGAGCCGAGCTGGCATTATAGGCAGCCATGCTAGCCTCATACGCCGCCTTCGTCCGCTCCATCATTAATCCCGCATGACGAACGACCTCCTGGGCCGCGTTCACGGGGTCCTCGGGGACGTGATGGGTGGTGAAGAGAACAGATGACGGAGCAGCCACATGGTGAGCAGCTAGGCCAGACGACGAAGAGGGACGGAAAGTGGACACAGGAACGGCGAAGGAGACCGTGGTCTGGGTCACGTCCCCCTGTTGATGGGCCTCAGTGCCGGAGGGTGTCTTCTGACCCCTCCTTCCTGTACCGCGTCGAGTCACCTCCGCGCTCTCCTCCTCCTCCTTGTCATCGTCGTCGGGAAGCTCAATGACATTGCATGGTCCTTCAGAAGACAATCAAAGAATTCAGTCGACTGACAATCCAAACGGGTAAAAGACAGAGCTCGGTCTAGAATCCACACCTGAGCGGGATGTGGCGGCGTCAGTAGTTTCCTCGTCATCGTAGCCCTTGTCAACATCCATCAAGGTCGCAGAAGCAGGAGCGCTGAATATTTCGCAGAAGGTGAGTCGACAGAAGCAAAGTTGATCTCCAAAAGGAAAGAAACGGAAGCAGAGTTGCACTTACGTGGAGGCGATCGGGACGTCCACTTTGATCTTGGGCAAGGCCTTCCGAGGTTTGCAGCGGTGACCTTAGGCTGCTTTGGTGCCTTTTCAGTCGGATCTGGAGTGGACGTGCGAGTCTGTTTTTGCACTTGGGAGCTGGAGGGGCCCGCCCTAGTACGCGCGGCCTCTGGGTCGTGCTTCTCCTTGGACCGCTTCTCGCTGCGGGGAGGTGACTCGACCTCGTCGCCGCTGCTGGAATGCTTGCTCTCCTCTTCAGTCTCCTCGTCAGACTTCTAGTCGGAAGCCTCGCCTACGCCTTCTTCCCCCTCCTGGACCTGCTCGCCATTGGGCACCGAGAACATTTCGGTATAGATCTGCAGAAAAGAAGAATAATCATACGTCAGTCGGATTCATCAGACGTCTGCAAGCAGGAAACATAAAATTCACTCGGAAGCCGAAGCCAAACCTTGTCTGGTTGGTGGTCTGCGTCGAATGGGCAAACTCTTCCAGTCCCCCGAGGGTTGTCCTTGTACCCCGTGATGCACTTCAGGCACTGCGCCATCGTCTGTGCGACAGATTCCTTCGGATGGACCCGAGACGTGTCGTCAACACCAGAGTACATCCACATTGGATGGTCCCACGCTTGGAGGGGCTGGATCATCCTCATGAGGAATACCTCAAGAAGATCCATCCCCGTGACCCCGTCGCGGACCAGCTGAACCACCTGCTCCACCAGCATGTCTACCTCTACCCTCTCAGCCCGACTCACTAGCAACATCGGTGGCTGGTTGACTCGGCCCAAAGAAAATGGAGGAAGCCCAGTCAGCTGACCAAGAGTCGGAATGTCCCTACAATAGAACCAAGTCGACTGCCAACCCCGGACCGACTCAGGAAGGGTCATGGCAGGGAAAGCACTCCTACCCCTAAGCTGGATACCCAATTCGTCGCACATCTGGATGACGTGCGTATTCTCGTCACTCGGGTTCGCCTTCTTGACGGTTTGGGAACGACAAGTGAAGATATGCTTGAACAGACCCCAGTGCGGTCGGCACCCGAGGAAGTTCTCACACATCGAAACGAATGCGGCCAAGTAGGTGATGGTGTTGGGAGAGAAGTGGTGCAGCTGGGCGCCGTAAAAAGCGAGAAAACCGCGGAAGAAAGGGTGCGGGGGCAAAGAAAAACCTCGGTCGACATGAGTCGCGAGGACAATGCACTCGCCCTCCCGGAGCTGGGGCTCGAGCTCGCCCACTGGCAGCCGCCAGGAGTCGCGGACGATCAGGCCCTCCTCCACCAGCTCCTCCATGTCCTCCAGCGTCATTGTGGACCTGATCCAGTCCCCCTGGATCAAGCCAGGAGGGAGCCCGGACCTCGACAACGACCCCCCCTCGGTTGGATCTCTTCCCTTTCCCCGTCGCTGCCGCTTTCTTCGAGCGCTCCAGAGGCGCTGTCTTGTCCTTGTCCATGGAAGGAGAGCCGGTGTGGACCGAGAGGCGGAAGGTGGAGAGCAGGAGTGCGGCGGAGGAGTAGAGGAAGAAGAAGCAACGAATGGGCGCACAGTGCCTCCGCCTCGGCCGAAGTGCGCACTTATAGCGCAGCGGTCGAGTGACTGACTGGTGGCCCTGAGCTATCCCATCAAATCCCGCAACAGGCGCGCACACGATACGCGGCAAAAAAGGTGGCACGGAGGTCGAGGTGTCCCGAGCATATCCGATCCGATTGCCGCGGCACGACCCGTCCCGTGCGCTTCCCCAAATTTCAAAATCCCGCAGAATCCGGAGACCAGAGAGCAACCAATCCCGCCGAAAACTGCGCGCCCCACCGGCGCTCGGAACCGCGCATAAAGTTCAGTCGACGGTCAACACAAACAAGTACACTCGATGGTTCTTGAATCGATTAAGGCGACCAAGTCGAGGTTGAAGAGTCAGCCTGGTACGCGAGCTCAAAGAAGATCTCCCCAGGGGCATCGAACCCGAGCCAAGGCCAACTTCAACACTCTCCTCCACTCCAACCTCAATCATTCGGGGGCTACTGATGATGTTACAGACCTAGGGTAGGGTCACGGGCCTGCCCCAGGTACCCCACCCAAGGTCACTACCCCAGAAGATCAAAAGACAAATTCGAAGACAGCATGGTCGGTCGACTGTGGCGGCCCCAGAGGACATATCACTCGACCGAGCACCCCCTCCCTGACGAGTCAACTCAACTCGACCATCCAAAGACACTCGACCCTCAAGGTCAAAGGTCCCTTAGGACAGCAATGGTTTGGCATTCATTCTATGACAATGAATGCATTTACCACTCTTTATTGTAGGCGTTATCAGTAACGCCCTGCCTTTATGTACATTGAACCCTTTGTAACGTGGAGATGGCTGGGGTCCTGGCGAACTCTATATAAGCCACCCCCTCCTCCAGTACAAGGGTTCGCACCCCCTGTAACTCAAACACCCATATACATTCTAGTCGACCGCCTCTGGGCACCGAGACGTAGGGCTTTTACTTCCTCCAAGAAGGGCCTCAACTCGTAAACATCTTGCATACAATTTCACCGTATCTAGGGCCTTGCCTCCTCTTACGTACCCCCTACTCGCACTGTCACACTTAGAACCACGACACCAGCCGCCTCTACTGCACCGTTGCAACGACATCAACAACCACCTCCACGTCACGTTACAGTAGGACGAGCGAATCGCATACCCCTTGGGCCCGACCAACTTCCTGGTGCTGTCGCACCAACTGTTGATGCTTCTGTGGCTGCTGCTGCCGAGGAGGACTATTACGAGGATGAGGTTGATCACAATTAGAACTACATGCAACCACAAGCACCACCGCCACCAGGTCGTCCTCATGCATTTCATTGCAACGATAGGGCTACACCACCACCTCAAGTACGAGACCAAGACCACATCCCTAAACTAAAATTGAATATTCCACCATTTGAGGGTAGATATGTTCCTGATATATATATTACTTGGGAGTTAGAAACCGAACAACATTTTACATGTTTAGAATATCCCGTGGAGAAATGTGTTGATGCTGCTCTTTGTGCTTTACCTAGTTTTGCTTGTGTGTGGTGGTCTGAACACTGTAGATTATATACGAATAATATTCCAACTACTTGGGATGCTTTGAAAACTGCTATGTGTACTCGTTGGGTTCCACCATATTATGAACATGAATTACTACAAAAATTGCAGTGTTTAAGACAAGGAAAAAATTATGTAGAAGAATATTATCAGAAATTACAAACTGGCATGATTAGTTGTGGTATTGTTGAGGATGATGAAGCTATGCTTGCACGTTTTATGGGTGGCTTAAATAGAGAGATCCAGACCATTCTAGAGTATAAGGAGTATAATAATATCACTCGTTTATTCCATCTTGCTTGCAAAGCTGAACGTGAAGTGCAGGATCAACAAGCATTGGCACTAACTAACTTTTCTACACGTTGACCTTCATCATGGACACCGCATGCATCTTCTACTTCCACACATTCTGCTGCACCGGTACCTCCGTCAGTTCGCACCTCCATCCGTGATACAAGAAAGCAGGCACAATCACCACTTGCCAAGGGCACACCCACTGGGCCTACACAGAGCCCCTCTTCATCCATCTCATCAACAGGGAAAACAAGTGATATTATTTGTCATCGTTGTAAGGGAAGAGGTCATTTTGCGAGGGAATGCAAATCTCGGCATGTGATGATTGCTACTGAGGATGGTGAGTATGAGTCTACTAGTGACTATGATGAGGAGACTTTGGCTCTTATTACACGTGAAGAACATGCTGCCGATGATTCTGAACAAGAGATGCATTACATGGCTGCTGACGACGCTGACAGGTATGACTGTTTAGTTGCTCCATGTGTTTTGAGTGTGCAGGTTACACAAGCTGAGCAAAAATAGCAACACAATTTGTTCCATACAAAGGGAGTTTTGAAGGAATGTTCTGTTCGCGTCATCATAGATGGAGGGAGCTGCAATAATTTGGCTACATGGAGATGGTGGAGAAGCTGTCTCTCACCACAAGACCACATCCACAACCTTACTACATCCAATGGTTCAACAACAACGGCAAGGTTAAGGTAACACGTACTGTGATGTGGTACCCATGCAAGCGTGTTCCATATTACTTGGTAGACCATGGCAATTTGATAAAACATTTGTACACCATGGTAGGATCAATCAGTATAGTCTTGTTCATAAGGATAAACATATTACTTTGCTTCCTATGACTCCTGATTCAATTTTGAATGATGATATTCATTCAGCTAGTAAAGCAAAACAAGAGCAAAACAAGAGTGAAAATCAGATTGTGGCAAAAGAATTTGAGCAAAAAATGACGCCTAATAAAAAACCATCATCTCATGTTGCATCTGAAATTAAATTTAAAAGTGGATGTTTACTTGCCACCAAATCTAATATAGATGATCTAGATTTCAGCATATCTGTTTGCTATGCTTTTGTGTGCAAAGAGGCATTATTTTCATTTGAGGACGTGCCTTCCTCTTTGCCTCCTGTTGTCACTAACATTTTGCAGGAGTTCACTGACGTCTTTCCACAAGACGTAACACCGGGATTACCACCTATTCGAGTGATTGATCATCAGATTGACTTAATTCCCGGTGCATCGCTACCTAACCGTGCACCATACGGTACCAATCCAGAGGAGATGAAGGAGATTATTTATCTGGTACAGGAGCTACTCGATAAAGGTTATTGTCGTGGGAAACCACAACCACCTATGGGACCAAGGGCCCCTTTTGGTTCGGTGGGGGGATGGGCATGTTGCACAAAGAGCGGAGAAGGGTAGCGCAGCACGACAGAGATCACACAGGCAGTTTTCACCCAGGTTCGGGCCACCACGAGGCGTAAAACCCTACCCCTACTTTGGTGGATTGATGGTGGATGGTGGAAAAAGCATGGCGCTCTTGCCCGACAAGGTTACCCCGTGGCGAGAGTGACTACGCGCGTATGAGTGTGTGAGGGTTCGGATCGTGCGCATCCTTTCTATGGTTGCCATGGGCCTCCTTTTATAGATTAAGGGGTCACCAAAGTGGAAAATTAGTCTTTCCATACTAATTAGATAGCGAACAGTGCTATCATACCTAACTCTGCAGTGTGACAGAGCGCATTAAATGCGTCGCTTAGTGTCACATCACGGCTCACCCGGCAGGCCTTGCCGGGCTGTATTGCCAGCTTCGCGCCTGCTTGCTTGACACGTCTCAGGACGAGTGTCATTTGGAGATTCTTGCTGTAGGAAGTGGCTACCATGTGACAGGAGGCTGCCACTGAGCCACTTAGGAGCTTGACACTGCACTGATCGACGACGGGCGTCGTTCTGAGGTGGTGTAATGGTGTGGTTTGCCTCCGCGGGCCTCGGCACGCTTGCCGGGCGATCTTGGAGGCTTGCTTCCAGGGTGATCCAACCTCACCAGGCTCTTTTGCCCGGCAAGGAAAGATCTTCTCGTGGTGGTATCTTGTGATATAGGGTGGAACCCTAAGTGGAGATATTTTAACACTTGGAGGGGGAAAAGAGGATGAACACCAAGAACACAAAGAGGAATTAACTCCAATAAAACCCAATTACACATTGACTAGAATAGCAAACACATAGATCCACAAGAATACATAAACAATCCAAGGAAACAAGCACTATATAAAGGTTCCTCGCACTTCTAGAGGAGGTGAGGTCTTGATGATAGTCTTTTCCTTATGGAGGTCTTGAAATCCACAAAGATTCTTCCCTAAAGGGGTCTTGATCCATAAGAGGGAAGGAGCAAAGCGCACAGTATCTCACATATACATTGCCTACCCTAAACACAACCCTAGGTATGATAGGCTTGGGGTCGAAGTGGAAGAAGAGGGGATCCAAAATAGCATCTCACCCGCCCATCCTGTAGGGCCCGTGTGCAGGGGGTAAGTTGGGACCGTGCGCACAGGGGTCCCATGGGCACGGTACATGCATGTACGCACGGGGTCGTTCCAGCGCCAATTCCTGTGTAGCCCGTGGGCACGAGGTCTTGGGGGCCCGTCCGCACGGGACTGCCTGGGACTTTCTGTCCAGCTCTTGTTGGGCTTGTTCTTCCTCCTTCGTGACTTGGGGCACTTGTCCTTGACCTTGGTGATGTTCCACAGCTGCTTGGGGAGGATCCTCTTCGTACCTAATGAGGAATAGAGTATTTTGGTGAGGTAGTGATGCAAAGCATCCCACGGTCATCCCCATGTTCACTTCGACAAGACCTCAAGTACCCACCATTGGACACAAGGTTGACTCACTCCTCTCCAAACCTTCACTTTCCACATGTGAGACATGGCTACTACATCATGCATGGACCTTGTGCGTAGCCAGGTACATCCGAGACGACCATGGAGAATCCAAGGACCAAGGCCAAGCATGGAAGAGGAGAAGAAAGAAGGAGAGCAGACAAGACAGAGGATGCCCGAATCATCCGGTCCCCCAGCCGGATGATCCGGACCCCCACCCGGACGATCCGGGTAATGTGCCCGAAGACACCCGAAGCCTACACGACGAAGCCGGACCATCTGGACGGCCGCCCGGATCATCTGAACCACCGACGCCCGGATCATCCGGGACACCATCTGGATAATCCGGACCATGCCGGCTTGCGTGACTTGGGTCGAGGCCCGTGTACCCCTTTGACCCTCACTTACCCCTTCGTGGCTTAGACTATATATACTCCTCCCCCTCCTCCATTTGAGGGTTAGCTTAGGTTTAGCTCATTTGAGACACAGCTTTGCTCATCCATTAGTGGTTCATCTCCTTGTGAGTGACTACAGCCCCTCTACGGATAAGATCCACACGGATTCAAGACCCCTCACGGGAAGATCCTTCACGGATTCAAGACCTCCTCACGGATATGAACTAGCCACCTTTGTATCTTTCCTTTGTTGGATTTGGACTGTGTATCTCATTGTGTTGAGGATCTAGCACATTTGTGACCATCTCTTGTTGATTTGAGTGTTTTCTCCCATTTCCCGTCATGATTTCCCTTTGTGTTCTTCGTGTTCATCGTGGGTTTCCCTCCTCTTCGTGAAAGATCGGCCTAGAACGGGTTGACCCCGCATCATATGGTATCATGAGTGATGGGGAACATCCCAAGATCTTCCCCACGGGCATACCGTCGACTCACCAAGTGCCCAAAGGACCAATGACACGAGCCCGTGCAAGAGCTCTCGAAGCCGAGGTAAACTCGCTCCTTTATCTATTTCCTCTCGAGTCGCATGGGACATGGCTTCTACCCTCATTAGAAACTCTATGCATACTCAGGTACTTGGATGAAGACCACGGGACAGCTCTGCACAATGGACAAGGCGGCGGGATCGACAAGTGCTTCGAACAAGAAGAAGTGCGGCTGAAGACGCTACACGCACCAGACGTCCCACCTCTGCCAGACGTCCGACCTCCGCCGGACGACCGGGCACTTCCAGGCACCGGACGTCCGACGTTCACCGGACGACCGGCGACTCCCAGACGACCGGAAGCCCCCGGACGTCCATGACACCGACCATAGAACGTAAATAGCGGAAATCCGAGGATTACGAGACGTCCGGTCCCTCCCGAGCCACCGGACGTCCGGTGACCCAGCGAACGTCCGACCCGACGGCGTCACCCCATGATATATACTCGTTGACTTATTTCGTCCGAGGTAGCTTCGGGATAGCTCATTTTAGACATGAGTGGTCCCTCTCCTACGAGACCGCGGCCTCTTCGGAGAAGATCCACCGGATTCAAGACCTCCTTCACGGAGAAGAACATCAAGACCTCCTCACGGGGATGACTACCGCCACTTGTATCGTCCTTAGTTGATCGTGTATCGTGTATCGCACTTTGTGTACCCGGGTCTAGCATTTGTGTGACCTAAACGTGTTGGTTTGTGTGTTTTCTTCTTGTCCCTCTTGTGTTTTCCCTCGTGCCTCACGTGTTCATCCTTGGGATCCCTCCTTTTCGTGAAAGATCGGCCACCTAGACTTACACCCTACATCGTTATGGTATCAAGAGCCACGGTTTCTCACGAAATTGGAGCCCCTACCCATTGTTTTATAGCTTGTTTTTGTTGTGTTCTTCCCAATTTCAAAAATTCCCCACCAAAAATAGCCCCAATTTTTTTTTGTGATCTGTTGATTTGACGAGATTTTGTTGAATTTGTTCCATGGATTTGCTATGCCACGAGTGGATCTAGCTTTTCCCCACCTTTTCCCCAGTTTTCTTCCGCAAATTCGGCCAAGTTTGACCAATTTGTCCACGGATACCTCGAACCCTAGCCCAGACCTACCGGACGACCGGCGTCTTAGCGGTCATCCGGAGCCCCGCGAACCACTGGACGTCCGTCATTAACCGGACGACCGACACATTCTATATAGAAGTATTTACCGGATTTCCGAGACTTACCGGACGTCCGACGACCGGATGACCGGCGACCTACCGGACGTCCGACGAACCCTGACGAAACTGAACTTCCGCAGTTTTGTTCTACCTTCCGCACCCACTTACTCATTCATACACAAACTTCTACCATACCACCACCACCATTGCCTAACCAAAATCACTATGGTCTTACCTCTTTGTGTCTTGGATCATTTGAGTTGTGGTTTTCCCGTTTCCTTGTGTGTTTCGGCTATCTTGGACCGGAACGACATCAACAAGACCACCTCCCAACCTCGCCAAGGACGGTAACATTGACGAAGCTTTGTCATTCTACCTTGCAATTGCATTGTCACCCCTATAGACCATTTTTGCGTAGCTTTCCCATCGAGACTAGCCATTTGAGTATTGCCGGGCCACGACACTTGTGTACATTAGTGATAGTCATACATATTGCATACTACATCATCATATCTCCGTGTGACACAAGAGTGTTTCGCATACACAATAGCTACCTTTATCCGAGAAGCATGCATGAGTGGCCAAAGAAAGAGCTCACAAGCTTTTAAGCAAAGAGCCAACCAAAGCTTATAAGCAAAAGGAAAATAGCATCATACGCCTTGCATCAAACGAGATCATATGTGATAGCAATACATCATCTTGTGCTCAAGCAACGGCACATCATACACTCATAGCATACTTGTGATAAGAAGTCGTTTCGTTTGCCTCTTATAGGTCATGCACAAGTGCGTATCCACCTATTAAGCAATCGGTTAGCGTCTCTCAAGTGTTGTTTAACATGAGCATTTTCCGTGGATTCCACATCTTCGCTCACCTTTGCTTGCACAACCACATTTTATCTATCAGTGCGTGTGTTCTGTGTGCTACTTAGTGCTTGTGATCTACTTGTTGCATGAGCAAATTGTGAATCATTTTCAACATCATAGAGTCACTTTGACAAATTGCAATGAATTTGTGCCACCATCCTAACGAAGCTCCTTTGAAATCTTTACTTGTGTAGGTGTGAGAATCGACACGAAGTGGTACCAATAGTGCTATTTCCGGGTAACATTATTGAGTGATCATTGATCCATTTTCAACTTCGGTCAAGGTACATTTGGTATTGTCTTCTCATTTCTCCAACTCACACTCTTGCTTGCAATGATAGATAAGCCAAGTACATCTTCGAATCCGCTCTTCGATGATCCTCAAGAATCAAACAACTACGTCACCAAACTACATCTCTTCGGTGTCCAACGAGTTCTACATCAAGAAAGTGAAGCTATGCGCGAGCACATTGAGCGAGTCGCCGCCGACGCACGACAATTTGAAGTAAGAACAAGAGAGCAATTCGACATCATCAATGCCAACATGTCTACTCAATTCGACGAGCTACGGACTTTGATAGTCAACTGACGTTCTTCTTCCACATCTTCCCATAGACGAAGCCGCTCAAGTCGACATACCGACTCCACGGAAGGATCAAGTACACCTACACCGAATACCCTTCGTCAAGCCGCACGTCAAGCTCGACATGTCAACCGGAATCCACTTCATGATAAGAGCTCCCAAGAGCTATTTGAAGAGCAAGAAAGTCGACATCGTCAAAACCAAGCTACACTTGACCAAGCGCAAGAACGGCAATGACTACGCCAACAACAACAAGAGCGAGCACGTCGACATCAAGACGAACAAGATGCCGAGGCGAATCATCAAGCACAACAATGCCGAGAAGCTCAAGCTCTTGAGGCGCAACGAGCATTACGTGATTCACATTGCAATGTGGCAACTCGCAGTCAACATACTCATCAAGAAGATGATTTCCTTCGTGATGAGATGAAAGAGAGGCGCCATCAAGAACGAATGCAAGAAGAAGTTCCTCCTCAAGCACGACAACAGCAACAACCTCAACAAGAACCACAAGCTCGGCAAGTACACCATGACAATGGTCCCAATCAAGGACGCCCTCCCAATAGGCAAGCAAACAATGAAGAGCATTGCTATGGCAAGCTTAAGTTCACCATGCCAAAGTTTTCCGGAAGCCTTGATCCCGAAGACTACCTCTCATGGGCATTGAAAGTTGATAAGATCTTCCGCTTACAAAACTTCGATGAAGAGAAGAAAATTGCTATGGCCTCCCTTGAGTTCCAAGACTATGTTCTCATTTGGTGGGAGCAAATCATCAAGAGAAGAGAAGCAAAAGGCGAACCTCCTATCACTACTTGGGCTCAAATGAAGGAAGTCATGAGAGCACGCTTTGTGCCAACACACTACAACCGTGACTTGTTCAAGAAGCTACAACTACTCAAGCAAGGTACCATGTCCGTTGAATAGTACTACAAGGAGATGGATATTGCCATGATAAGAGCCAACATCACGGAAGATGAAGAGCAAACAATGGCGAGATTCTTGAATGGACTAACCTATCCTATCAAGAAGATTGCGAACTTTCAACCCTACATGACCCTCCTCGAGCTAGTACACCAAGCAACCAAAGTGGAGCGACAAGTTCAAGAGGACTACAAGTACTCCAAGTTCAACTCCAAGAACTTCGGCTCATACAACCAAACTTCAACGACTTCGGCAACTCCTACCTCTACCAAGCCATCTACAACCTTCGGTGACTAGTCAAGCTACAAGAATATGACTAGATCAAGTCGTCCACCTTCTACAAACAACTTCAAGCCAAGAGCTTCATCATCTACAACTCAAACCAAGGACAACTCCAAGACGAGTTCCATCAAGTGTTTCAAATGCCAAGGGCGCGGCCACAAGTCATTTGAGTGCAAGACCGTCCGTACCATGATCATCAATGATGACGGATCTTATGACTCAATGAGCGACGATGAGATGAAAGCCCATGAACATGTAGCTATGCATCGCCAAGTGAATGAAGATGAAGACAATCAAGTGTTTTGCGACAATGACTCGAGTCCCAATCTCGTTGTTTCCAAGGTCTTGACACTACAACATCAACAAGATGACAACCAACGATGTCACATTTTCCATACCAAGGCCGGCATTAATGGACGCTCCGTCAAGGTTATCATCGATGGAGGAAGTTGTCATAACTTGGCAAGCGAAGAGCTATGCTACAAACTACAATTGGTCAAGACGAAGCACCCTCACCCCTACAAGGTCCAATGGCTTAACGACGTCGGGATTCTTCGAGTCAAGCATAATGTGCAAGTCTCCTTCAAGATAGGCACCTACGAGGACACACTTGAGTGTGATGTGGTCCCTATGTCCGTGTGCCACCTTCTACTTGGACGACCATGGAAATACGATCGTGGAGTCACACACAATGGACGGACCAACCACTATAGCTTCAAGATGAAGGGCAAGGAATTCGTGCTCCGTCCAATGTCTCCAAGTCAAGTAGCCACCGACAAACACTTACCTACCAACCATCATGGAGAGAATGGTGAGAGAATGAGCCACCAAAAGGAGAGTGAGAGCCACAAGCCACATATGAGCGCCTCCACGATGAGCGACAAGAAGCAACTAGTGCTATTTGCCACCAAAAGTGAGATGAGAGAAGTGTGTGAGAACCCCTCGAGTGTCTTTCACCTTGGGCTTTTATGCAAAGGGGAAGCCAAACCTACTAACACTTCACCAGCTCTACCTTTAGTGTTGTCTCAATTGTTGCAGGAATTCTCGGACGTCTTTTCCGATGAGCTACTTCCGGGTCTACCTCCACTTCGTGCCATCGAACACCGCATCGACCTCATACCCGGCGCACCACTTCCAAACAAGGCTCCTTACCACGTCAACCCCGAGGAAACCAAGGAGATACAATGGCAAGTACAACAACTCATCGACAAAGGTCATGTATGTGAAAGCTTGAGCCCTTGTGCCGTTCTGGTTAGTCTCGTGCCTAAGAAAGATGGAAGTTTTCGCATGTGCTCCGATTGTCGTCCGATAAATGCAATCACCGTTAGATACCGTCACCCTATCCCACGCTTAGACGACATGCTTGATGAATTATGTGGTGCCACCATCTTTTCGAAAATTGATCTTAAAAGTGGCTACTACCAAATTCGCATTCAAGAGGGTGATGAGTGGAAAACGGCTTTCAAAATCAAATTTGGGTTATATGAGTGATTGGTCATGACAATGGGTTTATCGGAAGTGCCTGGTTCATTTATGCGACTCATGCATTTTGTTCTCCGACCCTACTAGGCATTTTTGTAGTGGTTTATTTCGATGACATCCTCGTTTTTAGCAAGTCGCTTGAGGACCATGTCACACACATCTGTATGGTTTTACAAACCCTTCGGAAAGAGCGCTTATATGCTAACATGGATAAATGCACTTTTGGCGTTGACAAGGTCGTTTTCTTAGGATTTGGCGTTTCTTCACAAGGAGTTCACGTTGATGAAACTAAAATTGAAGCAATTAAAACTTGGCCACAACCAACGAATCTCCAGCAAGTGCGTAGCTTTCTTGGTTTAGCCTGTTTCTATCGACGTTTTGTGAAGGATTTTAGCACCATTGCTATGCATCTACATGCCTTGAGCAAGAAGAACGCACCCTTCATTTGGGGTCCTTCGCACGACACCGTATTCAATGAGCTAAAAAGATTGCTTACGCACGCACCACTTCTTGCCCTACCAAACTTTGACAAACCTTTTGAGATTCATTGTGACGCTAGCGGTACCGGCATAGGTGGCATGCTAATGCAAGAAAAATGCCCAATTGCGTACTTTAGCAAGAAGCTATCCGGAGCGCAACTTAACTACCCCATATATGATAAAGAGCTCTATGCCTTGGTGAGAGTTTTGCGTGTTTGGGAGCATTACCTTAGACCTCATGAATTCATTCTTCGTACGGACCATGAGACGCTCAAGTATCTAAAGGGTCAAACTAAGTTGAGCAAGCGTCATGATAAGTGGAGTGAGTTCATTGAGTCTTTTCGCCATGTCATAAAATACATCAAAGGCAAAGAGAATGTTTTGGCGGATGCGCTTTCCCGAAAATGCATGCTTGTTACACAACTTGAGTTGAATGTTATTGGCTTTGAGCACATAAAGGATTTATATGAGCATGATCCTTTCTTTGCACTTATGCTAAGTGTTTGATTCACACTTCTTGGGAACGTTACTACATAAGTGATGGTTAGCTTATGAGACCTAACAAACTTTGCATTCCCGAGTCTTCGCTTCGTTTGCTCCTTTTGCAGGAATCTCATGGAGGAGGACTCATGGGACATTATGGACGCGACAAGACATTTGCTACGCTCCCAAAGAACTACTTTTGGCCCAAGATGCTCCGTGACGTCTCACGCTTCACCAACCGATGTTCTACATGTCGCAAAGCTAAGTCAAAAGATCAATCTCATGGTCTTTGCATGACACTTCCTATTCCATACCATCCATGGGAAGACATAAGCATGGATTTATACTTGGATTGCCTAGGACTCAAAATGGCAAATATTCCGTGTTTGTTGTCGTGGATAGATTCTCTAAAATGGCTCATTTCATTCCTTGTAACAAGATCGACGATGCTTCACATGTTGCCAATCTATTTTGTAGGGAAATCATTCGTCTACATGGAGTACACAAGACGATCGTGTCGGATTGGGACGTCAAGTTCTCGAGCTACTTTTGGAAGACTCTATCCGCCAAACTCGGCATCAAGCTCCTCTTCTCTTCGGCATATCATCCAAAAACCGACGGCCAAACGGAGGTGACGAACCGCACACTTTCGACACTTCTTCGCGTGTTGACCGAGAAGAACATCAAGGAATGGGAAGAATACTTTCCCATCACCGAGTACATCTACAACCGCGCAAGACATTCGACTACCGGCAAGTCCCCCTTCGAGGTCGTCTACGGCTTCAACCCGTTGTCCCAATTGGACATCCTACCTCTACATCTACAAGAACGTATCAACATGGACGCAATAGCACGAGCAAGCAATCTCAAGAAGGTGCATGAAGATACAAGAGCAACGATCGAGCGACAAGTCCATCGCATCACCACCAAGCTCAACGTCACCAAGGCACCAATGGTCTTCCAACCGGGAGATCTCGTATGGCTTCTTCTTCAAAAGGACCATTTCCCCAACGAACGCAAGTCCAAACTACTACCTCGAGCCGACGGACCTTTCAAGGTGCTAGCACGCTACAACAACAACGCCTACAAGATCGATATTCCACGAGACAAGTACAACGTGTGCAATACATTCAACATCAAGGACCTATCTCCTTTCCATGGTGATGAAGATTTTGATCCAAAGTCGGATCTTTCCCAAGGGAGGGGAGATGATGCGGACCATCCCAAGATCATCCCCACGGACATACCGTTGACTCACCAAGTGCCCAAAGGACCAATGACACGAGCCCGTGCAAGAGCTCTCGAAGCCGAGGTGAACTCGCTCCTTTATCTATTTCCTCTCGAGTCACATGGGACATGGCTTCTACCCTCATCAAGTACTCTATGCATACTCATACTCAGGTACTTGGATGAAGACCACGGGACAGCTCTTCACAATGGACAAAGCGGCGGGATCGACAAGTGCTTGGAACAAGAAGAAGTGCAGCTGACGATGCTACAGGCACCAGACGTCCGACCTATGCCAGACGACCGGGCACTTCCAGGCACCGGACGTCCGACGTTCACCGGACGACCGGCGACTCCCAGACGACCGGACGATCGGAAGACACCGGACGTCTGGGACACCGACCATAGAACTTAAGTAGCGGAGATCCGAGGATTACCGGACGTCCGGTCCCTCCTGAGCCACCGGACGTCCGGTGACCCAGCGGATGTCCGACCCGACGGTGTCACCCCATGTAATATATACTCATTGACTTATTTCGTCCGAGGTAGCTTTGGGATAGCTCATTTTACACCTGAGTAGTTCCCTCCTAGAAGACCGCGGCCTCTTCGGAGAAGATCCACCGGATTCAGGACCTCCTTCACGGAGAAGAACATCAAGACCTCCTCACGGGGATGACTACCGCCATTTGTATCGTCCTTAGTTGATCGTGTATTGTGTATTGCACGTTGTGTACCCGGATCTAGCATTTGTGTGACCTAAACGTGTTGGTTTGAGTGTTTTCTTCTTGTCCCTCTTGTGTTTTCCCTCGTGCCTCATGTTATCATCCTTGGGATCCCTCCTTTTCGTGAAAGATCGGCCACCTAGGGTTACACCCTACATCAATGAGCCTTGGTTGCTCACGAATTTGGAGCCCCCTCACCGTTTTCTAGCCTTGTTTTGTTGTGTTCTTCCCCAAATTTGAAAATTCCCCACCAAAAATTGCCCCAATTTTTTGTGATCTGTTGTTTTGATGAGATTTTGTTGATTTTGATCCATGGATTCGCTTGGTTTCGAGTGGATCTAGCTTTCCCCCAAGTTTCCCCACGTTCTTTAGCTCGTTTTGAAGCTCTTGACATCCCCCGTCGCACAAAAATACTACCATCATCATTTTACTCCATCAAAATTTGTAAAATTTGGCAAGTTTGCCTAGGCCTTCCACCATATCATCCGCATAGCCACCATAGCCTTCCGCAACCTAACCCATTTTGTCCACCATAGCATTTGTGGTTGCTTGAGTAGTGATTTGAGTCTCCTAAGGTGTTTAGGCTACTTAGGGACAATTTCTTCTTCATCAACCACCACCACCCCTTCCGCATACACATTGCACACCATACATTTCCGCCCCCCAAACCTAACCCAGTTTTGTTTGAGCTTGTTTGAGTTGTGGCTTGTGTCTCCTAAGGTGTTTAGGATACTTAGGGACGGTCACGATAACTCCGACATGCATAACCCATCTTTCCCACTACCACCATTTCACATTTGTCCTTGAGATTTGAGTTGTAGTTTTTCCGTTTCCTAAGGTGTTTCGGCTAATTAGGAATGGGTCTACATCAAGAACACTGCCTCTCATCATCGGCTCGGACGGTAACCTCGACGACATCATTGTATATTCCCCTTGCAATTGCATTGTTAACCCCTAGCCCATTTTGCGTCACTTGCCTATCGAGACTAGCCATTTGAGTATTGCCGGCAACATTACTTGTGCACATTAGTGATCATCGACCCGCGCATCCATTGCCTACATACCATATCATCTTGGTATCATCATATCATCCCTTGTGTCACAAGATTGTTCCTGCATATACACAATTGCTATCTTGGTTTGTGCATTTCGCATCATGGCCATAAAAAAAAAGAGAATAAGCTTTTAAGCAAAAAGAGAAAGACAAAGAAGCTTGTAAGCAAGAGCCATAGCATCATACCACATTGAATATAAGATTGCCATATCCGATCATCTTGGATCATCTTGTGCTAAAAGCACCGCAACATCATACATATAGCATACTTGTGATAGGAAGTCGCTACATTTTTTCTCATATAGGTAGTGCACAAGTTCGTATCCGCCTATTGAGCAATCGGCTAGCGTCTCTCCAGTGTTGTGCGACAAGAGCATTTTTCGTGGATTCCACATTTTCTGCTCAACCCTTGGTTGCACAACCATATTTATCTATCTGTGTGTGTGTTTCCGTGTGCCACTCCTTGCTATTGGTCTACTTGTTACATTTGCAAATTTGTGAATCTCTTTCAACATTATTGACTCTTGCTAACATTCACATCATTTTTTTGTGCCACTATCCTCACCGAGCTCCACCATAAGCTTTACTTGTGTAGGTGTGAGAAACCGACAAGAATTGGTACCAATTGTGCTATTTCCTTGTTCCACATTTCAGTGATCGTTGATCCATCTTCAACATCGGTCAAGGTACATTTGGTCTAGTTCTTCTCTTTCTCCCACTCACCACTACTTGAGTCTTGTGATGGATAGGCAAAGCATTTCATATCCGGTCTTCGACATCGACGACGGGAACAACTACATCCACGAGCAAACCATCAGACTAGAACGAGCAATGCAAGAGCGCTCGAGCAACATATCCATCGAACTACGACACTCGGAGACAAGGAGAATGGCTTCCTTCGATGACATGTGCGACTCCTTCAACAAACAAATGGCGGAGCTCAAACACTTGGTGGTCGATTACAAGTCTTCTTCCCCTTCGTCATCTTCTCGGCGGCGACGTTCAAATCACAAGTCTTCGTAGCGCAAACATGATGCAAGCGCAAGTCTTCCACGTCCACACCGCCATGGCGACCATCGACATTGTCATGAAGGGCAAGTCACCTCCAAGCATCATGTGCACGACGACGACGAACGACATCTACCAAGAGCTCAAGCACGACAACGACACCGTCATCATGAAGATGCTCGACAAGCGCATATCTACACGTCCGAACAAGCCCCAATTCATGCCAAGGCCAAGCTTCAAGAGCAGGAGAGAAGACCGCGAAACAACCACCACGAAAAAGAACCTACGACTACAACCACCACTTCGGCATCTTCGCCTTCGGACATACGGCATCTTCGCCTACTTCCCATGAGTTCGCCTACATCGACGTCTTCATCATCAAGGAGATCATCTACGAGCGACGGTGACAAGACGGTCGAGCATGGTCCATCCCCTTCGACCAAGGCGATGAGCATGAACCTCTTCGACACCTTGAAGACGGCGCCCATATTGGACTCCTACTCCGGGTCAAGCTACGCGAGCAAGCATGAGACCTTCTCTTTGACCTCGGAGGATCATGATGGTTTGCCACACCCTACGGCATTCATCTTTGGAGGCGTTACGGATGAGGAAGTTGAGCATGGAGAGTATTGCACCTACATCTCTTCGACATCCACATATGACGAGATACCCCAATTCCCATGGGAGGAGAGCCACCACCACATGAGTGATACGAGTGACTCCACCATATGTGACATTGAGAGTATTTCCTTTGAGAGGATGAGAGTGACCACTACTAGCCCCATACATGAGAGCATGCCACTTCTCCTATGTGAGGTTGAGAGCCATTTGAGTGACTCCACCAACCATACGAGTGAGAGCATCCAAGAGGGAGTGAGTTAGCCACAACACTTAGTGAGTGAGGTAGTTGATAGGGCAGGTGAGGCCACTATGATTTCTAATGACTTAACCTCTACTCCAGGTGTGTTTTCTTCGGTGCTAGGTCTCCTACAAGAGGACATGCCTACCCTCGACAAGTCCGTCCCTCCAATGGACAACCCAATGGCCATGGTGGAAGAAGATGCACCACCCACATGGTCCCATCATGATGAAGATGAGCATGATTGGATCTTGAACACCTCACCTACAACGCATGCGCGACACTCCAAAGGTAAAATAGGTGAAGGTGATGCTCTTGTTCCACTAGTGGACTATCTTGAGAATGATTGCTTGCATGATGTTGACACACCTATTCCCATGCTTCATGCTAGTGCGAACTCATCATGTCATGACTTACCTATTTATGATGAATATGATGATGAGCATGTTGAGTTGCCTAGTTGTGATGCTATGCTCCATAGGATATCATGTGAAAATTCATTTAGCGACATCATGTTTGATAATCCTTTGAACTTGTCATATACTATGAGTGAGATGTCACATATTGTATCATTTCAATCTCAACATAGTAACTATGCATGCACCATTAAAGTAAATCCCATTTGCACTTGTGGCATAGATGACAAGATGATGGTCATTGGCTTTCGTTTTTCATGCGACAATATTGCCATGCTTCCTTTACATGATTTGCGCAATTCATCCACTATACCATGCCATGAACACATTGTTCCAAATATGCATTGTTTTGGATGTTATAAATATTCTCCATGTGATATTTCCATTGATGCTCATGAGGAGACCCCCATAGTTTCCCCATACATACTAGGAGATCTTGATGCATTCCATACCTGGCATGATTGCCATGATTATCTGCATCATATGCATTCCGTGAATAACAATGCTCTATATACTTCTCATGATGCATTAAACAATTTGAGTCTCCATTATGCCATACATAACAACAAATCTCTCATGATGGATGACATGTTTCTATATCACGCATCTCATTTATTTGAGCATTGGCTTTTATGTGCTAACCAACACATGCACATGTGCATCATGATGGATGATGTGTAGATATACCACGCACACACAATTTTTCATTTGTCTTTGTTCTGTGTAGGTACTCATGAACATTCGTCAACCTCACAATCCGATGAGTTTACAAAACGAGCTCTTGAGAGCAACCACAATTTGGGATTCCGCGGACTGTCCTTACCACCATTATCTTCGCGCAACCACTACACGCATCTCTTTTACATGGCTCTCACACGACTTTGGGCTATTTACCACTTGTTACATTATGCCCATTCTATCGTGTTCACTTTGCATGCTATGACTTTGTCATGCAATTGTGACCCTTGCTTGCATTTACCCGTGATTCACCATTCTACTACTATGTGTATTTGCATGCTTGGTGGAGGTACTTATAGCTATTGCCATGATTTATTTGTGCCCCATGCTATTGAAGCTTATTGTATTGGGAGAGTCATGATGTACCATTCCTATTTACATATGTCCTCTCGCCAATACATTGATCCTATTTTGCTCCTATCTTGATTTCATGCTTGTGCTATGCTGATAGAGGCAAAGGTGTCCCGTCTTTCGATGAGATGGTGGCTATCGTTTTGGAGGAAGTCGACTTTGACGATCCGACTACGTACGTGCGAGGACGTCGCGCCTTAGCAATCACTAAACCAACTCCGAGAGGTTATTGACCATGCCGGAGCACGATCAACCTGACCACGAAGGTATGTTTCCTACAGGCAAACGAAGAACAAGCAAGAAACTGAGATTGCAATTTGGATATTGCGAATTCAAGAGGAAAGCTTTATTGATCAAGTGGGGTTCTATGACGTCTTTGTCTGGTCGTTGAACACAAACGAAGTACGCGAAGTTGTAGCTATGGCGAACTTTAATCTAAACAAAACCCAAAGTCTAAACGATGCCCTAAGGGCTGTATATATGGGGGGAAGAGGGGGGAATTTCGTGGCCCTTGGTGGAGGGGTCCGAAACCAATCCTAACTCTTGTTTCCCCACACATACGGACTCTAAAAACAGCCTATACTCAAGTATTTCAAAATTACATGGGCCTGGCCCAATAATAAGGTGACGGAGCACCTATAATAGCCTCTGGACGAAATTTATGAATTGGCATCTTGTATATTTCGTCCAAGGCTTCACGCACTCATTATGGTGGCTTCAAAGTCCTGAAATCATCACTTGTAACTCCGTTCTTGTTCCCCTTGCGCATGCCAGCATCTCCATGCTTGATCTTGCTCCAATGTTCATCCTTCTTGTCCAAGCTAGCCCTTCATTTGTAAGCAAGCCAAATGTATCCAATTTAGGCATCATCATATTCTCATGAACATTAGAATCATTACCAAGAAACGAAAGTACCTGGTAATTTAATTGGCATGCGCGAGCTCTAGTAATTGGTCTTGTATATGTGTTAGTTGGGGACGTGGGTGTAACCTTGTTAGTGATGTCCTCATCATCCTCCCCTTCTTGAATTGAAGTCGTCCTCGACGGAAGCTCATCTTCCTCACCCAAGTATGGCTTCAAATCTGCAATGTTAAATGTGGGACTAATCCCAAAATCTGCAGGCAACTCAAGTTTATATGCATTATCATTTATTTTCTCTAACACCTTGAAAGGACCATCAGCACGTGGCATTAGCTTTGACTTGTGCAAATTAGGAAACCTATCCTTACGCAAATGTAACCAAACAAGATCTCCAGGTGCAAAGACAACACGTTTTCTACCCTTATCTCCAACAAGTTAATATTTAGCATTCATGCGCTCAATATTTTCCTTAGTTAACTCATGCATTTTTAAAATCAATTCATCACGTTGTTTAGCATCAAAATTAACCTTCCCGAAGATGGAAGAGGCAACAAATCAATAGGTCCACGAGGTAGGAAACCATAGACAATTTCGAAAGAGCACATCTTAGTAGTAGAATGCAACGAACGATTATAAGCAAATTCTATATGAGGCAAGCATTCTTCCCACATTTTCTTTTTATTCTTCAAAACAGCCCTAAGCATAGTAGACAAAAGTTATATTGACTACTTCAGTTTGTCCATCAGTTTGGGGGTGACATGTAGTACTAAAAAGCAGTTTTGTCCCCAACTTAGCCCATAAACATCTCCAAAAGTGGCTAAGAAATTTAGTATCATGATATGAAACAATAGTATTTGGCACACCATGCAAGCAAATAATTTCATGAAAGAACAAATCAGCAACATTAGCAGCATCACCGCTTTTATGACATGGTATAAAGTGTGCCATCGTCGAGAACCTATCCACGACAACAAATATGCTATCCCTCCCCTTCTTTGTTCGAGGTAAACCCAAAACAAAGTCCATACATATATCTTCCCAAGGAACACTGGGGACAGGCAAAGGCATATAAAAACCATGAGGATTGAGTCGTGACTTAGCTTTTTGACATGTAGTGCAGCGACCAACAAAACGCTCAACATCCCGTCGCATCTTTGGCCAAAAGAAATGCATAGCAAGTACGTCCTCCGTCTTCTTCACGCCAAAGTGTCCCATTAATCCTCCTCCATGCGCCTCCTGCAACAACAAAAGACGAACAGAGCTAGCTGGAATGCATAGCTTGTTAGCACGAAACACAAATCCATCATTAACGACGAACTTGTTCCATGTTCTCCCTTCTCTAGAATTCTTCAATACATCTTTAAATTCAACATCATGCACATATTGATCTTTGGTGGTCTCCAAACCAAATATTATAAAGTCAAGTTGTGAAAGCACAGTATAACGACGAGACAAAGCATCAGCAATAACATTTTCTTTTCCCTTCTTGTGTTTAATAACATAAGGGAAAGTCTCTATGAATTCAACCCATTTAGCATGTCTACGGTTCAGTTTTGCTTGACTTTTAATGTGCTTCAAAGATTCATGATCAGAATGTATAACAAATTCTTTGGGCCATAAATAATGTTTCCATGTTTCCAAAGTCCGAAAAAGACCATATAATTCCTTATCATAAGTAGAATAATTCAGACTAGGCCCACTCAATTTTTCAGAAAAGTATGCAACAGGTTTACCATCTTGTAATAACACACCTCCTAACCCAATTCCACTAGCATCACATTCAATCTCAAAAGTCTTATTAAAATCAGGAAGTTGAAGTAAAGGAGCATGTGTCAACTTATCTTTCAATACCGTGAATGCTTCTTCCTGTGCAGTACCACAAATAAAAGGCACATCCTTCTTTGTAAGCTCATTGAGAGGTGCATCAATGGTGCTGAAATCTCTCACAAAACGCCGATAGAATCTAGCGAGGCCAAGGAAACTCCTCACGTGTGTGACCGTTTTGGGCTGCGGCCAACTCTCAATAGCTTCAATCTTGGCTTTATCAACCTCAGTTCCCTGTGGAGTAACAACATAGCCAAGAAAAGAGACTCGGTCGGTGCGAAAGGTGCACTTTCCAAGGTTACCAAACAAACGTGCAACACGTAGAGCAATAAAAACAGCACGTAAATGTTCCAAATGTTTCTCCAAAGATCTGCTATAAATCAATATATCATCAAAGTATACTACCAAAAATCGTCCAATGAAAGCACGTAAAACTTCATTCATTAATCTCCTGAAAGTACTAGGTGCATTAGTTAACCCAAAAGGCATGACTAACCACTCATATAATCCAAACTTAGTTTTAAATGTTGTTTTCCATTCATCTCCCAATTTCATACGAATTTCATGGTATCCACTACGCAAATCAACTTTGGAGAATATTGTAGAGCCACTCAATTCATCAAGCATATCATCTAGCCTAGGAATAGGATGACGATAACGAATAGTAATATTATTAATGCCTCTACAATCAACACACATATGCGATGTACCATCCTTTTTCGGCACTAGAATAATAGGAACATCACAAGGACTAAGGGATTCGTGTATATAACCTTTGTTGAGTAGCTCCTGTACTTGACGCATAATCTCCTTCGTCTCTTCTTGATTGGTACGGTATGGTGCGCGGTTGGGTAGCGATGCACCGGGAATTAAGTCAATTTGATGCTCAATCCCTCGAATAGGTGGTAATCCCGGTGGCACGTCTTGTGGAAAGACGTCGGCGAACTCCTGCAAAATGTTAGTGACAGAAGGAGGCAAAGAGGAAGGCACGTCCTCGAATGAAAATAATGCCTCTTTGCACACAAAAGCATAGCAAACAGATTTGCTAAAATCTAGCTCATCAATATCAGATTTGGTGGCAAGTAAACATGCACTTTTCAATTTAATTTCAGACGCAATAGTAGATGGTTTATTATTAGGGTTCAATTGTTTCTCAAAATCTTTTGCCACAATCTGATTTTCACTCTTATTTTTCTCCTGTTTTGCTTTATTAGCTCTATTAATATCATCTTTCAAAATGGAATCAGGAGTCATAGAAAGCAAAGAAATATTTTTATCCTTATGAACAAGAGTATACTGATTGTTTCTACCATAGTATACATAATTTTTTATGAAATTGCCATGGTCTACCAAGTAATAAGGAACATGCTTGCATAGGTACCACATCACAATCAACATAATCAGCATATGTAGAGATACTAAAATGCACACGAACAGTACGTTTTACCTTAACCTTGCCGCTGTTGTTGAACCATTGGATGTAGTAAGGATGTGGTTGTGGTCTTGTGGTGAGAGATAGCTTCTCCACCATCTCCATGCTAGCCAAGTTGTTGCAACTCCCTCCATCTATAATCACGCGAACATAATGTTCCTTCACAACTCCCTTTGTATGGAACAAATTATGCCTCTGATTTTGCTCAGCTTGTGTAACCTGCACACTCAAAACACGTTGAGCAACTAAACATTCATACCTGACAACATCTTCAGGAGCCATGTATTGCGTCTCATGATCAGAATCGTCTCCACCGTGTTCTTCACGTGTAATAAGAGCCAAAGTCTCCTCATCATAGTCACTAGCGGACTCATATCCACCATCCTCAGTAGCAATCATCACACGCTGAGATTTGCATTCTCTCACAAAATGTCCTCTTCCCTTACAACGATGACAAATAATATCACTGGTGTGCCCTGTTGATGCCATGGAAGAAGAAGAATTCTGTGTAGGCCAATAGGTGTGCTCTTGGCAGATAATGGTGGTTGTGCCTGCTTCCTTGTATCATGGCTAGAGGTAACAATTGATGGAGGTGTCGGTGCAGTAGAATGTGTGGAAGTAGAGGATGCACGCGGTGTCCATGATGAAGGTCGACCTGCAGAAAAGTTAGTCCGCGCCAATGCATGTCGATCCTGCACTTCACGTTCGGCTTTACAAGCAAGATGGAATAAACGAGTGATATTATTATAATCCTTATACTCTAGAATGGTCAGAATCTCTCTATTTAATCCACCCATAAAACGTGCAAGCATAGCTTCATTCTCCTCAACAATACCACATCTAATCAGGCCAGTTTGTAATTGCTGATAATATTCTTCTACAAAAAAAAATTCCTTGTCTTAAGCGCTGCAATTTTTGAAGTAATTCACGTTGATAATATGGTGGAACCCAACGAGTACGCATAGTAGTTTTCAAAGCAGCCCAAGTAGCTGGAATAGGATATAATCTACAATGTTCAGACCACCAAACACATGCAAAACTAGTGAAAGCACAAACAGCAGCAGGAACACGTCTCTCCTCGGGATAGTGTAAACATGTAAAACGTTGTTCAGTATCTAACTCCCAAGTAAGATATATATCAGGAACATATCTACCCTCAAATGGTGGAATATTCAATTTCAGTTTAGGAAGATGGTCATGTACCTTAGGTGGTGGTGTAGCCCTACCGTTGCAATGATATGCATGAGGACGACCTGGTGGTGGTGGTGCTGGTGGTTGCACGTAGTTCTGATTTTGGTCAACCTCATCCTCGTAATGGTCCTCCACCTCTACTGTAGCAGCAGGAGCTACAGAAACATCAACAACGGCACTAGAAGTTTGACCAGGCTCAAGGGGAACGCGCTGTGCTCGTCCGACTTGATTTGGAAGGCGATGTTGTTGTTGTTGTTGTTGATGTAGAGGTGGGACAGCTGCAGCAGCCGGTGGTGGTGGAAAACGCGAAAGCAATTTAGCAAACTTGTTCAAACGTCTTCTCCATGCCATCTATCTTCTCCATGGCCTCGTCAAATCTGTTTAGCACATCTTGCACCTGTCCACTCATCATTCGCTGAAACTTATCATGAAGCTCCTTGTTCGTCAAGTTCTCCCAGTCAGTCTCGTCGGCTAGTGATCCTCGCATGGTTAGCAGCAATAGAAACACACAAGAATATGATCCTACACACTACTAGAAAATGGTGGTGGTCGGGCGTCACAAATCCATCAAGCAAATCTCAAATTCTTACCAGTTCTTACCCAGCAGCAGGTGGTGATCGGCAACCGTGGTAGTCAAAACTCTCAAAGGTTTAATTAAGCGAATACCATGGAGAGTCAAAACGCACGACGTAGATGTATGTGGAGCCGGGAAGGCTTATAAGATGGTAGGAAAAAGGGTCAGCAATAATCAATTCAGAGATGCAACGTTAAATAAACGCTCAACGACGGTACTGTGCTGGTCCTAGGCTAGACCGTACTAGAGAAGCGAGCCTAGAACACTAACAAAATCACGGCGCTGCACGTAATCAAGGGGAAAGCACACTTTGAAAAAAAAATCGCCTCTTTTTTTTGCGCTCCTTTTTTTTGCCGAAAATCACTATAATGGCGAGTATCTCAACACTTCCCAAGTCAAACTAAGATGATAGGCATGAAATTTTTTACGATTTTTTTTTCGGAATCAGGGCAGCGACGATGAAAAAGTGCGGTAAAAAAACAGTATGGTGGCATGTGTCTCAAAAGACTCAGAAAAGCCCAAAAATAGGATAGGGAAAAATATTTTCACCTGTCGAAATTTTGGCCTAAAAACTGTCCGATTTTTTTTCCGAGACCTACTCAGGCAAGGAAACACGAAACCGAAACTAGATGGATCTCGAAAGCCAATCTAAAACGAAAAGAACTCGGATTGGTGGTGGATATGTGGTGGTGGTATATGGCAGCGGTGGTGGTATATGGATACAGATTGGTGGTGGTATATGGATACGGATCGGTGGTGGTATATGGCAGTAGCGATGATGATGTTGCGGCGGCGGCGTGACAACTTATGACCAGAACTCGAAACTCTAAAAGCCTAGATGCTAAGACCAGCAACTTGACACGACGACACAACCGCAAATTCAACTAAGCAAACACGGAAAAGATTATGCAATGGCTCAGACTGGTTCCGATATGATGAACTAACCCTAATAATAATTTTTTTTTGGCTTTTTCGTGGACTGTAGGTATGAAGAACAGACTCGATCTAATCTACGTAAAACTGTAAAATCTCACCGAACAACCTGGAAATCTGATACCACTTGATAGAGGCAAAGGTGTCCCGTCTTTCGATGAGATGGTGGCTATCGTTTTGGAGGTAGTCGACTTTGACGATCCGACTATGAACGTGCGAGGACGTCGCGCCTTAGAAATCGCTAAACCAACTCCGAGAGGTTATTGACCACACCGGAGCACGATCAACCATACCACGAAGGTCTGTTTCCTACAGGCAAACGAAGAACAAGCAAGAAACTGAGATTGCAATCTGGATATTGCGAATTCAAGAGGAAAGCTTTATTGATCAAGTGGGGTTCTATGACGTCTTTGTCTGGTCATTGAACACAAACGAAGTACGCGAAGTTGCAGCTATGGCTAACTTTAATCTAAACAAAACCCAAAGTCTAAACGACGCCCTAAGGGCTGTATATATGGGGGGAAGAGGGGGGAATTTCGTGGCTCTTGGTGGAGGGGTCCCAAACCAACCCGAACTCTTGTTTCCCCACACATACGGACTCTAAAAACAGTCTATACTCAAGTATTTCGAAATTACACGGGCCTGGCCCAATAATAAGGTGACGCAGCACCTATAATAGCCTCTGGACGAAATTTATGAAGTGGCATCTTGTATATTTCGTCGAAGGCTTCACACACTCATTATGGTGGCTTCAAAGTCCTGAAATCATCACTTGTAACTCCGTTCTTGCTCCCCTTGCGCATGCCATCATCTCCATGCTTGATCTTGCTCCAATGTTCATCCTTCTTGTCCAAGCTAGGCCCTTCATTTGTAAGCAAGACAAATGTATCCAATTTAGGCAGCATCATATTCTCATGAACATTAGAATCATTACCAAGAAACGAAAGTACCTGGTAATTTAATTGGCGTGCGCGAGCTCTAGTAATTGGTCCTGTATATGTGTCAGTTGGGGCTGTGGGTGTAACCTTGTTAGTGATGTCCTCATCATATGCCATGTGCATTATTCATGCCTACTATTTGCACACATACCGTGATTGCCATGATTCCTACTAATATGTTGCATCTTTGCACTACTAGCTTACACTACTTGATCACTATGATTGCCTGCTTTGTTGCATCACCCATGTTCCACTCTTACTTGCTTTCTTGGGTTGATGACATATATGTTCATGCCACTCACATGATATATCTTGATCATTGTCACTTGTCTACATTAGTTGCATCGCTCGTCACTTGTATTGAGTGCAACAATGCTATGTTTGTTGATCTTGGAGACTTGGACACCTTACTTGTGATGCATGCTTGCTTGTTTGAGCCTATTGTATTTGGTTGTTTTTGCATCATTTGCTTCCATACCAAGCCACATTCCCTTGTACCTTCATATAATAAGCATGATAACTACACTTGTTGGGTATTTCACCACTCAAATGATAGGTTTTGCATTCACGCTCACCTCATTTATTTTTCCGAGTGTTTGTCATGTTCTTTCATTTTGAAGGATTCACAAGGCGGTACCGTCATGCGACAACTTGGTCATGCGAAGGCATACATGTTGTGCAACACCAACATTTGCGCGAATCTCCTAAAGGTGAACTCCTTCCTTTTGAGCCATCCTCAATTGCGAATATTGGACGGGTCATTCTTTCACTGTTGTTTCCTTCTTGTTGTCTACATGATACATCTATTGGATATGGAGGACCGACATTGGAGATGGACCCTATGGACCTTCACATTGAGGAGCGCTCGGACTTATTGGATGCACCTTCGGAACTACACTATTGCCACGACATCGAGCATTGGTATATCAACACTCCTTTGGTATATTGCACAAAAACCTCCATATTTGTTGATTGTGTGTCCACATGTCATGCTCGATGGACATATCGTACCCATGACAAATTTGCATCTTATACATGGATTGACTCCCATTATGATTGCCTTGTTGCATCTTGTATCTCCATGTCATCCATGATATATGAGCTTGTGCATTTCCTTAGCAAATTTGTTGTGATATTTCTTGATGGCATATTAATGCATAATGATCACTTTGCACATCATCAATTGCATGATCACATAGTCATATTGAGCATCGATTTCCATGTTCATGCTTTTGATACACCGTCCCATTATGACATCATTTTTCACAATGGTTGCATTGATCAATCTCACAACACCTTTGTGTGCACCGCGAATGAATTTGATCACATGAATGCTTTACATATCATTCTCCATCTTTTGGATAAGCATCTTGTGCCTTGTCTTGCAAAATATTTTTGGTCGGACTCATTCTTACATGATGGACACTTTGTGTGCGCTAACCATTGTATTTCCGAGTGTCGTTTGTGTTTGCTCTTCTTGCATTTATACCACTCCGGCGACACCTTGTACTACTTGGATTGCACCATGTCATTAACTCCGTCCAACTGGAAGTCCATACATGACAACCGTTTCCATGGTGATGAGCTTTTCGATCCGAGGTCGGATCTTTCCCAAGGGGAGGGGGGAGATGATGCGGATCATCCCACGATCGTCCCCATGTTCACTTCGACAGGACCTCAAGTACCCACCATTGGACACAAGGTTGAATCGCTCCTCTCCAAACCTTCACTTTCCACATGTGAGACATGGCTACTACATCATGCATGGACCTTGTGCATACCCAGGTACATCCGAGACAACCATGGAGAATCCAAGGACCAAGGCCAAGCATGGAAGAGGAGAAGAAAGAAGGAGAGCGGAAAAGACAGAGGATGCCCGGATCATCCGGACCCCGAGCCGGACGATCCTGACGAAGCCCGGATGATCCGGACCCCCACCCGAATGATCCGGGTAATGTGCCCGAAGACACCCGAAGCCTACACGACGAAGCTGGACCATCGGGACGGCCGCCCGGATCATCCGGACCACTGACGCCCGGATCATCCGGGACACCATCCGGATCATCCGGACCATGCCTGCGCGCGTGACTTGGGCCGAGGCCCGTGTACCCCTTCGCCCCTCACTTACCCCTTCGTGGCTTAGACTATATATACTCCTCCCCCTCCTCCATTTAAGGGTTAGCTTAGGTTTAGCTCATTTGAGACAGAGCTTTGCTCATCCATTAGTGGTTCATCTCCTTGTGAGTGACCGCGGCCCTTCCACGGAGAAGATCCACATGGAATCAAGACCCCTCACGGGAAGATCCTTCACGGATTCAAGACCTCCTCATGGAGATGAACTAGCCACCTTTATATCTTTCCTTTGTTGGATTTGGACCGTGTATCTCGTTGTGTTGAGGATCTAGCACATGTGTGACCATCTCTTGTTGATTTGAGTGTTTTCTCCCATTCCCCTCATGATTTCCCTTTGTGTTCTTCGTGTTCATCGTGGGTTTCCCTCCTCTTCGTGAAAGATCAGCCTAGAACGGGTTGACCCCGCATCAGGTAGCAACCAAGTTCGACTTGTATTCATATGCAAATCAACTAGGAAGGAGTTCACCTCGGTTTGTATTGCACACACTTTAGCTCTTGTCATGGGTCCAAGTGGGTCTTGATGTGTTGAAGTAGAGTCGATGGGGATGAGTGTTGGATACTCTGTTACACCCCAAAATTTTAATCACATTTTTATTAAATAAAATTTGGCTAGAAATAAAATTTTGAAGTATATTAGGTTCTTTAATAGTTTTCAGAGCCTTTTCTATTCCTGTCTTAGAAAATCTTCTCTTCATATAGTAAAATTTTTGGAAATACTTTTGTGGGCTCTGGTTGTATCTTGGGTCATTTCATCATTTGTTTCATAACAGTAGAAATTATTTTCATAATAAAATTTTTGCCCTAGAAAATTCTTTTAATAGCTTTTGCAGTGTTTTATATGCTTATGTGGCACTACAACTATTTTAAATAATTCTCTAAAAATTCCACCATAATTCTGAGAGGTCCTGTGATGCCTATATGTTACTTTGGTGCAAAAACCCAACTTGGTGTTTTGCAAAATTTGAGTGAACCATCCTCTTTTTCATTTCTGTCCATCTTCTAGGTTTCTACTACAACCGTATTATTTCTTGCTCCAAAAATTCTGAGCCTTGGCCATCTTCTTGTTCTTCTTACCAAACCCTTAAGTCCTGAATATCAGCTCCATTGGAAGTTTCTAAGTCCACCAAATACCCCTCTGAATATTCAGCCCAGAACTAAATTTCAGTAAAACTTGCACTGGCCAGTATTTCCTTTTCCCAAAATCACTTCACCATCATCTCTACCATCTAAAGAGACCTCATCCTGCCAAGTTTCACATCCAGAAAGATCACCTAGGTCACCCTAACATTCTGTCGAGCACCTTGAGCTCATGACAGAAGTTGGGCACCTTTTTGGATTGCACTAGATACTAGCCCCTCTCCCCAAAAACACCATGTCCATCACTTCTACTATGTCTAGAGGCACCATCCTGTTATTTGTCAACTTGTTTGGGTCCCTGTAGATGCCATTGGCATTTCGTCGAACACCTCAGAGGCATGTCCGGAGCACGAGCAGAGCGCAGTTATTGCACGCGCTGACATCGGGCTCCTGTCACTGCCCTGCTGCCTCCCCTGCTCGCCCGAGCCTCCCACTGGATCAGCCCGACCACCACCTACCTCTCCGACACCTCCGTCTGTCCTCTAGCACCGTCCACGCCGACCGGAGCCGCCGCCCGACGAGTCCCGCATCGCCACGTCGCACCGACCTTCAACGCCCTGGACGCGTGGCTCACCTCCGAACCAAACACGACGTCCGCCATCACTCCAAGCCACCACCATCCTCGCCAAACCCCGCCGTCCGTCAACGGCCTCGCCACCGGCCGCGTCTGCCATTAATGGCCGTCGCCACTGTATGCCGTGGACGGCGCCGTCCAGGCTACCTGGCGCCTCCCGGGGCAGCCAGCTCGCCAGGGGAGTAACTGCGGCCGGCCACCGTCCGCTACCGACCCTCACCGGCCACCCAACGACCTCGCCGGCCGGAGTAATGGCGATCGCCACCGTGTCCGTTTTCTGGAACCCGCCGAACCGTCTCGCCCCGGCTATATAAAGCCCCGAGCTCACTCCACTCCGCACGACACCACTCCCTTCGCCCTCTGCAAGCTCCCTATGGAAGCAAAACGACCGGAGACGGTCGTCTTCTTCTTCCCCGACAACCACGGCCACCGCCACCCCTCCAATGGTTCCGACGAGACCACAGCCTCCCCACCTCCAATCTCTTCACCAACAGCTTCCTCCTGATCCCAAGAATCCATCCCACCTCTTATTTTGGCTCGGGGACTACCGTAGACGAAACGCCCAAATCGCCTCGCCGGAGCTCTTCGGATGTGCTCGCCGTCGGCGACCCCGTCTACTCCGGCGACCAAGGAGGGTACCCTTGGGACCGCCTCGGCCTCCTGGACTCAACGGTGGGCTCGGCTCGCCGTGGGGCCCCACCGTTCGCCGGCGAGCTTCGCCGGAGTCCCGCCCCGTTCTGTCGCCAGGAAGAAGGGCGGGTGGACCGTGGTCAAACCTGACCAGTGGGCCAGGCGGGCCCACTGTCAGTGACCCACAGCACGCTGTGTGTGTGGGGACACGGGTTCCGCAAAGCCCGTCTCCGCGCGAGGGAAACGTACTTCCCTTATTCGCCTTCGTCGACAGCACATCTCCCCGCGGCCAGACGGCTGGGCTCGGCCCAGTGACACCGCGTGACTAAGTAGCGCTCAGGGCGCATTCCTACTCCCTCCTATTTTCCAATTCCAGTAGCTTTCAAATATTTCCGCAGGATCCATTTCTTATCCAGAATTGATTATTCTAATTTCTGTAGGTTTCTAAAATCATGCTCTGTTTATTTAAATTAGGTGAACATTTCTCCTATATATAGTTTCTGTTTAATCATTTTAACATTGCTTTTAATCATATATTCCACTTAGTAATTCCATTAGTAAATCAAATATGCTCTAAATAAATTAATTCTTTTTCTGTTATTTCTTAAACATTCCCTAGTTTATTTTTGTATTTATTTCAAAAACATTTGAAATACTTTTTAGTGCTGTTTTTGAATTGTGTGGTGATTTAGATATTTTTGAAAATAGGAAATGAAGGGGAGATGATTCCTTGCAAAGTAACCAGCACCTTTTCATAACTAAGGCAAGCATCTTGAACACTTGATATGGTGAATGTTTGCATGCTAGAATATTTAGGGCATGTTTGATACTTTTAATAGATTTGGCATTTGGATAGAAATATTGCATGCATGCATGGTCATGATGGTATTTTTTTTCCTCTTGCATGCATTCCCTTCAAATTTGCAACACGCATAAGTTATGAAAATCCAGGATTGTGCTCCTGTTTTGGACGTGCCGGTGGGCACGGGCCATATTTGACACGGTGGTGTCATGAGACATATGTGGGAGCAGACAAGGGTTGTGGCCCTGTCCTGATGATATGGTTGAAAGAATAATTTTGATGTGCTAACCATTGCAAGAATCATAAGCCTCCTGAGTCGGCCGTAGATCGAGTCTTGTTCCGGTAACCCCATACTTGTTTCGTGCTACCACCTGTCCCTGCCTCGGGTAAGGTATGGTTTAGTAAGTTGTTAACCCCTTTCCGTGCACACACCATACAGAGGGCCATGATGAGGGTTTTCAGGGCCCTGGACTAAATCCTGTCATCAGGTTAGGGGGCATGGGTGTTTCCGGCTGTTGTGATGCCGAGAGGGAGTGTACCCTTGTAATCCGCGCGTATGAATAGTGATCCCATGCTCATGGAGGTTGTAGCCTCTCCGACTTAGAGTTTTACTTAACTGTTGTTTTGGGTGACTCCTGGCAGCAGAAAAGTTAAGCTGGTGTGTGCTGGTTAGGTGTGTTTTCAACCCAAAGACCATAATGGGAATTAGTCAGTGTCACGATACTGACTAAAGAAATCCTATACTTGTGGGTAAAGAGTACACCCTCTGCAGAGATCATATCTATTCGAATAGCCGTGTCCGCGGTTAAGGATTACAGTCTGGGTTGGTCAAGTGTCGGTCTTAGAGTCGGTCTCCGGAGGAAATATTTAAAATTGAGCATGGTTGTTTTGCAGGATAATTATCGTTGCTACTGGTGTTACCATTAGTATATTTGATGATATGATTATATTTGTGAACTAACCCCCTGCTCTTATTTTACTTTCCAGAGTGTCTCAGGGGCTGGCTAGTCTACCCCGGACATTCGTTTTTATTTTCAAGTCTTTTTTTTGCGTCCCTCGAGTGTCAGGCGGTTTATCACGCCACTACTCTTGTGGATACCCGACTGGCATTTCTTTTCAAGTCCTTTCGTGGCGTCGCCTGAGTTCTCGGATGGTATCATCCGATTACTCTTTTAGACACCCGACTGGCATTTCTTTTCAAGACCGACCGTGGTGTCACTTGACATCCGACCGGCATTTCTTTTATATTTTATTAATACTAATATTTATTTTCTGCACTAATTATTATTCACCATGCCATGTTTTAATTCCTGTCAGCATGCATTCAATATAAGTCTATCATGAGCACATGCATATAGTTTAATTCATCATGACCATATAATTGTTTTGCTGCTTTTGTTATATCATTTGTCCATGATGTTTGCGAGTACATTCAAACGTACTCACAGGCTTGTCCCTGGCTATTTACTTGGCCAGGTTAGAAGTTCTGCGAGGAGCACCTCAGTGACGTCCGTGCGAAGCCTAGGAGTGCAACCACGCGAGATAGGAGTTATCCGGGTCAGCTGTTCCTGTTGGAATGGAGCCCCATCGATATGGAGTTCCATAAGCCAATTCCTTCATCCACCACCGGAGTCATTGTTATATCAGTAGACCTTTATGGTCTTGTATCAAATTCTTGTAAATGCTTGGTAATCTGTAACGAGGATGTGTCCAC
The DNA here is from genome assembly GCA_902687465.1 of Secale cereale. Taxonomy (NCBI): domain Eukaryota; kingdom Viridiplantae; phylum Streptophyta; class Magnoliopsida; order Poales; family Poaceae; genus Secale; species Secale cereale. The sequence continues at coordinate 418,294,291 of LR738710.1, forward strand.
CAGTAACAGTAATCCTGGGCTGGTGATGACACTAGGGGTTAATTTCTGGAATATTATGTTCCCGAAATCCGGCCCCGACAGCCTTGGTATCAGAGCCAGGCTGACCATTGGCTAATCCTATCCTAGCCTGGTCACCATCCCTAGGTTTCCACACCATCCACAACTTTTCCTGTCCACGGTCAAGTCTATCCCATCCACAGTGGCAACCGACATCTTTTGATAGCCGGTGCCCAACCTATCAGTCTATCCATAGGCCGTGTGCCTGTGCCAACACCTGAGCTTTCCCATCCACAAGCGTGCGATGGAAGACTCGGCTGACTTATAAAGGAAGCCTTACCCCCAAACTCAGCACATCACAGCCTCATTCCCAGTTCGTTATCCAACCACCAAGATGCCAGGCCCCCTCGTGTACAAGGAGACCACCGCAGTCGAGCTTGAAGGCTTCGTAACCATCCTCGCCAACCTCACCCGTCGTGTCTTTGGCATCGCCGAGCCGCCGGAATATGTCGTGTACCAAGAGCACACGAGTAACTCCATCCATCACTTCTGGGCCACGGTGCACCTCTATGGGAGGGGCACCACATCAGAGCGTCCCTACCGATTCACCGGGAGGACGACCTCCGACGAGCCCCAAGCCATCCAACTTGCAGCCCGAGAGGCTATAGTTCATCTTCGGCACCTGTCGCCGAGGGTTAACTGCCGCTCCTTCTACTACTACCCTAGCCGTGAAGGCTATGGTAGCCCGACCCAGGTCGCTAGCGGAGACCATGAGTCGGATCCTGCCCTGGTGCATCTGGTGCGCTACCTGAGAGCGCAAGAGGCACTATTTGATCAGGTCACTCTTGACCTGATTGAGACCCGCAGGACGCTCGCTCTCCTAACCCCGGCAAGGAGTGAAGTCGCACCCGCCACCGACGCCCCGATAATGCTGCTTGGAAGGCCGGTTGAGCCCCCAAGCTCTGACCATGTCACCTACCCGGGCAATGCCTTTGCCTCACCCGGAAATCTCCGTCGTCTCTTGGAGGCCTACTCCAATGGGACGGTGACCTCGACACCCCGCGAAGGCCACCACCGCTACTCCAGCCCTGTAGCTCCCCATCCTACCCCGGCCAGCTCCGACGCGGAAGCACCCGGAGAGGACTCGGCATCCGCAAGACGCGCCCGGCTAGATATCAACCAGGTGGACTGAGTCCACCAGAATTGTTATCAAGCCCTAGTGGCTCGGTTTTTCCTTTAGCTCCGCAGTAGTTGGTGTGTGGCGTAGTGAGTTTGTAGACCCCCTGTGTGTCACCATCTAATAGTATGTGTGATCTGGCATGAATTGCTTGATGAGTGGTTGCAGAGTAAATTCTAGACGTGACCCCTAACCGACACGCACAGTAACATGTCACTTTTCTTTTGGGGATTGAGGCCTGAGACTTTGACTCAGACAGCCCCGCGCCGGAGTCGGTGTCTCAGTCGTACCGGCACCATTTCATGTTTCATGACCAAGGCTCTCTATAAGAGGCCACGCTCATTTTTCCACACCAGCAACCATCAGCATCAAGCACTGCCTTTTCCATTCATCCACCCATGTCTCACCCCGGAGCTTATCTGAGGACCCCCGATGCAAAACCTGGTAGTTTTGTTATGTTATTGTGGGATTTTACCCGCAATACTCTTGGCTCCACCCATCCACCCCTGTATGAGCTATTCAAATCGAGAATCACTCCTGATCTCTCGAAATACTGGGCAGCTGTACATATTCCACCAGCAGATTTAAACCAAGGCCCTCCCTATGTGATTTTCATCGGGAGATCCATGCCAACCCCAGGCATGGCCATTGAGTCTGCTGCGTATGAAGCAGTCACCCGTCTTCGATTTGCGGTGCCCTGTGCCAACGCAAGGGAATACTGTTATTTCCCAAGTCGCGCTGCTTTTGGAGCAGAAGCTACGTTCCGCTGTGGACGTGCGGAGAGCGATCCAGCCCTGGTCTATCTCATTCAATATGTGATGGCCCAGGAGCGTTTCACCCAGCAAATACTGGAGTATCTCCACTACCTTGCTGTTCTGAATCCCCGGATCGCCATTGGCGGACCCCCTCTGCCAACTCAGGAGGGACACGTTCTTCGTTTGCTCCCTCAACTTCCTCCACTCCCTCCGGAAGAAGAAGGATGTGTTCCAACACCGGGAAGCTTTCCGCTTGACCCCGTAGATCCCGCTTTCGGACCGTAGACGGTCGTGAATGCGTTTGCATAGCGTGTAGTGCTTGTTTGCATGTTGTGATCTTGTTTTGATTGTACGTCATGAATGTATTGCCCTGTTTGCATTTTGCATATGAGTATTTTGTTTGTGTGGTATGCTTTTTAATTCTCCCGCCCTTAACAAATCTCGAGGACGAGATTTTCTTAAGGGGGTTAGAGTTTGTAACACCCCAAAATTTTAACCACATTTTTATTAAATAAAATTTGGCTAGAAATAAAATTTTGAAGTATATTAGGTTCTTTAATAGTTTTCAGAGCCTTTTCTATTCCTGTCTTAGAAAATCTTCTCTTCATATAGTAAAATTTTTGGAAATACTTTTGTGGGCTCTGGTTGTATCTTGGGTCATTTCATCATTTGTTTCATAACAGTAGAAATTATTTTCATAATAAAATTTTTGCCCTAGTAAATTCTTTTAATAGCTTTTGCAGTGTTTTATATGCTTCTGTGGCACTACAACAATTTTAAATAATTCTCTAAAAATTCCACCATAATTCTGAGAGGTCCTGTGATGCCTATATGTTACTTTGGTGCAAAAACCCAACTTGGTGTTTTGCAAAATTTGAGTGAACCATCCTCTTTTTCATTTCTGTCCATCTTCTAGGTTTCTACTACAACCCTATTATTTCTTGCTCCAAAAATTCTGAGCCTTGGCCATCTTCTTGTTCTTCTTACCAAACCCTTAAGTCCTGAATATCAGCTCCATTGGAAGTTTCTAAGTCCACCAAATACCCCTCTGAATATTCAGCCCAGAACTAAATTTCAGTAAAACTTGCACTAGCCAGTATTTCCTTTTCCCAAAATAACTTCACCATCATCTCTACCATCTAAAGAGACCTCATCCTGCCAAGTTTCACATCCAGAAAGATCACCTAGGTCACCCTAACATTCTGTCGAGCACCTTGAGCTCATGACAGAAGTTGGGCACCTTTTTGGATTGCACTAGATACTAGCCCCTCTCCCCAAAAACACCATGTCCATCACTTCTACTATGTCTAGAGGCACCATCCTGTTATTTGTCAACTTGTTTGGGTCCCTGTAGATGCCATTGGCATTTCGTCGAACACCTCAGAGGCATGTCCGGAGCACGAGCAGAGCGCAGTTATTGCACGCGCTGACATCGGGCTCCTGTCACTGCCCTGCTGCCTCCCCTGCTCGCCCGAGCCTCCCACTGGATCAGCCCGACCACCACCTACCTCTCCGACACCTCCGTCTGTCCTCTAGCACCATCCACGCCGACCGGAGCCGCCGCCCGACGAGTCCCGCATCGCCACGTCGCACCGACCTTCAACGCCCTGGACGCGTGGCTCACCTCCGAACCAAACACGACGTCCGCCATCACTCCAGGCCACCACCATCCTCGCCAAACCCCGCCGTCCGTCAACGGCCTCGCCACCGGCCACGTCTGCCATTAATGGACGTCGCCACTGTATGCCGTGGACGGCGCCGTCCAGGCTACCTGGCGCCTCCCGGGGCAGCCAGCTCGCCAGGGGAGTAACTGCGGCCGGCCACCGTCCGCTACCGACCCTCACCGGCCACCCAACGACCTCGCCGGCCGGAGTAATGGCGATCGCCACCGTGTCCGTTTTCTGGAACCCGCCGAACCGTCTCGCCCCGGCTATATAAAGCCCCGAGCTCACTCCACTCTGCACGACACCACTCCCTTCGCCCTCTGCAAGCTCCCTATGGAAGCAAAACGACCGGAGACGGTCTTCTTCTTCTTCCCCGACAACCACGGCCACCGCCACCCCTCCAATGGTTCCGACGAGACCACAGCCTCCCCACCTCCAATCTCTTCACCAACAGCTTCCTCCTGATCCCAAGAATCCATCCCACCTCTTATTTTGGCTCGGGGACTACCGTAGACGAAACGCCCAAATCGCCTCGCCGGAGCTCTTCGGATGTGCTCGCCGTCGGCGACCCCGTCTACTCCGGCGACCAAGGAGGGTACCCTTGGGACCGCCTCGGCCTCCTGGACTCAACGGTGGGCTCGGCTCGCCGTGGGGCCCCACCGTTCGCCGGCGTGCTTCGCCGGAGTCCCGCCCCGTTCTGTCGCCAGGAAGAAGGGCGGGTGGACCATGGTCAAACCTGACCAGTGGGCCAGGCGGGCCCACTGTCAGTGACCCACAGCACGCTGTGTGTGTGGGGACACGGGTTCCGCAAAGCCCGTCTCCGCGCGAGGGAAACGTACTTCCCTTATTCGCCTTCGTCGACAGCACCTCTCCCCGCGGCCAGACGGCTGGGCTCGGCCCAGTGACACCGCGTGACTAAGTAGCGCTCAGGGCGCATTCCTACTCCCTCCTATTTTCCAATTCCAGTAGCTTTCAAATATTTCCGGAGGATCCATTTCTTATCCAGAATTGATTATTCTAATTTCTGTAGGTTTCTAAAATCATGCTCTGTTTATTTAAATTAGGTGAACATTTCTCCTATATATAGTTTCTGTTTAATCATTTTAACATTGCTTTTAATCATATATTCCACTTAGTAATTCCATTAGTAAATCAAATATGCTCTAAATAAATTAATTCTTTTTCTGTTATTTCTTAAACATTCCCTAGTTTATTTTTGTATTTATTTCAAAAACATTTGAAATACTATTTAGTGCTGTTTTTGAATTGTGTGGTGATTTAGATATTTTTGAAAATAGGAAATGAAGGGGAGATGATTCCTTGCAAAGTAACCAGCACCTTTTCATAACTAAGGCAAGCATCTTGAACACTTGATATGGTGAATGTTTGCATGCTAGAATATTTAGGGCATGTTTGATACTTTTAATAGATTTGGCATTTGGATAGAAATATTGCATGCATGCATGGTCATGATGGTATTTTTTTTCCTCTTGCATGCATTCCCTTCAAATTTGCAACACGCATAAGTTATGAAAATCCAGGATTGTGCTCCTGTTTTGGACGTGCCGGTGGGCACGGGCCATATTTGACACGGTGGTGTCATGAGACATATGTGGAAGCAGACAAGGGTTGTGGCCCTGTCCTGATGATATGGTTGAAAGAATAATTTTGATGTGCTAACCATTGCAAGAATCATAAGCCTCCTAAGTCGGCCGTAGATCGAGTCTTGTTCCGGTAACCCCATACTTGTTTCGTGCTACCAGCTGTCCCTGCCTCGGGTAAGGTATGGTTTAGTAAGTTGTTAACCCCTTTCCGTGCACACACCATACAGAGGGCCATGATGAGGGTTTCCAGGGCCCTGGACTAAATCCTGTCATCAGGTTAGGGGGCATGGGTGTTTCCGGCTGTTGTGATGCCGAGAGGGAGTGTACCCTTGTAATCCGCGCGTATGAATAGTGATCCCATGCTCATGGAGGTTGTAGCCTCTCCGACTTAGAGTTTTACTTAACTGTTGTTTTGGGTGACTCCTGGCAGCAGAAAAGTTAAGCTGGTGTGTGCTGGTTAGGTGTGTTTTCAACCCAAAGACCATAATGGGAATTAGTCAGTGTCACGATACTGACTAAAGAAATCCTATACTTGTGGGTAAAGAGTACACCCTCTGCAGAGATCATATCTATTCGAATAGCCGTGTCCGCGGTTAAGGATTACAGTCTGGGTTGGTCAAGTGTCGGTCTTAGAGTCGGTCTCCGGAGGAAATATTTAAAATTGAGCATGGTTGTTTTGCAGGATAATTATCGTTGCTACTGGTGTTACCATTAGTATATTTGATGATATGATTATATTTGTGAACTAACCCCCTGCTCTTATTTTACTTTCCAGAGTGTCTCAGGGGCTGGCTAGTCTACCCCGGACATTCGTTTTTATTTTCAAGTCTTTTTTTTGCGTCCCTCGAGTGTCAGGCGGTTTATCACGCCACTACTCTTGTGGATACCCGACTGGCATTTCTTTTCAAGTCCTTTCGTGGCGTCGCCTGAGTTCTCGGATGGTATCATCCGATTACTCTTTTAGACACCCGACTGGCATTTCTTTTCAAGACCGACCGTGGTGTCACTTGACATCCGACCGGCATTTCTTTTATATTTTATTAATACTAATATTTATTTTCTGCACTAATTATTATTCACCATGCCATGTTTTAATTCCTGTCAGCATGCATTCAATATAAGTCTATCATGAGCACATGCATATAGTTTAATTCATCATGACCATATAATTGTTTTGCTGCTTTTGTTATATCATTTGTCCATGATGTTTGCGAGTACATTCAAACGTACTCACAGGCTTGTCCCTGGCTATTTACTTGGCCAGGTTAGAAGTTCTGCGAGGAGCACCTCAGTGACGTCCGTGCGAAGCCTAGGAGTGCAACCACGCGAGATAGGAGTTATCTGGGTCAGCTGTTCCTGTTGGAATGGAGCCCCATCGATATGGAGTTCCATAAGCCAATTCCTTCATCCACCACCGGAGTCATTGTTATATCAGTAGACCTTTATGGTCTTGTATCAAATTCTTGTAAATGCTTGGTAATCTGTAACGAGGATGTGTCCACCAGTAACAGTAATCCTGGGCTGGTGATGACACTAGGGGTTAATTTCTGGAATATTATGTTCCCGAAATCCGGCCCCGACATACTCCGTATCATCTCCCCCCCCCTTGGAAGAGATCCGTCCAGGGATCGTGATCTTCATCCCCATGGTAGATGGCCAAGTCCTTGACGTGGAAGATTTCGCTTACATTGGACTTGTCTCGTGGGATGTCAATCTTGTAAGCGTTGTTATTGTAGCGTGCTAACACCTTGAAGGGTCCATCATCTCGTGGTCGTAGCTTGGACTTGCGCTCATTGGGGAAGCGGTCGTTGCGAAGATGAAGCCATACACGATCTCCCGGTTGGAACGCTATTGGTGTCTTGTTGACGTTGCGCTTGATGGCGAGGCGATGTACTTGACGCTTGATCGTTGCCCTTGTATCTTCATGCATCTTCTTGAGATAACTTGCTCGTGCACTTGCATCTATTATGATGCGCTCTTGGAGAGGTAGAGGAGGAATGTCCAATGGGGACAATGGTTTGAAGCCTTAGACGACCTCGAAGGGGGACTTGCCGGTAGTTGAGTGATGTGCGCGGTTGTAGGCGTACTCGGCGACGGGCAAGCATTGCTCTCATTCCTTGATGTTCTTCTTGATCAACACCCAAAGTAGCGTGGATAGCGTGCAGTTCGTCACCTCTATTTGGCCGTCGGTTTGTGAATGGTATGCCGAGGAGAATAGGAGCTTGATCCCGAGCTTGGCACAAAGTGTCAGCCAAAAGTATCTTAAGAACTTGACGTTGCGGTCTAAAACGATTGTCTTGGGTGCTCCATGTGATGCGGAGCACCCCAAGGTCATCCCCATGGACCTACCTTCATCTCACCAAGTGCCAAGTGGACCCATGACACGTGCTCGAGCATGAGCTCTCGAGACCAAGGTGACTTCACCCCTCTCTCTACATCACTTTGATTCACATGAGACATGGCTGCTACCCTCATTAAAGACTCTTTGCATACCCAGGCACCTCGGAAGCAACCATGGAGAAGTCAAGGGACAAGAAGAACCAAACGAGTAAGGAGGATAAAAACAGCCAAGACTCAGCCTGTCCGGACGATCCGGACGATGTCCCGGACAATCCGGCCGAAGCCCGGATGATCTGGACAAACGTCCGGACGATTCGGCAAATGTGCTCGAAGACACCCCAAGCTCCACGCCGAAGCCGCATCATCCGGACCCCAGCCCGAATCATCCGGACGCACCCGGACATCCGGACGGAGTCCCGGACATCCGGGCCACCTGCAGCGGTTCAGACACGCCTGGATCATCCGGACGCAGCCCCGGATCATCCGGACCCCCGAAGCCCGGATCATCCGGACAAACGTCCGGATCATCCGTACAGTGCCTGCGTGCATAGTGTTGGGCCGAGGCCAATGTACCCCTTCGGCCCTCCTAGCCTATATATAGCACTCTACCTAAACAATCTAGGGTTAGCTTCGTGTTAGCTCATCCAAAAACCATAGTGGTTCCTCTCCTACCAGACCGCGGCCTCTTCGGAGAAGGTCCACCGGATTGCAGACCTCCTATACAGAGAAGAACATCAAGACCTCCTCACGGAGATGACTACCGCCACTTGTATCGTCCTTAGTTGATCGTGTATCGTGTATCGCACTTTGCCTACCCGGATCTAGCATTTGTGTGACCTATGTTTGTTGATTTGAGTGTTTTCTCCTTGTCTCTCTTGTGTTTTTCTTCGTCCCCCTCGTGTTCTTCCTCGGGATCCCTCCTTTTCGTGAAAGATCGGCCACGTAGGGTTCCACCCTACATCATCTATGGTATCATGAGCCTAGGTTGATCACGAATTTTGAGCCCCACACCTTGTTTTCTAGCTTGTTTTTGTTATTTTTCGTCCAAATTCGAAAATCCCCACAAAAATAGCCCCACATTTTTTTTGTGATTTGTGTGTTTTGATGAGATTTTGTTGAGTGTGATCCGTGGTTGAGTTGTGTGACAAGTGGATTATCCCTTTCCCCACCTCCCCCACCCTCAAAAACCAACGAAATCCGAGAAAAATCATTTTTTTCCCACCTTCTCTGAGCTTATCCCGAGCGGATTGACCCACCCGGATCATCCGGCCAGAGCCCGGATCATTCGGCCGGACGTCCGGCCGGACGTCCGGATCATCCGGCCAACCCTATCGAAACTGCATTTTGCAGTTTTTCTTCGCCACATTTCCGCCACCGCAAAAACCCTAGAGACCTTTTCCGCTATACCGTCGGCATATACACCCCCACTACCATCGCATAACCAATATCACTACGGTCTTACCCCTTTGTGTTTTGGATCATTTTGATTTGTGGTTTTGTCCATTTCCATTTTTGTTTCGGCTATCTCGGAGCGGAACGACATCGACAAGACCACCTCTCAATCTCGATAAGGAGGGTAACATCGACGACACCTCGTTTACTACCTTTCAATTGCATTGATAGACCCTCATCGACCATTTTGCGTAACTTTCCTACCGAGACTAGCCATTTGAGTATTGCCGGGCCACGACACTTGTGCACATTAGTGATACTCATAGACATTGCATACTACATACTTGATCATAGCATCTAGTGTAGTTGAGTGGTACTACATCATCATATCTACGTGTGACACAAAAGTGTTCCGCATACTCAATAGCTACCTTGATCCGAGAAACATGCATAAGTGGCCAAAGAAAAAGCTCACAAGCTTCCAAGCAAAAGAGCCATCCAAAGCTTATACGCAAAAGCACAATAGCATCAAACGCCTTGCATCCAAAGAGATCATATGAGATAGCAATACTTCACCTTGTGCTAAAAGCATCGGCACATCATACACTCATAGCATACTTGTGATAGGAAAGTCGTTACATTGCTCTTATAGGTCGTGCACAAGTGCGTATCCGCCTATTAAGCAATCGGTTAGCGTCTCTCTAGCGTTGTGCAACACGAGCATTTTCCGTGGATTCCACATTTTCGCTCACTTTTGGTTGCACAACCACATTTATCTATCCGTGCGTGTGTTCCGTGTGCTACCTATTGCTTGTGATCTACTTGTTGCATGAGCCAATTGTGAATCATTTTCAACATCATTGAATCTTACTCACTTTTTGCATTGAATTTTTGCCACCATCCTAACCAAGCTCATCTCAAAGCTTTACTTCTGTAGGTGTGAGAATCGACAAGACTTGGTACCTATAGTGCTATTTTCGGGTTACATTATAGAGTGATCATTGATCCATTGTCAACTTCGGTCAAGGTAAATTTGGTATTGTCTTCTCCTTTCTCCCACTCACATACTTGCTTGTGACGATGGATAGGCCAGTACATCTACAAACCCGCTCTTCGATGATCCTCAAGAGTCGAACAGCTACGTCACCAAACTACATCTCTTCGGTGTCCAATGAGCTCTCCATCAAGAAAGTGAAGCTATGAGTGAACACATTGAGCAAGTTGCCACCGACGCGAGTCAATTTGAAGCAAGAACAAGAGAGAAATTCGACATCATCAACACCAACATGGCTACTCAATTCGATGCGCTACGGACTTTGATAGTCAACCGACGCTCTTATTCCGCATCCTCTCAAAGACGAAGCCGCTCAAGTCGCCACATCGACTCAACGGACGGCTCAAGTACCCCTACATCGAACACTCTTCGTCAAGCCGCACGTCAAGATCGACATGACAACAGGAATCCACTTCATGAAAAGAGCTCCCAAGACCTACTCGACGAGCCAGAAAGCCGACATCGTCAAAACCAAGCTACACTTGAGCAAGAACAAGACCGGCAAAGACTACGCCAACAACAACAAGAGCGAGCACGTCAACACCAAGAAGAACAAGATGCCGAAGCTCATCGTCAAGCACAACAACGCCGAGAAGCTCAAGCTCTTGAGGCGCAATGAGCATTACGTGATGCACATCACAATGTCGCAACTCGCAATCGACACACTCGTCAAGAAGAGATCTCCTTCGCGATGAGATGCAAGAGAGGCGCCACCAAGCACGAATGCAACAAGAAGTTCCTCCTCAAGCGCAACAAGAGCAACAACCTCAACAAGAACCACAAGCTCGGCAAGTAAACCATGACAATGAACATCTACTCCGCCAAGAACAACATGAGGTTGACAACCGTCCAAATCACGAACGCCCTCCCAATAGGCAAGCAAACAATGAAGAGCATCGCTATGGCAAGCTTAAGTTCACCATGCCAAAGTTTTCCGGAAGCATTGATCCCGAAGACTACCTATCATGGGCATTGAAAGTTGATAAAATCTTTCGCCTCCACAACTTTGATGAAGAGAAGAAAATCGCTATGGCCTCCCTTGAGTTCCAAGACTATGTTCTCATTTGGTGGGAGCAAGTCATCGAGAGAAGAGAAGCAAAAGGCGAACCTCCAATCACTACTTGGGCTCAAATGAAGGAAGTCATGAGAACACGCTTCGTGCCAACACACTACAACCGTGACTTGTTGAAGAAGCTACAATTCCTCAAGCAAGGTACCAAGTCCGTTGAAGAGTACTACAAGGAGATGGAGATTGCCATGATACGAGCAAACATCACGGAAGATGAAGAACAAACGATGGCGAGATTCTGGAATGGACTCAATTATCCCATCAAGAAGATTGCAGACTTTCAACCATATACCAATCTCCTCGAGCTAGTACATCAAGCCAACAAAGCGGAGCGACAAGTTCAAGAGGACTAGAAGTACTCCAAGTTCACCTCCAAGAACTTCGGCTCCTACAACCAAGCTTCAACGACTTCGACTACTACTACCTCTACCAAGCCATCTACAAACTTTGGCGACAAGTCAAACTACAAGAATGCGACTACATCAAGTCGGCCACCTTCTACCAACAATTTCAAGCCAAGAGCTTCATCATCTACAACTCCAACCGAGGACAACTCCAAGACGAGCTCCATCAAATGCTTTAAATGCCAAGGGTGAGGCCACAAGTCATTCCAGTGCAAGACCGTTCGTACCATGATCATCAACGACGACGGATCCTATGACTCAATGAGCGATGATGAAATGGAAGCCTAGAACATGTAGCTATGCATCGCCAAGTGAATGAAGATGAAGACCATCAAGTGTTTTGCGACAATGACTCGAGTCCCAATCTCGTTGTCTCCAAGGTCTTGACACTCCAAGATCAACAAGATGACGATCAAAGATGTCATATCTTCCATACCAAGGCCGGCATCAATGGACGCTCCGTCAAGGTTATCATAGATGGAGGAAGTTGTCATAACTTGACAAGCGAAGAGCTATGCGACAAGCTCAACTTGGTGAAGTCAAAGCACCCTCGTCCATACAAGGTCCAATGGCTCAGCGACGACGGAACTCTTCGAGTCGAGCACACCATGCAAGTATCCTACAAGATAGGCGCCTACGAGGACACACTTGAGTGTGATGTGGTCCCCATGTCCGTGTGCCACCTCCTTCTTGGAAGACCATGGCAATATGATCGTGGAGTCACACACAATGGACGGACGAACCAATATAGCTTCAAGATGAAAGGAAAGGAGTTCATGTTACGCCCAATGTCACCAAGTCAAGTAGCCGCCGATAAACACTTACCTACCAACCATCGAGGAGAGAGTGGTGAGAAAGTGAGCCACCAAAAGGAGAGTGAGAGCCACAAGCCAAGTATGAACGACTCCATGATGAGTGACAAGAAACAACTAGTACTATTCGCCACCAAAAGTTAGATGAGAGAAGTGTGCGAGAACCCCTCGTGTGTCTTGCACCTTGTGCTTTTATGCAAAGGGGAATCCGAACCTACTAACACTTCACCACCTCCACCTTTAGTGTTGTCTCAATTGTTGCAGGAATTCTCGGACGTCTTCCCCGATGAGCAACCTCCGAGTCTACCTCCACTTCGCGGAATCAAACACCGCATCGACCTCATACCCGGTGCACCACTTCCGAACAAGGCTCCTTACCGCGTCAACCCCGAGGAAACCAAGGAAACACAACGACAAGTACAACAACTCATCGACAAAGGTCATGTACATGAAAGCTTGAGCCCTTGTGCCGTTCTGGTTATTCTCGTGCCTAAGAAAGATGGAAGTTTTCGCATGTGCTCCGATTGTCACCCGATAAATGCTATCACCGTTAGATACCGTCACCCTATCCCACGCCTAAATGACATGCTTGATGAATTATGTAGTGCCACCATCTTTTCGAGAATTGATCTTAAAAGTGGTTACTACCAAATTTGCATTCAAGAGGGTGATGAGTGGAAAACGGCTTTCAAAACCAAGTTTGGGTTATATGAGTGGCTTGTCATGACAATGGGGTTATCGGAAGCACCCGGCTCATTTATGCGTCTCTTGCATTTTGTTCTACGACCATACATAGGCGTCTTTGTAGTGGTTTACTTTGATGACATCCTAGTTTTTAGCAAGTCGCTTGAGGACCATGTGACACACATTCGTATGGTTTTACAAAACCTTCGGAAAGAGCGCTTATATGCTAACATGGAAAAATGCACTTTTGGCGTTGACAAGGTCGTGTTCTTAGGATTTGTCATTTCTTCCCAAGGTGTTCACGTTGATGAAACTAAAATTGAAGCAATTAAAACTTGGCCACAACCAATGAATCTCCAACAAGTGCGTAGCTTTCTTGGTTTAGCCTGTTTCTATCGACGTTTTGTGAAGGACTTTAGCACAATTGCTATGCCTCTACACGCCTTGAGCAAGAATAACGCACCCTTTGTTTGAGGTCCTTCGCGAGACACTGCGTTCATTAAGCTCAAAGACTTGCTCACGCACGCACCACTTCTTGCCCAACCAAATTTTGACAAACCTTTTGAGATCCATTGTGACGCTAGTGGTACCGGCATACGTGGCGTGCTAATGCAAGAAAAACGCCCAATTGCGTACTTTAGCGAGAAGCTATCCGGATCGCAACTTAGTTACCCCATCTATGATAAAGAGCTCTATGCCTTTGTGATAGTTTTACGTGTTTGGGAACATTAACTTAGACCTCATGAATTCATTCTTCATACGGACCATGAGACTCTCAAGTATCTCAAGGGTCAAACTAAGTTGAACAAGCGTCATGCTAAGTGGAGTGAATTCATTGAGTCTTTTCCCTACGTCATCAAGTACATCAAAGGCAAAGAAAACGTTGTGGCAGATGCACTTTCCCGCAAATGAATGCTTTTCACAAAACTTGAGTTAAATGTTATTGGCTTTGAGCACATAAAGAACTTATATGAGCATGATCCTTTATTTGCAAACCCTTATGCTAAGTGTTTGGCTCACACTTCTTGGGAACACTACTACATAAAGGATGGATATCTTATGAGAGCTAACAAACTTTGCATTCCCGAGTCTTCGCTACGTTTGCTCCTTTTGCAGGAATCTCATGGAGGAGGACTCATGGGACACTTTGGTCTCGACAAGACATTTGCTACGCTCTCTAAGAACTACTTCTGGCCCAAGATGCTACGTGACGTCTCACGCCTCACCAACCGATGCTCAACATGTTGCAAAGCTAAGTCAAAAGCTCAATCTCAGGGTCTTTACATGCCACTTCCTATTCCATTCCATCCATGGGAAGACATAAGCATGGAATTTGTACTTGGATTGCCTACGACTCAAAATGGAAAAGATTCCGTGTTTGTTGTCATGGATAGATTCTCTAATATGGCTCATTTCATTCCTTGTAACAAGATCGACGATGATTCACATGTGGCAAATCTCTTTTGTAGGGAAATCATTCGTCTACATGGAGTGCCCAAGACGATCGTGTCGGACCGAGACGTCAAGTTCTTGAGCTACTTTTGGAAGACTCTATGCACCAAACTCGGCATCAAGCTACTCTTCTCCTCAGCATATCATCCACAAACCGACGTCCAAACGGAGGTGATGAACCGCATGCTTTCGACGCTTCTTCGCGTGTTGATCAAGAAGAACATCAAGGAATGGCAGCAATGCTTGCCCATCGCCGAGTTCGCCTACAACCGTGCAAGACATTCGACTACCGGCAAGTCCCCTTTCGAGGTCATCTACGACTTCAACCCTTTGTATCCATTGGACATTCTACCTCTACCTCTACAAGAACGTGTCAACTTGGACGCAAGTGCTCGAGCAAGCTATCTCAAGAAGGTGCATGAAGATACAAGGGCAACGATCGAGAGACAAGTACATCTTCTAGCGTCCAAGCTCAACACCAAGAAGAAGCCTATGGTGTTCCAACCAGGAGATCTCGTATGGATACATCTTCGCAACGACCGTTTCCCCCACGAGCGCAAGTCCAAACTACTACCTCGGGCCGACGAACCATTCAAGGTGCTAGCACGCTACAACAACAATGCATACAAGCTCGACCTTCCATGTGACAAGTACAAACGTGAGCGATGTATTCAACGTCAGGGATCTCTCCACTTTCCATGGTGATGAAGATTTCGATCCGAGGTCGGATCTTTCACAAGGGAGGGGAGATGATGCGGAGCATCCCAAGGTCATCCCCATGGACCTACCTTCGTCTCACCAAGTGCCAAGTGGACCCACGACACGTGCTCGAGCACGAGCTCTCGAGACCGAGGTGACTTCACTCCTCTCTCTACATCACTTTGATTCATATGAGCCATGGCTGCTACCCTCATCAGAGACTCTTTGCATACTCAAGCACCTCTAGAGCAACCATGGAGAAGTCAAGGGACAAGAAGAATCGAAGGAGGAAGAAGGAGGAGAAAAACAGCCAAGACACAGCCTGCCCGGACGATCCGGCCGAAGGTCGGATGATCCGGACAAACGTCCGGATGATCCGGCAAATGTGCCCGAAGACACCCGAAGCTGCACGCCGAAGCTGGATCGTCCGGACCCCAGCCCGGATCATCCGGACGCACCCGGACATCCGGACAGAGACCCGGACATCCGGGCCACCTGCAGCGGTTCACAAACGCCTGGACCATCCGGACGTAGCCCCGGATCATCCACACCCCCGAAGCCCGGATCATCCAGACGCCCGAAGCCCGGATCATCCGGATAAACGTCCGGATCATCCGGACAGTGCCTGCGTGCATAGTGTTGGGCCGAGGCCCATGTACCCCTTCGCCCCTCCTAGCCTATATATAGGACTCTACCTAAACTATCTAGGGTTAGCTTTGTGTTAGCTCAACCAAAAACCATAGTGGTTCCTCTCGTACGAGACCGCGGCCTCTTCGGAGAAGATCCACCGGATTCAAGACCTCCTATACGGAGAAGAACATCAAGACCTCCTCACGGAGATGACTAGCGCCACTTGCATCGTCCTTAGTTGATCGTGTATCGTGTATCGCACTTTGTGTACCCGGATCTAGCATTTGTGTGACCTAAGTTTGTTGATTTGAGTGTTTTCTCCTTGTCTCTCTTGTGTTTTTCCTCGTGCCCCTCGTGTTCTTCCTCGGGATCCCTACTTTTCGTGAAAGATTGGCCACGTAGGGTTCCACCCTACATCACCTTGTAGGCACAAGATTTCCCTACAAAAGATATTAGCAACATGTGAAGCACCGTCTATCTTATTGCATAAAATGAAATGATTCATTTTTCAAAATCGGTCCACAACAACAAAGACGGAATCCTTTCCATTTTCTGTTCTAGGCAACCCAAGTACAAAGTCCATGCTAATGTCTTCCCAAGGTTGATATGGTATAGGAAGAGGCATGTAAATACCATGAGAGTGTGCTTTTGACTTAGCTTTGCGACATGTAGAGCACCGGTTGGTGAAGCGTGAGACGTCGCAGAACATCTTGGGCCAAAAGTAATTCTTGGAGAGCATCGCGATCGTCTTGTCGTGTCCGAAATGTACCAGAGGCCCTTCTCCATGAGATTCTTGCAAAAGGAGCAAACAAAGAGACGACTCGGGAATGCAAAGTTTGTTAGCTCTCATAAGATAACCATGCTTGATATAATATCGTTCCCAAGAAGTGTGCGTCGCACATTTGGCATAAGAATTTGAAAAGAAAGTATCATGCTCTTATAATTCTTTTATGTGCTCAAAGCCAATAACAGCCAATAACATTCAACTCTAGTTGGGTAACAAGCATGCATTTGCAAGAAAGCAGATCCGCTACAACGTTCTCTTTTCCTTTGATGTATTTGATGATGTAGGGAAAAGACTCTATGAACTCACTCCACTTAGCATGGCGCTTGTTCAACTTAGTTTGACCCTTAAGATACTTGAGTGTCTCATGGTCCCTATGAATAATGAATTCATGAGGATGGAGATAGTGTTCCCACACATGCAAAACTCACACTAAGGCATATAATTCCGTATCATAGATGAGGTAGTTAAGTTGCGCTCCGAAAAGTTTCTCACTAAAGTACGCAATAGTGCGCTTTTCCTACATTAAAACGCCTCCTATGCTGGTACCACTAGTGTCACAATGTATCTCAAAAGGTTTGTCAAAGTTTGGTAGGGCAAGTAGAGGTGCGTGAGTAAGCAAGTTTTGTAGCTCATTGAACGTGGTATCTTGCGAAGGACCCCAAACAAAAGGTGCGTTCTTCTTGCTCAAAGCATGCAAAGGCATAGCAATCGTGCTATAGTCCTTGAAAAATCAGCGATAAAATCCAGCAAGGCCTAGGAAGCTACGCACTTGATGCAAGTTCTTTGGAGTTGGCCAAGTTTTGATAGCTTTAATTTTAGTTTCGGCTACATGCACACCTTTGGATGACACACCAAATCCTAAGAACACAAGTTTGTCTACACCAAAATTGTCCATATTGGCATAAAGCTTTTCCTTGCAGAAGGTTTGCAAAATGGTGCTAAGATGATTCATATGGTCTTTGAGAGATTTGCTAAAAATGAGGATGTCATCAAAGTAGACTACGGCCTAAGAACGTAGTGCATCATTCTCATAAACATGTCGGGTGCCTCGGATAAACTCATGGGCATCACAAGCCATTCATACAGACCAAACTTTGTTTTGAAAGCAGTTTTCCATTCATCACCCTCTTGTATGCAAATTTGGTAATAGCCACTTTTGCGGTCAATCTTTGAAAAGATTGTGGCTCCACTAAGCTCATCAAGCATATCATCTAAGCGCGGTATTGGGTGACGATATCTAACGGTAATAGCATTGATTGGACGACAATCAAAACACATACGATAAGTGCCATCTTTCTTGGGGACAAGGATTACCGGAACGGCACCAGGGCTCATGCTTTCGCGGACATGGCCATTGTCGATGAGTTGTTGTACTTGTCGTTGGATCTCCTTGGTCTCTTCCAGGTTCATGCGGTAAGGTGCCTTGTTAGGAAGGGGCGCTCCAGGGATGAGGTCGATGCGGTGCTCGATGCCGCGAAGAGGAGGTAGGCCCGGAGGTAGCTCATCTGGAAAGGCATCTTGAAAATCCTGCAACACGTGAGACAACACCAAAGGTAGAGGTGGTGAAGTGTTAGTTGGTTTTGCTTCCCCATTGCACAGGAGCACAAGGTGGAATACACTCGATGGGTTCTCACAGACTTCTGTCATTTCACTTTTGGTGGCAAATAGCACTAGTTGTTTCTTGTTGCTCATCGTGGAGGTGCTTGATTTAGGCTTGTGGATCTCACTCTCTTTTTGGTGGATCACTCTCTCACTACTCTCTTCACAATGGTTTGTCGATTGCTTGTCGGCGGCTACTTGACTTGGTGACATAGGACGTAGCACAAACTCTTTGCCCTTCATCTTGAAGTTGTAATGGTTGGTACGTCCGTTGTGGTTGACTCAGCGGTCGAATTGCCAAGGTGTTCCAAGAAGAAGGTGGCAGACAGACATAGGTAGCACATCACACTCTAGTGTGTCCTCGTATGCTCCAATCTTGAAGGATACTTGCATGGTGTGCTCGAGTGAATAGTGCCGTTGTCACTAAGGCATTGTACTTTGTAGGGATGAGGGTGATTCGTCTTGACCAATTGAAGCTTGCCACATAGCACTTCACTTGCCAAATTATGACAACTTCCTCCATCAATGATAAACTTGACAGAATGTCCATTGATGCCAGCCTTGGTGTGGAATATGTGACACCGTTGGTCTTCGTCTTGTTGGTTTTGAAGTGTGAAGACCTTGGAGACGACGAGAGCGGGACTTGAGTCGTTGTCGCAAAAGATGTGATTGTCTTCATCGTCATTCACTTGGCGGTGCATTGCCACATGCTCGATAGCTTCCATCTCATATTCACTCATGGAGTCGTACGTGCCATCGTCGTTGAAGATCATTGTTTGGTTGTTGGTGCATTGGAAAGACTTGTGTCCGTGGCCACCACATGTGAAGCACTTCATAGAACTTGTCTTGACGAGATCGTCCGGTGGTGCCGAAGAAGAGGTCTGATGTAGGGTGGAACCCTAGATGGCCGATCTTTCACGAAAAAGGAGGGATCCCGAGGATGAACACGTGGTACACGAGGGAAATCACATGAGGAACAAGAAGAAAACACTCAAATCAACAAGTTTAGGTCACACAAATGCTAGATCCGGGTACACAAAGTGCAATACACAATACACGATCAACTAACGACGATACAAGTGGCGGTAGTCATCCCCGTGAGGAGGTCTTAATGTTCTTCTCCATGAAGGAGGTCTTGAATCTGGTGGATCTTCTCCGAGGAGGCCGCGGTCTCGTAGGAGAGGAACCACTAAGGTCTATGGTGAGCTATCACAAAGCTAACCCTAAAAAGATGTAGGAGGAGGCATATATATAGTATACGGGGCGAAGGGGTGCATGGGTCACGGCCCAAAGGAGATGCGCGCGGGCCATCAGGGGCCAGATGTCCGAGCGTCGGCCCGGATGTCCGGGCTGTCGGGAGGCACCGGATGTCCGGGCTTGGCGCCGGATGTCCGGGCTATCGGGGCCAGCCACGGGTATGCTTCTGTGGTGGGCGCGCCGGATTTCCTGGCCCGAGGCCGGATGTCCGGGCCCTGTAGAATCGGCTGCTGGGGCTGATCGTTCAGGCGCCGGATGTCCGGGCCAGGGGCCGGATGTCCGGGGCCTGGAGGTTTCTTCAGCTTCTCTCGATGCAAAGCTTCGTCCGTGAGTTGGGGACTTGTCCATCTTCACGAGCCTCTCCGATGGGGTCTTCTTCATACCTGAGCACACAAAACACATCCGTCTGAGGTAGTAGCCATGTCCCGCAAGATTCATATGGAGGTTGGACTAGGAGAGATGTCACCTCGGTCTCGAGAGCCCTAGAACGAGCACGTGCCATTGGTCCTTGGAGCACTTGGTGATGCGATGGAGGGTCGATGGGGATGACCTCGGGATGCTCCGCATCAAGGTCTTGTTCTTGTAGATGCTTGCCGAAGGACGAGTCGAGGATGGAGTTGCTTGCTTGAAACTTGACTTGTCGCCGGTGCTTGGAGATGCTCTAGTCGAGGTAGGAGGTGCCGAAGTTGTTGGCTCTTGAGTCTAGGAGCCGTAGTTCTTGGATGAGTACTTGGCGTACTTGAAGTCTTCTTGTACTTGTCCTTCCGCCTTGGTCGCTTGATGAACTAGCTCAAGAAGGTTTGAGTATGGTTGGAAATCGGCAATCTTCCGTATTGGGTGGTTGAGGCCGTTCAAGAAGCGTGCCATTGTTTGCTCATCATCTTCCTTGACATTGGCTCGTATCATGGCAATCTCCATCTCTTGATAGTATTATTCCACCGTCTTCATGCCTTGCTTGAGGAGCTGGAGCTTCTTGAAGAGATCTCGTGTGTAGTAGGTAGGCACAAAGCGGGACCGCATGACATCTTTCATTTGTATCCAAGTCATGATAGGAGGCTCATCCTTCTCACGTCTCCTTTTCACCACTTGTTCCCACAAAATGAGGATGTAGTCTTGAAACTCAAGAGATGCCATTGCGATCTTCTTTTCCTGTTCATAGTTGTGGATACGGAATATCTTGTCCACTTTCAATGCCCATGAGAGATACTCCTCGGGGTCGTTGCTTCCTAAGAACTTGGGCATGTTGAACTTGAGCTTTCCATAGCGTAGTTCTTCATCATAGTGCCGGTGGTGATGACGCTCTTGGCATGGGACATGTTCTACGTCGTGATGGCGCTCGTGGCAAGGATGACGGTGCAGCATGTGCGCCCAATTTCACCATTCTTGTTGTTCTTCGCGACGTGCCGTTTCTTCTTATCGAGCTGGGCGAAGCGCTTCCTCTTGTTCACAGACTTGTCAGTTGCGTGCGGCAACGGCTCTTGAGGACTCTCGAAGTGCGTCTTCGTCTGCTTTAGCTTGAGCTTCATGGCTTTGTTGCTCTTACCGGTTTTGGTCATTGTCTCGAGAGGCTTGACGTGGATGATGTGGTAGATGTTGATCATGGTCCATTGCTTCTCGATCTTGGCATCGCGCTTGCTCACGTGCTCGAACTCGGTCTTGTAGTCCATTGCCATGGAACGGATTTTCTTGCGCTAGGCGGTCTTGAGTGTCGTCACGTCGAGGAGAACTTGTGTTGGAACAAGAGTTTGATGAGGAATGGCGACTTGAGTGGCGTCGTCTTGGTGAAGAGGTTGAGGAAGACGAGCGGCGCACGATCAAGTGGCGGAAGTCGTCCATTTGTTGGGAGAGCTTGTCATCCAAGTAGTCTCATTGTCTCGCCTCCGATTGACGTAGGTCGTTGGCGAGTTGCTCGATGCGATCTCCCAAAGCTTCACTCTCTTGAGGTAGGGCTCGTTGGGCGATGAAGAAGTGCTTCTTGGTGACTTAGTCACGGTCGAAATCTTGCTCTTCAAAGAGAGGGTTCGCCGAAGAAGAAGGCCTATCCATGATGTGGAAGTGGTGGTGAGTAGGAAAATGAGAAGAACATTACCAGAGTTATCTTTTCCGAAGATTGTGGATGCATCAAGTACGATCCCACGTGATGCTATAATAGTATAATTGGTATCGGGTTTTGTTTCTCACACCTACACACAACAGGCTTTTCGAGGATCTCGGTTAGGATGTGACACAAATAATTCAAGCAAATGATTGTCAAGATGTTGAAAAAGTTGAAAAGATGCACAAATCGCAAGTAAGACAAATAGATCAAACCCAAGGATATCACTAGGAACACACACACGGAAGATAGATGGGATCCGCACAACCAAGGGGTGAGCTCAAGATAGAACCATGGAAATGTTCTTGTTGCACGAATACTAGAGACGCTAGCTCGATTGCACTAATGGGCTACATACGCTAGTGCACCAATGATGCGGGGTCAACCCGTTCTAGGCCGATCTTTCACGAAGAGGAGGGAAACCCACGATGAACACGAAGAACACAAAGGGAAATCATGAGGGGAAACGGGAGAAAACACTCAAATCAACAAGATATGGTCACATATGTGCTAGATCCTCAACACAACGAGATACACGGTCCAAATCCAACAAAGAAAAGATACAAAGGTAACTAGTTCATCTCCATGAGGAGGTCTTGAATCCGCGAAGGATCTTCTCGCGAGGGGTCTTGAATCCATGTGGATCTTCTCCGTGAAGGGTCCGCAGTCACTCACAAGGAGATGAACCACTAGTGGATGAGAAAAGCTCTGTCTCAAATGAGCTAAACTTAAGCTAACCCTCAAATGGACGAGGAGGAGTCATATATATAGGCTAGGGGGCGAAGGGGTACATGGGCCTCGGCCCAACACGCACACGCAGGTGGGGGTCCGGATGATCCGGAAGGTGGCCCGAATGATCCGGGTGTCTAGGGTCCGGATGATCCGGGCGACCGTCCGGATCGTCCGGCTTCGTGGGCAAGCTTCGGGTGCCTCAGAGCATATTACCCGGATCCTCCGGGTGTCGGTCCGGATCATCCGGGCTTGGTCCGGATCGTCCAGCTGGGGTTCCAGATGATCCGGGCAAGTCCAATCTTGCTCCGATTCTTCTCCGTCTCCGCGTATGCTTCTCTCCTTCTATTGTACTTGCTCCTTAGCTGCTCCATGGTCTTCCTCTTGGTTCCTGGTCATGCATAGCACATATGTTAGAGGTAGTAGCCATGTCTCACAAGTGGAAAGTGAAGGTTTGGAGAGGAGCGAGTCAACCTTGTGTCCAATGGTGGGTACTTGAGGTCCTGTCGAATTGAACATGGGGATGATCGTGGGATGCTCCGCATCATCTCCCACCCCCCCCTTGGGAAAGATCCGACCTCGGATCTAAAAGCTCATCACCATGGCAACGGTTGTTGTGAATGGACTTGTAGTTGGACGAAGTTGAGGGCATGGCGCAATCCAAGTACTCCAAGGTGTCTCCGTTATGTGGTACATGCAAAATGAGCAAACACAAAGTACACTTGGAAATACAATGGTTAGTGCACACAAAGTGTCCATCATGTAAGAATGAGTGCGTGTGACAAGTTTGGGCATGGCAAGGCACAAGATGCTTATCTAAAAGATGTACAATGACTTGTAAAGCATTCATGTGAGCAAATGCATTTGTGGTGCACACAAAGGTGTTATGAATGTGATCAAATATATCCAGGTGCTTTGGCATACTAATGGCGCACTACATAGAAGTGCGCCATTAGTAATTTTATTCAAAAAAAATTCAATTTTTTTATTAATCTCAGGTCATTATGGCTTAATATGGGGTCAATTTGCTTAATCTCAAGTCAAAGTGTCCATCATGTAAGAATGAGTGCGTGTGACAAGTTTGGGCATGGCAAGGCACAAGATGCTTATCTAAAAGATGTACAATGACTTGTAAAGCATTCATGTGAGCAAATGCATTTGTGGTGCACACAAAGGTGTTATGAATGTGATCAAATATATCCAGGTGCTTTGGCATACTAATGGCGCACTACATAGAAGTGCGCCATTAGTAATTTTATTCAAAAAAAATTCAATTTTTTTATTAATCTCAGGTCATTATGGCTTAATATGGGGTCAATTTGCTTAATCTCAAGTCAAATCGCACTCTGTGGTCAAACTTCCCATAAGGTCACCCATCCTCACACTACTCTAGCCCGAGCACGCTTAACTTCGTAGTTCTATCCAACCCCAGCACCAGCTCACTTCACAGGCACTTGTTGATATATCTATCATATCAATCCTATTAACCCTTCTTGATGTCTAGGAGTTTGTTAATGTTCATGAGTATGATGAAATTTTGAAAATATATTTCAAACCTCCCGGTCATATTACGTATTATATTTTGGATTTTTTTCGAAAATTTTATAATTTTTTTTTCTGTTACTAGTGGCGCACCTAGCAAACGGTGCGCCACTAGTAAGTTTGAAATTTTTTGAATTTTTTTGCCTCTAGATCTTAAAAGCCCCGTAACTTTTTCCTGTTAGGTTTTTGGGGATTTTGAAAATGTTTAAATTCGGATGTAATTTTTCGAGTAGATGATTTTTCATATAAAAAACTTTTTAATCCGAGTTCGTATGCAAAAGTTATGCCCGTTTTACTAAATTCCAGACATATTTTGCAAATAAAGTCAAAATTCATATTTGTAAATTTTCCCAACAAGTAGACCACATATCACATGGGAAACTTATTTTCTTTTATTTTTTTGGCATTTACATCATTTTCTTTTATTTATTTTTGAACTGGAAAAGGCGGTCCACTAGG
>LR738710.1:418324668-418527046 GCA_902687465.1 Secale cereale
GGGGGGTATCCGGACATCCGGGAGATGGTCCAGCTAATCCGGGTGGATCCGGATGATCCGGGTGTTCTTCCGGATGATCCGGGCAGGTCAAACTGCTCGGTATTTTCCGCTCGGGGATGATTTTTGGGCGGAAAAAGGATGATTTTGGAGCAAAATTTGTGGGGATTTCGTGGATGGAATGTGGGAAACTTGGGGGAAAGCTAGATCCACTCGAAACCGAGCGAATTCATGGATGAAAATCAACAAAATCTCATCAAACCAACAGATCACAAAAAAAAATTGGGGCTATTTTTGGTGGGGAATTTTCGAATTTGGGGAACAACACAACAAAACAAGGCTAGAAAACGGTGGGGAGGCTCCAAATTCGTGATGAACCGAGACAGTGATACCATATGATGCGGGGTCAACCCATTCTAGGCCGATCTTTCACGAAGAGGAGGGAAACCCATGATGAACACGAAGAACACAAAGGGAAATCATGAGGGGAAACGGGAGAAAACACTCAAATCAACAAGTTATGGTCACACATGTGCTAGATCCTCAACACAACGAGATACACGGTCCAAAGCCAACAAAGGAAAGATACAAATGTAACTAGTTCATCTCCATGAGGAGGTCTTGAATCCGCGAAGGATCTTCCCGCGAGGGGTCTTAAATCCATGTGGATATTCTCCGTGGAGGGGCCGCAGTCACTCACAAGGAGATGAACCACTAGTGGATGAGCAAAGATCTGTCTCAAATGAGCTAAACCTAAGCTAACCATCAAATGGAGGAGGAGTCATATATATAGGCTAGGGGGCGAAGGGGTACATGGGCCTCGGCCCAACACGCACACGCAGGTGGGGGTCCGGATCATCCGGAAGGTGGCCCAGATGATCCGGGTGTCTGGGGTCCGGATGATCTGGAAGGTGGCCCGGATGATCCGGGTATCTGGGGTCCGGATGATCCGGACGACCATCCGGATCATCCGGCTTCGTGGGCAAGCTTCGGTGCCTCGGGGCATATTACCCGAATCGTCCGGGTGTCGGTCCGGATCATCCGGGCTTGGTCGGGATCGTCCGGCTCGGGGTCCGGATGATCCGGGCAAGTCCAGTCTTGCTCCGATTCTTCTCCGTCTTCGCGTATGCTTTTTTCTTTTGATCGTACTTACTCCTTAGCTGCTCCATGGTCTTCCTCTTGGTTCCTGGTCATGCATAGCACAGATGTTTGAAGTAGTAGCCATGTCTCACAAGTGGAAAGTGAAGGTTTGGAGAGGAGCGAGTCAACCTTGTGTCCAATGGTGGGTACTTGAGGTCTTGTCGTAGTGAACATGGGGATGATCGTGGGATGCTCCGCATCAACCAACCGAATAGAGAAACGAGTCGTCTCACTATCCCAAGTATTCTTATGTAGATATGAACCTTGATGATGAACTAGGTGAATGATATGCAAAAGGCTCAATGCTTTGCTTACAAGCTCTTGCTTCTCTTCTCTTTTGCTTAAAAGCTTTATCTTCTTCTTGTTTTTTTGACTATGCCACAATGCTTGATATACGAGCCACAATATGAGGTAACAAGTAGTATATGCACGGGAGAGACGTAACACTAATGGTGCACTAAGGCGTGGCCCGGCAATACTCAACAAGCTAGTGTCAATGGGTAAGCTATGCAAAATAGGCTCGAGGCTATCAAGGTAATGACAAGTGTAGCACAAAGGCGTCGTCGAGGTTACCGTCCTTTCATACAGTTGGTATGGACATGATCTTGTCGAAGACAATGTGGAGTCCAAGTCGATGGTCGAGTGGCAGTGATGATGACGTCCAAATCACACCTAAGTAGCCGAAACACTTTAGGACACATGTGAAACTGCAACCCAAAACTCAAACAACCACGAGAAATATTGCGGAAGACCACGAGTGGTGGTGGAATGACAAAATGGGACAAAAATAGGATGGTCGAAAGTTTCTGTGAGGGTCGTGCGCACGGGGTCCGTGAAGCCCGTGTGCACGGGGTCCTATGTGCACGGGGTCCCGAAGGCCCGTGTGCACGGGGTGTGCGGGTGGAGGCTGATCGTGGCCGAATTCGTGGGTAAAACCCACAATTCGCCTAGATGATGCCATGGGGTGGTTGTGTGATGTGGTTGGGGGGTAGATCCAGATGGCAAACAAGAATTTCGTGGATAAAATCAACCAAATCTGACAAGATCAAACAAATTGCAAGAAAATTTTTGGGGCTATTTTTGGTGGGGATTTTCGGATTAGGACGAAAGCACAACAAAAACAAGCTAGAAATGGGGGGTATAGACTCCAAGATGTGAATCAACCTTGCTCATGATACCAAGATGATATAGGGTGGAACCCTAAGTGGAGATCTTTTCACACTTGGAGGGGGAAAGATTATGAACACCAAGAACACAAAGAGGAATTCACTCCAACAAAACCCAATTACACATCCACTAGAATAGCAAACACATAGATCCACAAGAATACATAAACAATCCAAGGAAACAAACACTAGATAAAGGTTCTTCCCACTGATAACCCACAAGTATAGGGCATCAATTGTAGCCTCTTTAGATAAGTAAGAGTGTCGATCCCAACGAGAAGCTAAAGGTAGAACAAATATCCCCTCAAGTTCTATCGACCACCGATACAACTCTACGCACGCTTGACGTTCGCTTTACCTAGAACAAGTATAAAACTAGAAGTACTTTGTAGGTGTAACGGGATAGGTTTGCAAGAATATAAAGAGCACGTAACTAGAAACTAGGGGCTGTTTTAGGTAAAGAAGCAATAAAGTTAGTATAGCGAGTGTGTAAAAGTGGTGGTAGGAGTTGCGAAATTGTCCCGAAGCAATTGACTACATTACTAGACCGATAACAAGTTTTATGTGGGAGAGGCCAGTGCTAGCATGTCATCCCTGACTTGGAATTCTATGCACTTATTATTGGAACTATTAGCAAGCATCCGCAACTACTAACGTTTATTAAGGTAAACCCAACCATAGCATTAAGATATATTGGCCCCCCTTCAATCCCGTATGCATCAATTTCTATGCTAGGTTGAAGCTTCTATCACTCTTGCCCTCCAATACATAGTCCGATCAACATACAACTAACCCAATGGTGTGATCCACGCACGCGCTCATATGATGGGCACCAAAGGACAGCAACATAACCAGAAGCAAATTAAACCAGTCATAGCAATTCACCAATTACCGATAGGACAACGAAAATCTACCCAAACATCATAGGATGGCAACACATCATTGGATAATAATATGAAGCATAAGGAACCATGTTCAAGTAGAGGGTACAGCTGGTTGCGAGACAATGGACCGCTATAGATAGATGGAGGAAGGTGATGAAGATGTTGGTGAAGATGACGAAGGTGTTGGTGTAGATCGCCATCGCCAGATGATGGCCCCGGTGGCACTCCGGCGCCATCGGAAGCGAGGGAGAGAGAGCCCCCCTCCTCTCCTTCTTCCTTGGCCTCGATGGCATGGGAGGGGCGAGAGCCCCTCCAACATTGTATATGTCTCTCTATCTCTCTTTTTCTGCATTCCCAGATTCTGGCCTTTCACCGTTTCTTATATACCCGGAGATCCGTAACTCCGATTGGGCTGAAATTTTGACACAATTTGTATTCAGATATTGTCTTTCTTGTAGCAAAAGAAGGGCACCAACTGCCATACGGGGTGGCCACAAGGGTCTCCCGCGAGCACACCCCCCTGGGGCGCGCCCCCCTACCTCGTGGTCCCCTCGGGCATCGTCTCGTGTTGATTCTTCTTCCCAAAAATCACATATATTCCAAAAAAAATCTCCGTCAGTTTTTATCCCATTTGCACTCCATTTGATATGGATTTTCCGCAAAACAAAAAAACATGCAACAAACAAGAGCTGGCACAGGGCACTGGATCAATGTGTTAGTGCCAAAAATAGTATAAAAAGTTGCCAAAAGTACATGAAAGTTGTATAATATTAGCACGGAACAATAAAAAATTATACATACGACGGAGACGTATCAGCATCCCCAAGCTTAATTCCCGCTCGTCCTCAAGTAGGTAAATGGTAATAAAGATATATTTAGATGTGGAATGCTACCTAGCATAATCTTGATCATTTAATCCAATCATGGCATGAATATTAAGACACGAGTGATTCAAAGCAATAGTCTATCATTTGACATAAAAGAATTTAATACTCGGGCATCCCAACAAACAATAAAGTCTTTCAAAATATCAATGCTAAAGAATGTTATCCCTACAAAATCATATAGTCTTTTATGCTCCCTTTTCTTAACACAACTTTCAAAATATTAATACTCGAGCAAACGTTTTTTTTCTTCAAACAACTCATCATCACGATATCATCGAAGACTAGATCGGTCAGCATCTTCAGGCATAGGTCCTCTGACCATGCAAGGGTATAAATTTTTTGCGATGGCTTCAGATATGTTTTTGGGCTGATGCTTCTTGTAGATGACATCACCCCATGGAGGGTGTATAGCGTTCTTATTTGCATATTGAGGGGTCACAAAGCGGTATAGAATCCATTGTTCTGCCCAATATCTTCGAATCCATTGTGTCGTGGAATTAACACGGCAGATGTCTGGTTTAGTGGACTTAGTCGCGAGGCCGCGCATCTATGTAGTAGCTTGAGAGGGGTTGAGCGAAATCGAGAGACGCAACGCAAGAAAAGGATTTAGACAGCTTCGGGCCCCGGGAAACATCATCCGGTAATAACCCTACGTGTTGTTTGAGGCTAGATCTTATTATGATCCTCATGGTGTCGCCGGTAAACCGGCTCTTGGTGTCTAGCCCTAGAAACTTGTGAGAACTTGTCCCTCTTTGGGGAGCCCTGCCCCTCCTTATATATGTTGAAGGGGCGGTGTCGGGGAAACTGATCCGCCCACGAACACCTATGGGGACGGAGCCCCTTTTCGGTACGGCAAGGGGGCGGAGATCGCACGAAGAGCAGATCGAGGCGAGGCACACGAGCAGTTTACCCAGGTTCGGGCCGCACGGATGCGTAAAACCCTACTCATGCTTTGGTTTGTGTTGAGTTCTTGGCTCGGGAGCGCTGAGAGCTACAGTACACATCAGTAGCTAACGAGACCGAGCATGGGAGTGTTCGAATGTCTAACCCCCCTCTACGTTGCGCATGGGCCTCCTTTTATACGCTCAAAGGGGTCACCGACAGGTGGCAACGCACTTGAGGGTAAAACCGGAAAAAGTGTGGTAGTTGGTACAGTGTTTTATACCTAACCCTAACGCCTGGGGACAAGGGCATTAAATGCCCATCGCCGTCGCCCAAACAGTGCAAAAAGGGCCGTCAGGGGCGCCACCGTTCGCCACGATGGCCACCTTGTCAGCGCCGCTTGCCACCGTGTACCCCTGGATGCACAGCCTTCCGCCACGTGCGCCTGGAAGGGTCCCAGAGCGGCACGTGGATGGATGTGCTGGAGCTCGGGTACTCAGTGGAAGCTTGCCGCAGTTGAGGGTAAAATCAGAAAAAGTGTGGTAGTTGGTACAGTGTTTTATACCTAACCGTGACGGCAGGGGACAAGGGCATTAAATGCCCATCGCCGTCGCCCAACAATGCAAAAAGGGCCGTCAGGGGCGACACCGTTCGCCACGATGGCCACCTTGTCAGCGCCGCTTGCCACAGTGTACCCCTGGCTGCACAGCCTTCCGCCACGTGCGCCTGGAAGGGTCCCAGAGCGGCACGTGGATGGATGTGCTGGAGCGCGGGTACTCAGTGGAAGATTGCCGCGGCAAGCGCCTTGCAGCGGTCGCTATCTTGTCGCTTCCGGGAGCTTGTCGCTCACCGGGCCTTGCCGGGACGCGTGGCGCGTCGCGGCAAGTTTCTTGAGATGCCTTGGTTGGCCTTCCGGCAAGCTCCTCTTGCCAGGGTCTTGCGCCTTGAGTAGTCTTGTGCCTTGAGTGGCCTTCCCGGCAAGCTCCTCTTGCCGGGGTCTTGTCTCCTTGGCTTGGATACTTTGTTCTTGAATGGCTCCAAAGGAAAACACGGAGGACCGTGGCGGCCACCCGGCAAGCCTTGCCGCGGGGTGTTGCGACTGCCCGTGCACAAGTTCGGGATTCTAAGGGTACCCCTACTTTAGTACACCGACAGGAGCCCCCGGGCCTGGGCCATACACGGTGCCGAGCGCTGTTGGGCCAGGCCCAAAACAGTGCACGGGCACGCGCGGCCTGGGTCATGCCGTATCTTTCTCCTTATCCACCGCGCCCTCCCTTAACAACACGCGTTTAATGCGGCGTCGTGGGAGAGATCGTGGGCATTTTCTTTATTCGGAAATGCGGAACGTCCGCCCCCCCCCCCCTTATAAGCAGGGGAAACAGGGGCAGTTCGTCCATCCGTGTCACATCCCTAGCCAGCACTTGCATTAGGACCTAACTAGAGTGTGCATCATGTTTACTTTCAAAGAAACTTGAAATGGGATTAACAGAAACCCCAGCACCCCTCCCCTAACAACTAGGGTTTGCTAAAATATTTTCCAATGTACCCAAAATGCCCTTCAAAATGTTCATCATTTCTGCCTTGGTCTTAAACCTCTGCCAAAAATGGTGCACAATTTTCTAGGACAATCTAGGGCTTTGGATTAAATCACATGGTATTTGAATTTGGGCATTTAAATGCTATAAAATATTTTAAATGCTCAAATAATCATGAACTATAATGTTTCCTACTGTTCATATTATATACAGTAGGTATGACAAGTTTCATGAGTTATAAAAATGTTTAGGCATTTTTATTAATTGAACAAAGCTGCAAAAGAAATAAAACAAAAAGAAAATAGGAAAAGAAAAATAGGAAGAGTACTTACCTGAGCCCACTTACCTGCTGGCCCAGCCGGCCCAGCCCACCAGGGGCATCACCGTCTTCTTCGTCGCGCCAGCGCACGAAGCAGCTCGGTGGCGAGCGCCGCCGATGCGCCGGCCACCTCCTGCCTGCCTGGCTGGCCCCTCGGCCCTCTGGACGGTCTAGAACGTCGCCACGGAGCCACCTCGACCGTTTCCCCCTCCTTCCCGTGTCTCTCCCCTCCTCTCTTCCCTCCGCCGAGCTCCCCCGAGCGAGCTCGTCGCCGACGACCGCTGACACCGCGCTCTACGCCACCCCCTCGCCTCCCCGAAGCACCACTAGCTCCGCCGCATCGCCCCGAAGCTCCCCACCGATGCACACGACGCCAGGAGCTCCGCAACGTCCTCCTCGCCGTCGTCTTCAACCTCCGGCACCGGAGATCGCCGCCGCCCGTACGCCGTCGTCCGACTGTCCCCGAGCTCACTTCGACGCCCTCTGCGACCGCTGTGAGCTCACGCTTCGAACCCCCCTCTCCACGAGCTCGTTTAGGCCTTGTAGCCGCCGCCCCCTTTGCTCACCGACGATCACCGCCGCCGGCCAACTCACCGCCGTGGCGATAGGCACCGTACCTCGTGGCTGAGCACGCCGTTAGCTTCAGTAGGTCACCAGCAAGCTAAAGCGAGCTTTAGCTCCTCCTCCCGTGCACTACAACACCATCCCGACCAACTCTGTGCGAGCACCGCCGCGGACGAGATCGTCGCCGTCGACTCCGGCGACCCCTCGTCCAACCAGTGGCACCGCTGGATGCGGTGCATCACCAGGAGCACACCGAGCCCATCCGCGCGGCAAATGGATGCCGGAATAGGGATTCCGACGAGTCACCGCCGTGCGAAATGGTCGCCGCCGGCCAAACTCCGGCGGGCTGACGTGGCCCGATGATTAGGAGCTAACAGTAATTAGTTTAGTCACCACAGTCACTGACAGTGGGCCCCCGCTGTTAGTCAAACCCAGTCAACCCAGGTTATGATCGGAATTAGCTCCTGAGACACTGACATGAGGGACCCACCAGTCAGGTTTGACTTGGACTGGCCCTGTTGACTGCCTGACGTCAGCATGATGTCATGCTGACGCAGTAAAGGTTTTTTTGGGATTTTTAGATTTAAAATAATTCAGGAAATTCCAGAAAATAACCAAAACTTCTAAAATTCATATAAAATCAACCATAGCTCAGATGAAAAAGATTTATATATGAAAAATGATCGGAAAAATCCAATCTTTCCAATGGCACTAGTTTCATGCATGTTTGAACAAGTTAACTTGCTGTATACATCAAAAACATGTTTATGCACTTATTTAAATAATAGTTTGAACTTCAATTTGAATCCTTGATTCAAATAGGTTCAAACCCTTCTGATTTTAGTTGCATTAGCCAACACACATGCATCTTGCCATGTCATGAGCTTGCATCATATTGTTGCATTTGTTTGTTAATGATTATATCGTCGGTATTCCCTGTGTTAGGTCCTGCTCCCGAGGATACTGCTGTGTATCCAGTTGAAGAGCAGTACCCGACAACTACCTTGTCAGGCAAGCAATCATTGATCATTCCGATACAAACCCAATCTTCTCGCTCCTGCTCTCTTTTACTGCATTAAGGCAACAGCGCGTGAACTGCTACTTGCTGCGGTAGTTGAACCCTATTCCCTTGCATGACCTGTCATTGCCACAGTAAATAGTTGAAACCCACTAGCATGTGTAGGAGTTGATTGAGCCATGTGATGTGTGATCCACCATGCTATTTACTTATGTTGCCTGCTATGCTTAGAGTTGTGTCTGGTCTGGTTCATCTGGGTGATGGATCAGAGTGAAATCATCTTACCGATAAAGAGAAGGAAGTGTGGAATACGCTTGGTAAAGGTATCGATGAAAGGCCATGTAGGAGTACATGGTGGGTTGTTTCATTGGAATCGTCCATAGGACCCGAGATTTGTATGTGTGGTTCAAGTTACAGCTACTACCACGCATTGGGATCCTTAATTGACCCTCTCGGCTTATTAATTACCCTTGATCTCTGTCCAGGAGTTGCAACTAGTTTCTGGTGTTTATAGCTTACTGGAGGTCGTGCACAACGCTGACCCTCGGGGTGGGTTGTGATGCGACAGGTACGTGGCACGGTGTACCGGTTGCCCGTTTGGTGACTCGGGAACCCTGTACACATCGTTTGGGGCCGTGAGCGACACCCCGGCCGGATCTCCCCACGGATGGAACCCAAATAGGCGATAAACCTGGACGAGAGACTTGAGTAGTTAGTCAGGTCGTGGCCGACACCCTCGCTGGGCTTCTGCTCGAAGGTTGAGTACATGCCGAGTAAACGGCGATAAGTGGTGGAAGTGTGTGTGAAGAGGTACACCCCTGCAGGGTTATCAAACTATTCGAATAGCCGTTGTTCGCGGTACGAACTACTTGGTTACTCTTACAGTTCATAGACAAGTTGATGGATACTACTAAAAGCCTCAAGATAAGTGTGAGTGCCGTGGATGGCCCTTCCGTAGGATGACGGAAGAGGATCCTCGGTAGTGTATTGATGTGGTGAGTAGTGGACTCGTGTTCGTAATAACATCTTGCAATCCATTGAGAGTTGTAGTATAGGTTAGCCAAGGTCAAAGCTGGCATTCTGCTATAAACTCCACTATCCCCCTTTGATAATGTTGCATGTATAATAGGTTATGTGGTAAGACTTGCTGAGTACCTTTGTACTCATGTTTGCTTAATAACTGTTGCAGAGGAGAACCCTGCCCCTGCTGATGGGTTCTACATAGACGTTGACGTCGACGAGTAGCTTGACACCCAGACGGTGATCTGGAGCTTGTGAAGGGCCTTGTAGATAGTCAAGCTACACCAAGCCTGTTTTATTTTCTAAGTTGTCTGTACTCAGACATGTAGCTTCCGCTTGTGCTTGTATGACTGTATAACTTGAGTGATGGGTCATGTGACCCCTACTTGTATGGATATGTTATGTATGGCTCTTGGAGCCTTTTCAATAAAGTACTTTGAGTCATAGAGTTCTGTTGTGATGCAATGTTGTATTTGCACATATTGAGCATATTGCGTGTATGTTTGAAATGCTTGGTATGTGTGGGATCCGACACCTAGTTGTTTTCCTTTGGTAGCCTACCTTACAGGGAAATGCCTCCTAGTGATTCCAATGAGCCTTGGTAGCATGCTACTGCTCGGAACACGTAGGCTAGCCGGCATGTGTCCTTCTTCGTTCCTGTGTCTGTCCCTTAGGGGAAATGTCACGCGTTGCTCCTTTAAGTCCATGTAGCTTGCTATGACTTGGGTTCATACGTTGACGACCGACACGTTCGTTGCTGGGTCATGGATGCCTGTCTCTGTAATTTAGTGCCACTTTTGGTTTATAACTAGCCATGTCGGCCCGGATTCTCTGTCATATGGATGCTAGCGACACTGTCATATACGTGTGCCAAAATGCGCAAACGGTCCCGGGCCAGGTAAGGTGGCACCCGTGGGGTTACCGTGCGTGAGGCCGCAAAGTGATATGACGTATTACAGCTAGATCGGTGTGACTTAGGATCGGGGTCCTGACAGCGTTGGCATCAGAGCTGGACTGCCTATAGGTTTCTCAAGCCAAACTGGTCGATGTTGAGTCTAAAAAAATTCTTAGTTATATGTAGGGGAATTGATTGTGGAAGGGAACGTAAGGCTCTTTTTACTCCTTTACCTTATGCCCTTCTGATCTGAGTCTGTCTATTCTTTCTACGGGGAATTAGGACTAGGCCTCTTATCCTTACTAGGTTCACGTGTTACTAATTCGTAGACTCTTAGGATTGTTGGTTTCAAGCCTCAGTTCAGTTTCTATCCTTTTGAGTATGATGATTGTTGAACCCGGAACCTTGATATGGAATTGTTGAGTGGCTATGCTATCATTTGTATGATGTCTCAAATCTTTGTTTGAGCATTTACAGTTATTATGCTGCCCGATTTCTTCCAGAAACACTAATGCCTTTGCATTATTTCGTGTTTCAGATGTCTGGCCGCATCCCTCACCAAGTGGTTCGTTTGACTCGGTGCATTAATGTGCCCGGTCACACGGCCATGCTAGTCCGTGTGATGACTGAGACCGGTTATCGCTGGTATCCTGAATACACTGTGGAGGAACAGTATCGAAATTTTAATCAAAGTCAATATTTCTGCACAGTCCGGATATACCCCTCATATCCCGGAGCTAATGATCCCATCCATTGGTCTTATGGACTCGGGATTACCATCGAGATGGCAGTACAGGATGCCGCTTATTCGATGATGACCATTCTCCGTGCTAGGCATGCCCTGTTGCTGAACACTGAGTTCTGTTACATGCCAGCTTCACTCCCCGGAGAAGAAGGCTACTACACTGGTCTGTATACTGATGCTGCTCATGAAGAGCCACTGCTTCAGACTACTGTTCAGATGTTGGAGGATAGGGACCGTGAGGTCCGTGCCCTCCGAATGGAGCTGTATAACACCCGAGCCGCTCACTGGACTACTTTGACACGGCTTGCACCTGCTATGCACGCCGGATATCTGGACATGCGGGATTTGTACCCCGTGCGGACTCGTCTGCCTGATCGCATGGATTGGCGTGACGTTGGGGGTATTACACCTCCACGTGGGCGTCGGTTACCACAAGCATCGGGACCGAGACCACACCCATGCCCCTATGGTCCACAGCCTTCGAGTGCTCGCGAGTTCCAAGATCCGTCTGTACCACTTCCAGGCTACGGTGGTAATCTCTACGAGGATTACTACGCGAATGTCTGAGCTAGTCCGTGGTATTAGTAGTATTGTAGTAGTTGTATTTCCACAGTCCTGCGCGTCTTGTGGAATATGACTTAGTGTGTACTGAATTCCGGAGGTGTAGTTAAATAATGTATAGGAGCTTGGAATGCCTCTGATGGGATGTATCGTCTTTCACCGCAGTTGTACTTTAGCCTTGGCTTGTACTAAACTTTGTATGGTGTGTATGACCACTGGTGTATATATAGCAGTTCCTATATTACCATGTCGTACGGATGAACATCTCTGCATTCTGTGTCATCCATTACATTCTGCACTTCTATGTCAAATTTTTGCCATCCTTGTCTAAACCGTTGTTTTGTTTTCCTAGGATGGTCAACACTCGCAACACTCCTGCTGCTCAGGAGCAGGGTGAGGCTAGTGGGGCTAGAGATGGAAATCTGCCCCAGCCACCCTCTTTGGCAGAAGTTATGCTTGAAGCAGAACGGAACAAGAGAGAGACCAACCGTCTGCTGGAACGCATAGAGCAAAACACTGGGTTCCATCAGAGGAATGACGTGGTGTCAATCCACGATTTTATCACCACCAAAGTTCCATCACTCCACTGAACCTCTGGATGCTGATGACTGGCTACGTAGTATCACCCACAAGCTACACTCTGCCCGTGTGGCCGAAGCTGACAAGGTTATCTACGCCGCCTATCATCTTGAGGGCCCTGCCAGTCTTTGGTGGGAAAACTTTGAAGCTATGCGTCCTGCTGGCCAAGTCACTACCTGGGTTGAGTTCAGTGAGGCATTCCGTGAACATCACATTCCGGAAGGTCTCATGGATCGCAAGCGGGAGGAATTCTGCAATTTCACCCAGGGCCGTTTGACTGTGGATGGCTACAGTCGCGAGTTTGGTAATCTGGCACGCTATGCACGTGAGGAAGTATCCACCGATGCCAAGAAAGAGGCGAGGTTCCGCAAGGGACTCAGCCCCGAACTTCGTCGAGATCTACGTCTGCACGAGTGCACCTCCTTCCAGAAGTTGGTTAACAAGGCTATCAGTGCTGAGACAAGCCAGACCGACTTCGAGGCCACCCGCAAGCATACTCGAGACTTTGGTTCCTCATCCGGCTCTGGCTCTCACAAGCGCCGTGTGTGGGTTCCTAACACTGCTCTACCACCCAAGTACACACCGAGGCCATCCTATGAGGCGCCTCGCCCAACTCAACAGTTTGCACCTGCTAAGACCTATGGAGGTCCACCCTCCAACTTTGCTCCACGCACCACCACTGTGACATGTTTCAAGTGTGGAGAACCGGGACACTACATGCGTGATTGTCCCCAGAATCAGCCAGGAAAACCCGTTGGCCGTGGTAAGCCAACCGGCAAGGTGAACTATGTCAAGCCAATCCCCACTGCACGTGGTCATGTCAAATATGTTTCTGCCGAAGAAGCTTATGAGGATCCTAACGTCGTCCTTGGTACGCTTCTCGTAAACTGCCATCCGGCATCTGTTCTTTTCGATACTGGAGCATCCCATTCGTTTATATCTGAGAGCTATGCTCGATTGCACAACATGACTTTTTGTGACATGCCTACTTCCATGGTTATTCAAACTCCTGGTTCAAAGTGGCAAACCTCTAGGGTAAGCCATGGAAATGAAATCCTTGTTGATAGACTTGTTTTCCTTGCATCTCTAATCGCTCTCAAGTCCTCGGACATAAACATCATTTTGGGTATGGATTGGATGACAACTCATTACGCTAAAATTGATTGCTTTACTAGGACCGTTCAACTTACACATCCATCCGGCAAGATAGTAAATGTCTTGGCCCGAATGGCTGAACGTCAGCTCTATTCTCTTAATGCCAGTCCTCTACCAGAACTCGAAGATATCCCGGTAGTCTGTGACTTTCCGGATGTTTTTCCAGAAGAACTGCCAGGAGTTCCACCTGACAGAGATGTCGAGTTCGTGATAGATCTTATTCCTGGAACTGTTCCAATCTCTAGGAGACCTTATAAGATGGCACCACTAGAATTAGCTGAGCTAAAGAAACAACTCGATGAGTCTTTGCAAAAAGGTTTCATCCGTCCTAGTTCTTCCCCTTGGGCTTGCCCCGTCCTCTTCGTTAAGAAGAAGGATGGAATGGAGCGGATGGTTGTAGATTACCGACCTGTCAATCTGGTCACCATAAAGAATAAGTATCCGCTCCCCAGGATCAACGACCTGTATGATCAGCTCACGGGATCCTCAGTCTTCTCTAAGATGGATTTGAGGTTGGGCTACCATCAAATCAAAATCAAGAACGGGGACATTCCTAAAACGGCTTTCGTTACTCGTTATGGCCAATATGAGTACACCGTCATGTCCTTCGGATTAACCAATGCCCCAGCTACCTTTTCTCGGTTAATGAATTCTATATTCATGGAGTATTTGGATAAATTCGTCGTGGTATACCTCGATGATATACTCATTTTCTCCAAGAACAAGGAAGATCATGCCGAGCATTTAAGGCTGGTATTGACGAAGCTTCGAGAGCACCGCCTTTATGCCAAATTCTCTAAATGTGAATTTTGGTTGCCAAAAGTAACCTATCTAGGTCATGTGATCTCTGGCAAGGGTATTGCTGTCAATCCCGAGCGAGTTCACGCCGTCCTTGATTGGACTCCCCCTGAATCGGTCAAGCAAGTTAGGAGTTTTCTTGGCTTAGCGAGCTATTGCCGACGTTTCGTCGAGAACATCTCCAAAGTTGCTAAACCTCTAACCGAACTCCTCAAGAAAGATAAAAAGTTTGAGTGGACCCCACAGTGCAAGTCCAGTTTTCAGGAACAGAAAAGACGCCTGACATCTGCACCTGTACTGGTACCACCAGATTTTTCCAAGGATTTTATAATCTATTGCGACGCCTCGCGACAAGGACTGGGTTGCATTCTCATGCAAAATCGTCAAGTGATTGCATACGCATCCCGACAGTTGCGCCCACATGAGGATAACTATCCTAATCATGATCTAGAGCTTGCAGCTGTAGTCCATGCACTCAAAACATGGCGACATTACCTTCTTGGTAATCGCTGTGAAATCTTCACTGATCACCAAAGTTTGAAGTATATCTTCACCCAACCGGATCTAAATCTCAGGCAAAGACGTTGGGTTGAGTTGCTCACCGACTACGATTTAGGAATCACTTACACTCCTGGAAAGGCCAATGTCATGGCTGATGCACTAAGTCGTAAGTCATATTGTAACAATTTAATGTTACAACAAAGTCAACCACTTCTCCACGAGGAATTTCGTAAGCTTAACCTTCACATTGTTCCTCGAGGATTCCTTTCCACCTTGGTGGCGAAACCTACCCTTATGGATCAAATCATAGTTGCCCAGCGGTATGATAAAGGCATATCTCGGATCAAGGAGAACATTGCTAGCGGAGTTGCTAGAAGCTTCTCTATGGATGATCGAGGTGTAGTGTACATCGAGAACCGCTTGGTGGTACCCAAGAAACCACAACTACGACAGATGATTCTTAAGGAGGCCCATGAATCTCCTCTCACGATTCATCCCGGTAGTACCAAAATGTATCAAGACCTACGTCAAAGATTCTGGTGGACTAGGATGAAGAGAGAAATCGCTCAGTTCATTGCTAACTGCGACGTTTGTCGTCGAGTCAAAGCAGAGCATCAACGGCCTGCTGGCACCCTTCAACCTTTAGCTATTCCTGAATGGAAATGGGACAAAGTCGGTATGGACTTCATTACCGGGTTTCCCAGGTCCAGGAAAGGGAATAATGCTATCTTCGTCGTTATCGACCGCCTCTCTAAAGTAGCTCATTTTCTACCTGTTCGAGAGAGTATTACCGCTAGCCAGCTAGCAGACTTATATATCTCTCGAATAGTATCACTTCATGGTGTACCGTTGGAGATTAACTCAGACCGTGGAAATCTTTTCACTTCACGATTTTGGGAAAGTTTCCAGAATGCTATGGGAACTCATCTCTCTTTCAGTACTGCCTTCCATCCGCAATCAAGTGGTCAAGTGGAACGAGTCAATCAAATTCTGGAAGACATGCTTCGAGCCTCTGTCATTTCTTTCGGTATGGAATGGGAAAAATGTCTTCCATTTGCCGAATTCGCTTATAACAATAGTTATCAAGCCAGCTTGGGCAAAGCCCCCTTCGAAGTTCTATATGGACGAAGGTGTCGAACACCTCTTAACTGGTCAGAGACCGGGGAAAGACAATTCTTTGGCCCGGATATGATCCAGGAAGCAGAGGAACAAGTCTGCATCGTTCGTGAGAGATTGAAAACAGCCTAGTCTAGCCAAAAGAGCCAATATGATAGTCATCATAAGGCTGTGACTTTTGAAGTCGGCGATAAGGCTTACCTTCGGGTTACTCCTCTTAAGGGAACCCATCGATTTGGTATCAAAGGCAAATTGGCCGCTCGTTACATCGGTCCTTTTCGCATTCTTGCCAAACGAGGAGAAGTTGCCTATTATTGGAACTACCTCCGCACCTCTCCAGAGTTCATGATGTTTTCCACGTTTCTCAACTCAGGCGTTGCTTCTCGGATCCTATCCGCGAAGTGGACCACGAAATGCTTGATCTCCAAGACAATCTCACATATCGAGAATACCCCGTTCGTATTCTTGATCAAACCGAGCGCACCACTCGACGCCACAATATCAAGTTTCTCAAGGTTCAATGGTCACATCATTCCGAGAGTGAAGCTACTTGGGAAAGGGAGGATCGTCTTCGACTTGAGTACCCCACCCTCTTTCCGGAGGAACCCGAATCTCGGGACGCGATTCTTTGAAGTGGGGGTGAGTTGTCACATCCCTAGCCAACACTTGCATTAGGACCTAACTAGAGTGTGCATCATGTTTACTTTCAAAGAAACTTGAAATGGGATTAACAGAAACCCCAGCACCCCTCCCCTAACAACTAGGGTTTGCTAAAATATTTTCCAATGTACCCAAAATGCCCTTCAAAATGTTCATCATTTCTGCCTTGGTCTTAAACCTCTGCCAAAAATGGTGCACAATTTTCTAGGACAATCTAGGGCTTTGGATTAAATCATATGGTATTTGAATTTGGGCATTTAAATGCTATAAAATATTTTAAATGCTCAAATAATCATGAACTATAATGTTTCCTACTGTTCATATTATATACAGTAGGTATGACAAGTTTCATGAGTTTTAAAAATGTTTAGGCATTTTTATTAATTGAACAAAGCTGCAAAAGAAATAAAACAGAAAGAAAATAGGAAAAGAAAAATAGGAAGAGTACTTACCTGAGCCCACTTACCTGCTGGCCCAGCTGGCCCAGCCCACCAGGGGCATCACCGTCTTCTTCGTCGCGCCAGCGCACGAAGCAGCTCGGTGGCGAGCGCCGCCGATGCGCCGGCCACCTCCTGCCTGCCTGGCTGGCCCCTCGGCCCTCTGGACGGTCTAGAACGTCGCCACGGAGCCACCTCGACCGTTTCCCCCTCCTTCCCGTGTCTCTCCCCTCCTCTCTTCCCTCCGCCGAGCTCCCCCGAGCGAGCTCGTCGCCGACGACCACTGACACCGCGCTCTACGCCACCCCCTCGCCTCCCCGAAGCACCACTAGCTCCGCCGCATCGCCCTGAAGCTCCCCACCGA
Source organism: Secale cereale (assembly GCA_902687465.1). Classification (NCBI taxonomy): domain Eukaryota; kingdom Viridiplantae; phylum Streptophyta; class Magnoliopsida; order Poales; family Poaceae; genus Secale; species Secale cereale. The sequence goes on from LR738710.1 coordinate 418,341,892, forward strand.
CGCACACGACGCCAGGAGCTCCGCAACGTCCTCCTCGCCGTCGTCTTCAACCTCCGGCACCGGAGATCGCCGCCGCCCGTACGCCGTCGTCCGACCGTCCCCGAGCTCACTTCGACGCCCTCTGCGACCGCTGTGAGCTCACGCTTCGAACCCCCCTCTCCACGAGCTCGTTTAGGCCTTGTAGCCGCCGCCCCCTTTGCTCACCGACGATCACCGCCGCCGGCCAACTCACCGCCGTGGCGATAGGCGCCGTACCTCGTGGCTGAGCACGCCGTTAGCTTCAGTAGGTCACCAGCAAGCTAAAGCGAGCTTTAGCTCCTCCTCCCGTGCACTACAACACCATCCCAACCAACTCCGTGCGAGCACCGCCGCGGACGAGCTCGTCGCCGTCGACTCCGGCGACCCCTCGTCCAACCAGTGGCACCGCTGGATGCGGTGCATCACCAGGAGCACACCGAGCCCATCCGCGCGGCAAATGGATGCCGGAATAGGGATTCCGACGAGTCACCGCCGTGCGAAATGGTCGCCGCCGGCCAAACTCCGGCGGGCTGACGTGGCCCGATGATTAGGAGCTAACAGTAATTAGTTTAGTCACCACAGTCAGTGGGCCCCCGCTGTTAGTCAAACCCAGTCAACCCAGGTTATGACCGGAATTAGCTCCTGAGACACTGACATGAGGGACCCACCAGTCAGGTTTGACTTAGACTGGCCCTGTTGACTGCCTGACATCAGCATGATGTCATGCTGACGCAGTAATGGTTTTTCTGGGATTTTTAGATTTAAAATAATTCAGGAAATTCCAAAAAATAACCAAAACTTCTAAAATTCATATAAAATCAACCATAGCTCAGATGAAAAAGATTTATATATGAAAAATGATCAGAAAAATCCAATCTTTTCAATGGCACTAGTTTCATGCACGTTTGAACAAGTTAACTTGCTGTATACATCAAAAACATGTTTATGCACTTATTTAAATAATAGTTTGAACTTCAATTTGAATCCTTGATTCAAATAGGTTCAAACCCTTCTGATTTTAGTTGCATTAGCCAACACACATGCATCTTGCCATGTCATGAGCATGCATCATATTGTTGCATTTGTTTGTTAATGATTATATCGTCGGTATTCCCTGTGTTAGGTCCTGCTCCCGAGGATACTGCTGCGTATCCAGTTGAAGAGCAGTACCCGACAACTACCTTGTCAGGCAAGCAATCATTGATCATTCCGATACAAACCCAATCTTCTCGCTCCTGCTCTCTTTTACTGCATTAAGGCAACAGCGCGTGAACTGCTACTTGCTGCGGTAGTTGAACCCTATTCCCTTGCATGACCTGTCATTGCCACAGTAAATAGTTGAAACCCACTAGCATGTGTAGGAGTTGATTGAGCCATGTGATGTGTGATCCACCATGCTATTTACTTATGTTGCCTGCTATGCTTAGAGTCGTGTCTGGTCTGGTTCATCTGGGTGATGGATCAGAGTGAAATGATCTTACCGATAAAGAGAAGGAAGTGTGGAATACGCTTGGTAAAGGTATCGATGAAAGACCATGTAGGAGTACATGGTGGGTTGTTTCATTGGAATCGTCAATAGGACCCGAGATCTGTATGTGTGGTTCAAGTTACAGCTACTACCACGCATTGGGATCCTTAATTGACCCTCTCGGCTTATTAATTACCCTTGATCTCTGTCCAGGAGTTGCAACTAGTTTCTGGTGTTTATAGCTTACTGGAGGTCGTGCACAACGCTGACCCTCGGGGTGGGTTGTGATGCGACAGGTACGTGGCACAGTGTACCGGTTGCCCGTTTGGTGACTCGGGAACCCTGTACACATCGTTTGGGGCCGTGAGCGACACCCCGGCCGGATCTCCCCACGGATGGAACCCAAATAGGCGATAAACCTGGACGATAGACTTGAGTAGTTAGTCAGGTCGTGGCCGACACCCTCGCTAGGCTTCCGCTTGAAGGTTGCCGAGTACACGCCGAGTAAACGGCGATAAGTGGTGGAAGCGTGTGTGAAGAGGTACACCCCTGCAGGGTTATCAAACTATTCGAATAGCCGTTGTTCGCGGTACGAACTACTTGGTTACTCTTACACTTCATAGACAAGTTGATGGATACTACTAAAAGCCTCAAGATAAGTGTGAGTGCCGTGGATGGCCCTTCCGTAGGATGACGGAAGAGGATCCTCGGTAGTGTATTGATGTGGTGAGTAGTGGACTCGTGTTCGTAATAACATCTTGCAATCCGTTGAGAGTTGTAGTATAGGTTAGCCAAGGTCAAAGCTGGCATTCTGCTATAAACTCCACTATCCCCCTTTGATAATGTTGCATGTATAATAGGTTCTGTGGTAAGACTTGCTGAGTACCTTTGTACTCATGTTTGCTTAATAACTGTTGCAGAGGAGAACCCTGCCCCTGTTGATGGGTTCTACATAGACGTTGACGTCGACGAGTAGCTTGACACCCAGACGGTGATATGGAGCTTGTGAAGGGCCTTGTAGATAGTCAGGCTACACCAAGCCTGTTTTATTTTCTAAGTTGTCTGTACTCAGACATGTAGCTTCCACTTGTGCTTGTATGACTGTATGACTTGAGTGATGGGTCATGTGACCCCTACTTGTATGGATATGTTATGTATGGCTCTTGGAGCCTTTTAAATAAAGTACTTTGAGTCATAGAGTTCTGTTGTGATGCAATGTTGTATTTGCACATATTGAGCATATTGCGTGTATGTTTGAAATGCTTGGTATGTGTGGGATCCGACACCTAGTTGTTTTCCTTTGGTAGCCTACCTTACAGGGAAATGCCTCCTAGTGATTCCAATGAGCCTTGGTAGCTTGCTACTGCTCGGAACACGTAGGCTAGCCGGCATGTGTCCTTCTTCGTTCCTGTGTCTGTCCCTTGGGGGAAATGTCACGCGTTGTTCCTTTAAGTCCATGTAGCTTGCTACGACTTGGGTTCATACGTTGATGACCGACACGTTCGTTGCTGGGTCATGGATGCCTGTCTCTGTAATTTAGTGCCACTTTTGGTTTATAACTAGCCATGTCGGCCCGGGTTCTCTGTCATATGGATGCTAGCGACACTGTCATATACGTGTGCCAAAATGCGCAAACGGTCCCGGGCCAGGTAAGGTGGCACCCGTGGGGTTACCGTGCGTGAGGCCGCAAAGTGATATGACGTGTTACAGCTAGATCGGTGTGACTTAGGATCGGGGTCCTGACAATCCGCCCGTTGCTACTCCTTGAAAACCTCCGCCGCTCCCCTTCTTCCCGAAGCCGAAAGAGAGCAGCGCTCCGCCCCCCATCGCCACCAGCACCACCAGCGCCGTCGATCTCCCTCACCGCTTCCGCCGTGGCTCCGAAAGGAGAGAAAGGGAAGACTGCGAAGTCGGCCGAGGCGCTTCGGCTCGCGGCGCTGCGAAAGAAGCGGGCGGTCTTCCCCCCCCAAGCTTGCCGCGAAGGAGCTGAGGGAGAACTTCTACCTTTTCTGGTCGGGGGAGACGCGGGTGCACCCGCGCACGAAGATACTCCCAGCCGTTGCTTGCAACATGTATCCGAATGGATACGCTTTCTTCGCCTTGTTCTTCTACTGCGGGCTCTGCCCGCCTTTCTCCAAATTCTTCTGCGATATCATGAACACCTATGGGCTTCACCTCCTTGACTTCACCCCCAACGCCGTTCTGACCATGGCAGTTTTCGCACATCTCTGCGAAAACTTTGTCGGAGTCAATCGCAATGTAGCCCTTTTCCGCCACTTCTTTACGCCTCGAGTTGAGAGTGGAGACCCTTTGTCCGGCGGAGTCTCCTGGATCTCGAGGGTCCACAAGAAGGAAGCTTATCTGGAGGGGGAGCTCCGCAGCAAATGGGAGGAATGGAGGGCCAATTGGTGTTGGATCGTCGAGGAGGACTCGTAGCCATTTACTGCCCGGCGCCAAGCCCCAGTAATACGCGGCAAGGATTGGAGCGACTTGGCCCCGGAAGACAGTAGGCTGAAGATCGCCACTGCCCGGATCCAACGTTTCAGGGCTGCCGGGCTCACCGTGGGCGCAGTGGGCGCAGATTTTCTTCGCCGCCGCATCGCCCCCTTGTAAGAGAGGAAGATGCCCGCTTGGGAGTTCGAGAACGCGGCGGATATTATGAGGTTGCGCCCGGGCCTCAATTACAACTTCACTGTCCTGGAGCTCAACGCGATGCTCCAGGAGCTGTTCAAATATGACCCCAATCATCCTGAGGTCTTCAGGTTGCCGAAGCGTGTCGTCCCACTGTGCAACAACTCCGCGCTCAGCCGCATCATCGCAATGATGCCGCTGTGTGACTCTCACGGGATCGATCCAACTTGGCAAGAGCCTTCTGAGGAAGCCGTGTAGGCGTTCTTCGAAAACGTGGAAGAAATGCCGATTCACTCCGACGAGAAGAAGGGCCTCACCCGCGACACCACCGACAAGGAGATGGCGTACATCGCCACCAGGCTGGAGGAGGCGGCGGCAGCCGCGGCCGCGGGCGAGTTCGGATACACCGTGGAGGAGGCGGAGGCAGCGGAGGCGGCAAGCCTTGCCGAGCGAGAGGAGTTTCTCGGCGCGGGCGGGCCTGCCGGCGAGGGAGAGCCTGCCGGGCAGGACGCCGAGCCGAGCGAGCCCGCCGAGCAGGGTGACGGGTCGAGCGAGCCCGCCGAGGATACGGGTGGCTCGCTGGGGATCGACTCTTCCTCCTCCTCGTCCTCAGGCAGCTCGCCACCACCAGCAGAGCCTCCAGCCCCACCAAGAAGGCGTCTCCGCAAGGCCGGGGACATAACGGAGCAGCAGACGGGTCAACAGCCGTCGTGCCGCTCGACGCGCTCCATCGCGGCAAGCAAGGTTGCCGCGGGAGCGCCTCGTGCTTCCGCGGCAACTGGAGCGGGGTCTTCCCGAACTGCCGCTTCTGCCCCTGCCGCTCCCCACGCCACGGCGGCAGCTAGAGCGGGGTCGTCTCAGACCACCGCCACTGCTTCCGCCAAGCGACCAAGGGAGCCCACTCCTCCGCTTCCTCGCGCCGGGACGCGTGAACCAGACTTCGACTTCTCCGCGCTCAGCTCCGACGAGGAAGAAGAAGAGTAAGTCTTTGTTGTTCTTGTATTTCTTCGATTCTTGCTGTTTGATCTTGTATATCTTTTGCCTCACTCTGAACATGTTCTCTCTTTTTTTTAGAACTCTGGCCCAGAGGGCGGCAAAGAGGGCCAAGGTCCCGGTGATTGTCATCGAGGACGAGCCCGCCGCGACAGCAGGGGGGTGCGCCTGAGACAAACTTGCCGGACCCGGCGACTGTTCTTCAGAGCAGCCCCCAGCGTAAGTTCTTGCTTCTCTTTCCGCTGTTAGGTGCGCGTGGGTGTTCTATCTTTGCTGACACTTGCTCGTTGATTTGTGCAGGAGTAGAGCAGACACTCCAGGAGTGCCCGGAGACCGCCTCCGAAGCGCCACCTGCTACAACTACGCCGCCAAGGGAGAATTCCCCGGCATGGGCCTCCCCGGCAAGGGGGAGTTCTCCACCAAGGGCGGATTCTCCGCCAAGGGCAAGCTCTCCGGCGAGGGATAGCGCCATCGGCCCTCCACTGGCGGGGACTGCAGCTACGCCGCCAAGGGAGAGCCCCCCGGCAAAGGACACTGCCGAGGAGCCAGCTCGCGCAGGTAATCTTCTTGCCTCAAACTTCCCTTGGGCTTTTTCTTCTTCTGATTCTTCTTTTTTGGATATTTTCTTAACTGTTTTCCTCCCCTTTCCTACCGTCAGATCCATCTGCTACGGAGCCTATGGAGACGGAGGCTGCGGTTGAGGAGGATACGCGCGGCAACACCGGCAACACCGCTGCCACCGAAGGAGCGGCCGGTGCTGACGAGCCCGCCGGCGACGAGGTTGCCAAGGCTGCCGCCGCAGCAGCTGGTGAGGGGCCCGACGATCGTACTGACGGCACTGAGGCCGTAGGAGCACCAGACGCTACACCGACCACCGAGCCCTCCGCCGCTGCCGTAGCGCCAAGCTCCGACGAGCTCGAGCCAGGTGCCTACTTGAAGGCCGGCGACGGCGTCTTCATCAAGCTCCCCTGGGCGTCGAGCTCCAGGGCGCCGGTCGAAGGAGAAACCTTTGACGGGGAAGTGCTCGCCTCTGCCGGGCTGACGCTTGTCGACGTGCCGAGCAGCAGCAGCGGCGAACCTGAGGAGGAGCGGCTGCTGCGCAAGCTGCTATCGCTCTACCACGCCTGGCAGGCCAAGCTGGAGTCCCGCGAAGCGCTGGCCGCCAAGGCGGGGGCCGACATCGAGAAGCGCGCGGAGGAGCTCCGAGCCCTCAACCAGGCGGCTCTCCGGTCCTTGGCAGAGGAGCGGGAGCAACTTGCCAAAGAGCAGACGGCCTTCTTCCTCGAGAAGGCCGAAGTCGAAGAGCAGATAAGGGCATCCTTCTTGTCGCCAGGGACAGAGATGACGCTTATCGGGCCTGGCATCTTCAGCATGTTGTATGCATAGTGAGAGGCTGCCATGAACTTGGCGAGTGCTGGACGGCCTAGTATCCCATTGTAAGGCAATGGAAAATCAGCGATGTCAAAAGTGACCCTCTCGGTCCTGAAGTTCAGCTCCCCGCCAAACGTCACTGGCAGCGTGATCTTCCCCTTCGGCTTGCTCCTTCCCGGGTTTATTCCTTGGAATGTGCCGGTCTCTTCGAGCTCGCTGTCAGGGATCTGGAGTTTCTGGAGTACAGTGGAGGATATCAGGTTCAAGCCGGCCCCGCCGTCAACTAACATCTTAGTGACCTTGAGGTTGCGGATAGTTGGTGAAACCAACATCGGCAAGCACCCGACCGCAGTTGTGCGATCTGGTGGTCCTCAATATCAAAGATGATAGGCGTGCTGGACCATTTCAGAAGCTTGCGCGATTCGACATGTGGTTCTGCTGCATTAACTTTCCGCACCCACTGTTTAAGTTGGCGGTGAGAAGCATGAGAAGCACCGCCGTCAACGCACAAGACCTCTGTGGCTTTCTGGAACTCCTGCTCACTGGTCTCAGCATCCTCCATGTCTTCATCGTCGTCGTTGTCTTCATCCTTGTCGCGGCCGCGGGGAGGTCTATCTCCTTGCCGCTGCTTGGCCTTGCCGCGGCGTCCTCCCCGGCCATTGAATATCCGCTTCTTGCCGGATCCTCCATCACCTCCTTGGGACTTCTCCTTGTCGCGCCGCTCGTATTCAACCTTCTGCTGCTCAACAAGCTGCTCGACCCTCTTGCAGTTCTGGAGGTCATGGCCCTTGGTGCGGTGGATCTTGCAGTACTGCTTGTCAGTGCCGTCCTGCTTGTCGGCGGCCGCCACAGCTTGGCAGTTGGTGCATGCGGCAGCCTCCTTGCCGGAGCCACCAACCTTGGCCTTGTCGGCGCCACCTTCGTTGCCGGACTGCTCAACAACTAGCACTTCTTTGTTTTTCCTCTTCCTGTTGTTCCGCCGCCGGTTCTTCTTTGCCGGAGTGGCATCCTCACTATCATATCCCCCTGCGCCTGTATCCTCTCCGGGGAGTTTCCTCCCCTCCTCAGCACGTGCACACTTGTCGGCCAGGGCATAAAGCTCACTGACGTCTCTGATCTTGCACATCGCCATCTCCTCCCTCATCCTGCGGTTACGCACGTTCTGATGGAACGCGCTGATGACCGCGGCAGGGTGGACGTCTGGGATGTTGTGCTGTACACGGCTGAACCTCTGGATATACTTGCGCAGGGGTTCTCCTTCCTTCTGGGCGAGCAGGTGAAGGTCACTTTCCTGGCCATGAGGTTTGTGGCCGCCCGTGAAGGCGCCGATAAACTGATGGCATAGGTCTGCCCAAGAAGAAATGGAGTTGTCCGGCAAGTGCATGAGCCAGGATCTGACGTTGGGTTTAAGTACCAGCGGGAAGTAGTTGGCAAGGATCTTGTCGTCTCGTCCCCCGGCAGCTTGCACCGCAATGGTATAGATGCTGAGGAACTCCGACGGATGCGTCTTGCCGTCGTACTTCTCTGGTATGTCTGGCTTGAAATTCTTCATGCTGGGCCACTGGATTTGCCGCAGCTCACGAGTAAACGCAGGACAACCTACCGCGTATGGCAAGTCGCCTGGTCCCCCTGGCGCATGCATGTCGACAGTGGGCCTAGCGCGCTGGTCTGATTGGCGCCGCGCTTCTCTTCGGCGCTCGATGCGAGTACGAGCGTCTTCCTGTTGTCGCTCATGGAGAACTTGGCGCTGATAGCGACGAGCTCGTGGATCTGATGACGCAGTGGAGTCGTCGTCGATGTTGATTCGGCGAGTCGGCGATTTTGGCCTTCGGGGCGGAGAGTGCACGGTGGTTGCACCCCCACCGGTCTTGTCGCCATCGGCCCGCGCCTGGTTGACTTGCCGCGGCTGCGCTGTGCTCGGTTGCCGCGGAGTGTCGCCGTTGGCGAAGGCGATGAGACTCTGAATGGTGGCCCTCCAGTCGTCGGCTTTGTCTGCCGCTGGAGGGAAGTCTAGAAGCAGTTGAGCTCGTGCTAGAGCTTCTGCTGGAGTGGCGGGCAGCGGTGGCGAACGGTGCGAGGAGCGGGATATGCTCGGACTTCTAACTATGTTAGAACTAGCAGTATCCCGTCCAGGCGACCGTGCCTTGCTCGTGCCAGCATGTTGGCGTGCATGCTGGTCTTGAGCATCCCGAGACCCACCAGCTTGACCTTGGCCTAGCAAGCGTATGGTACCGTGAGTACCATGACGCTGCCGGTCCCGCGCCTCCTGAGATGGGCGCGGTGCATGCACGGACGCTGAGGTCTTGGAGTGCGCCCGGTCATCGTGGGAGCCGGCTACGCCGCCGATGGGCAGTGCAACCTTGTCCTTGGACCTCGCAGCACCGTGAGTTCCCTCGTCGACGTCCGTTCTTCCACTGGCGTCTACCCCACCAGCCGTTGGCTCCGGCGGTGGCGGGATCGAAGCGGACGGTCCAGATGCCTCCGAAGCCTTCTTCTTCGGCGGCAAGTTGATGAAGATGTTGAAGATCTAGCTCGTGTGGACGCCGGAGCAGGTTCACACAACCTCGACGCACCCCCTACCTGGCGCCCCAAAGATGTCGGGGAAACTGATCCACCCACGAACACCTATGGGGACGGAGCCCCTTTTCGGTACGGCAGGGGGGCGGAGATCGCATGAAGAGCAGATCGAGGCGAGGCACACGAGCAGTTTACCCAGGTTCGGGCCGCACGGATGCGTAAAACCCTACTCCTGCTTTGGTTTGTATTGAGTTCTTGGCTCGGGAGCGCTGAGAGCTATAGTACACTTCAGCAGCTAACGAGACCGAGCGTGGGAGTGTTCGAATGTCTAACCCCCTTCTACGTTGCGCATGGGCCTCCTTTTATACGCTCAAAGGGGTCACCGACAGGTGGCAACGCAGTTGATGGTAAAACCGGAAAAAGTGTTGTAGTTGGTACAGTGTTTTATACCTAACCCTGACGGCAGGGGACAAGGGCATTAAATGCACATCGCCGTCGCCCAAACAGTGCAAAAAGGGCCGTCAGGGGCGCCACCGTTCCCACGATGGCCACCTTGTCAGCGCCGCTTGCCACCGTGTACCCCTGGCTGCACAGCCTTCCGCCACGTGCGCCTGGAAGGGTCCCAGAGCGGCACGTGGATGGATGTGCTGGAGCGCGGGTACTGAGTGGAAACTTGCCGCGGCAAGCGCCTTGCCGCGGTCGCTATCTTGTCGCTTCCGGGAGCTTGTCGCTCACCGGGCCTTGCCAGGACGCGTGGCGCGTCGCGGCAAGTTTCTTGAGATGCCTTGGTTGGCCTTCCCGGCAAGCTCCTCTTGCCAGGGTCTTGCGCCTTGAGTAGTCTTGTGCCTTAAGAGGCCTTCCAGGCAAGCTCCTCTTGCCGGGGTTTTGTCTCCTTGGCTTGGATACTTTTGTTCTTGAATGGCTCCAAAGGAAAACATGGAGGACTGTGGCGGCCACCCGGCAAGCCTTGCCGCGGGGTGCTGCGACTGCCCGTGCACAAGTTCGGGATACTAAGGGTACCCCTACTTTAGTACACAGACAGGCGGGTTACATGACTAGTCCTAGTAGGATTAGAATTACTCTATTACAAGGAGTCCTAGTCTTGCTCCCTTTGTAGGATAATATTCCTTATGCTTTCTTCATAAACCGGCCCACCATAACATGAACCGGCCTTCTGGGCCTTGTCATCCGTGATCCGCCAGCTGGGTTACCAGTGAGTGATATTATTCCGGCAGGTCGTTTGTAAACCGTCTGGTTAGGACGGACCGCTAGTGAATCACCAAATGTAAACTGGGTCTCAAGAAAACGGCCAAGTCCGGGCGGGTCATATTTCCGGAAGGTTCATACCGCGGGGTATATCCCCGACATTAGCCCCCAGTTTAGCTTGGATTTATCCATGGTAAACTTATGCTGCAACACAAGAACAAAATCTGACAAGTTGTGCTCCGGGTTAAGAATTTCTTGTAACCGGCACCTGACCATCCGTAAATCCTTGTCCTTTTTCTAGAAAATCCAAGTCAATAGACCAGATTCATAATCCATTTGCTGACGTTGGTGTCTCATAGAGAAATATTGTAAGAGATAATCCTGTTGAATCGGTTTCCAATGCAAAAAATATTGGTGTTTGAAATACTCAAACTCATATCCAGCCGGCTTGAAGATGCCGGTTTATGATTACCACCATTGCTGGGTTATAAAAACTGATAATTCTGGGTCATGACTGTTTATAAATGCCGGGTTATGATTGTTGCCAATGCCGGGTTACACAATTAATCTTCCGGACTTCAACCAAAATTGAGAATTTGAAGATGTTCCTCTTTTATATCCATATTACCTGTAGCCCCCAAGTCTTAAGAAGAGAACATAGTGATATCTTAAGACTTGTTTCAATATAAATGTTGCAACCTTGAAGCAATCCAGATTGTTTATCCCAGTCACTAGTAAAAACTGAATATTCCACATATGTAGCCCCCAGGTGCCGGGTTGTCATGTTTGCATCAACCTGGGACTTGTAATTTGCATAATGCTCAAAAACTTCAATCAGTGTAGCCCCCAAGGGCCGGGTCATTATGCAATAATGAGAAGGGACTTTGTAGATATAATCATTGAAAATAACATTATATAATGTAACTTCCATCGTGGGGTTTGAACCCACGTCCACAAGGTTAAGAGCTTTGTGCTTTACCAACTGAGCAGTGGACCCTTCAATATAATGGATTAGTACTTGTGTACCTTGAATTGTTGACAGGAGCGATTGGTAGCCCCCAAGGGCCGGCTTAATATGATGTGATGAGTCGGGTCTTCAATAAGGTGAGCAAAAAATGACTTTGCATTAGCCCCCAAGTGTCATGGTGCATGCTTGCAACGACATGAGACTTGTGTATTTGATGTAATCTCAATTTGAATAATGTAGCCCCCAAGTGCCGGGTTGTAAGCCTGCAGGGACTCGGGACTATTCCTTTGTAAAATAAATCATACCATTGACCATATGATATCCATTGTGCTGAAGCGACTTTGAAAACCTCAATCATAATATTGGTTATTGATAACCATAATAAAAATCCAGCCATGTTGGCTATGTAAAGATTTGAAGAATATAATCCGATTTGAAGATTGGTTCCAGTGATATTTGATCACAACCAGGTCGGGTTAATAAACACCCGTCATTATTTTATCTCATACTGGCGACTTATAGTCAAAGCCAGGCCGGTTTAATAAACACCGGTCATTATCTGTGTTTGCATGAATGAGGCTAAAAGATGTCACCTTGATTAAGTGTGCCTGACGACCTTAATCCGGTAGGCATAATTGAAAGCGTAGGTGCTGATGAGGCTCTTGGCTCTCTTATTTGGCTTTTGATGGCCGATCCGGGTTATAATGAACGTCGGTTTAACTCATGCTGGTGTTCATGAACCAGACTTTTAACTTTGTAGATATATGGTCAACCTTGCAGTCGCCCAATCCCGGATAATTAGACTTGGTTAACAACAAAAACTTGTAAAATCACAGAAACAAAGCTTTTTGGCAAATAAGACCATGTAGTCGAGGCTTTTTACGAGCTGCCAGGCTCCAAATCGAGGCTTTTTATGAGCTGCAAGGCTCGAAATCGAGGCTTTTCATGAGCTGCCAGGCTCTGGCTTTTTGCGAGCTGCCAGGCTCCAGGCTTTTTGTGAGCGGCCTTTAAGCTCTAGGCATTTTTTAAGAGCGGCCTTTAAGCTCTTGGCTTTTTGCGAGCTGCCAGGCTCCATATTTGACGCATCAAGGGCGCCGGTTTAGAAGGCTTCTGATTCAAATACGATCAGTAGACCAGACCAAAGGGGTTAAGCTAGGATTCGAATACGATCATGTAGCCCCCAGTGGCCTTGAGAGGTTGTTAGGAGGCTTGTGATTCGAATACGATCAGTAAACCGGACCAAAGGGGTTAAGCTAGGATTCGAATACGATCATGTAGCCCCCAGTGGCCTTGAGAGGTTGTTAGGAGGCTTCTGATTCGAATACGATCAGTAAACCGGACCAAAGGGGTTAAGCTAGGATTCGAATACGATCATGTAGCCCCCAGTGGCCTTGAGAGGTTGTTAGGATGCTTCTGATTCGAATACGATCAGTAAACCGGACCAAAGGGGTTAAGCTAGGATTCGAATACGATCATGTAGCCCCCAGTGGCCTTGAGAGGTTTTTAACGACCCTGATTCGAATATGATCCAAGTCGGACCCAAAAGGGGTTAAGCTTTGATTCGAATACGATCAAGAAGCCCCCTAGTGAGTTTGGCTATGATCTCTTTGGTTCGAATATGACCTATGTTTGAACATGAAGCCCCCAAGTGACCATAGAGGGAGGGTACCTATACGGGGGTTGCGCTTTGCGGAAAAAACCCTCTTTGGTCCCTTTATAAGTAATTGTCCTGATGTATTTGGACTTTATGACCCTCATCGGTGTCTGTTAGCCAAACCGGTATGTTGAATAGACCGGATCGCAGGGCGGACAGTAAAACGATCGCAGCCTCAGAAGCAGCACAAACCCATAAGTCGGCCGCAGTGTTGTAAACCGCCGTGGTCGCGAGAGACGGCCACGGCGTTGTAAGCCGGTGTGGTAGTCCGTTGAGTAACGACGTCCACTTGTGTCGAATGATGTAGGCGGGCCTCCATCTCCGCGATATAATATCGATTTGTAATGAATGATTCTCCTACAGACAAAATACTGCAGGGCAAAGTATTTTTGTTCGAGCTAATTAGTATGTACTAAAAATAAATAGGATAGATATCACCTGATTCACCTGGATAACAGATGAGTCGGCAGCGGCATTGTAAGTCGGTGCGGACGGGCAAGCTGTCCTCAATGTTGTAAGATGACGTGAACGCGTGAACCGGCCACGATGTTGTAAACCAATGCGGTCGCGAGAGACGGCCACGGCGTTGTAAGCCGGTGCGGGAGTCCGTTGAGCGGCGACGACCTGTGCCGAATGATGTTGGTGTGCCTTCATCTCCGCTGTATAATACCGCTTTATAATGGATAATTCTCCTGATATATTTTGTCAGATAAATGTGGATGCAGATTCTGAACAACACTCGATGCAGCTCCACGTGACTTCTCTTCTTTTGTCTCCTTTCCTTCGTGTAATATAAATATGAGCTGCTCCAGATTTTTGCTTGAGGCCATATACGTGTAGGCTTGGCATAGATGCATCCACAACATTTATTTAACACAAATTCCCAGCTGGCAGTCAACTTTATATATGAACAGGCAAGGCTATGGCGGCTTGTAGCGGTACTAGTGGCTCTGTGCAGGTCAAACAAGGTCGAAGCCGAAGTGGAGCGAGGCAGGTTTGAGGTGGCTCGCAGGCGACCCGGGAGGCGGAGAACGGCTCAGAGCCGCACCAGTGATTCGGGCAAGTCGAGGATGTAACAACATCAGGGTGAGGCCGCGGGGCGGCTTGGCGTAGGCGCGACGGCAGCTTGGGGCGGCCGGCTGCTCACCCGCGGCGGGTTACGGCAGTGGAGGATGCGGAACCACGGTGGTAGAGGAGAGCCGTGGTGGCGGGTTGCTGAACCGCGGGAGTGGAGGTGTGGCGGCTCAGTGCGCTGAAGTGGGTATGGCAGCGCCAGTTCTGCGCCGGAAACAACCCGGCGCTAGTCTTCAGCAGTTTGGAGGCGACGCGTCGAGGCTGCCGCGGTCCGGCTTGAAGTGAAACGAGGCCGCCGCGGCAATGCGCCAGTGCGCCCAGAGGCAGGGTAGCCAGGCGGCTTGAGGTTGCAGGTAACCCGGAGTAATGCTCGAATCTGACACGGAGGCGGCTGCGGCTCATCGCGGTAGCGACGACTTGTAGACAGAAGTGGAATCTGATTTGAAGACGGTCGTGGGGGCGACTTGAGGCGGAGACGGACGGCTCGAATTGACCCGATGGGACCAGCCCCGGCGGCCGGTTCGCAGTCGGAGCTGCAGCAGAAGAAGCGGCAGTGTGGGTCGGCCTGACGGTGACTCATGGCCACGAGCAACACGGCCTGGAGACAAGGCCATAGGCGATGGAGGAGAGTTGACCAGGAGGCAACGGGGCCGTGGTGCGTGAGGCGGTTTACTGCGGCGGCGGCGAGAACCAGCTTGGCATGGCAGAGTGTGATTCGCCACAGAAGGGGAGGCGGAAGCGCGTCGGTTTCGGCGCAGACAGGAGGTGGCGTCCATCCCAGCCACGGGTCGTGGCCCTCTTCTTCGGGTTGTCGACGTGGTTGCCCCTGATCTCTTGTCTTGTTTTTATCCGTCAGATGTCTGGTTTATTCAATTTCCAAACAGTGTCCAATCTCTCATCGGATCCAATGATTGATGGAGACCTATGTCCGTTTCTTTTGCTAACTCGTGGCCAGCTTTCCGGGCTGTGGCAAGTTTGACCACCCACGTCCGGGTCTTTCTCCATGTTTCCATGTTGGATTTGCTTCATTTGTTGATAGTAGATGATCCTGCTGATAAGCGCGGCGGATTATGCCAAATCTTCGAGATTTTCTCCGATGATCTTGTTAACAGAGCTGATAGTTACTACCCAAAAAATTCCTGATCTCAATCAAGCGAACTAAAAGTTGATGTAGATTCCTCCACGATCCGATTTTTTCTTCATCCGGATGCAAACTTCTCAAACCCTAGATGAGATCCCTCCAAGAACTCAACACCACCGTGTGCTGGCCCCATGGTGGGCGCCAACTGTCGTGGAATTGTCACGGTAGATGTCCGGTTTAGCGGACTTTAGTCGTGAGGCCGCGCATCTATGTAGTAGCTCGAGAGGGGTTGAGCCGAATCGAGAGACGCAACATAGACAAGAATTTAGACAGCTTCGGGCCCCGGAAAACATCATCCGGTAATAGCCCTACATGCTGTTTGAGGCTAGGTCTCATTATGATCGTCATGGTGTCGCCGGTAAACCGGCTCTTGGTGTCTAGCTCTAGAAACTTGTGAGAACTTGTCCCTCTTTGGGGAGCCCTGCTCCTGCTTATATATGTTGAAGGGGCGGGTTACATGACTAGTCCTAGTAGGATTAGAATTACTCTATTACAAGGAGTCCTAGTCTTGCTTCCTTTGTAGGATAGTATTCCTTATGCTTCCTTCATAAACCGGCCCACCATAACATGAACCGGCCTTCTGGGCCTTGTCATCCGTGATCCGCCAGCCGGGTTACCAATGAGTGATATTATCCCGGCAGGTCGTTTGTAAACCGTCTGGTTAGGACGGACCGCTAGTGAATCACCAAATGTAAACCGGGTCTCAAGAAAACCGCCAAGTCCAACCGGGTCATATTTCCGACCGGTTCATACCGCGGGGTATATCCCCGACAGTACCCCTCATGCTCATCCCGGTGTTAGCCAAGCAATTGTTTTCCTACTTTGCTTTTTTGAACCTTTTCAACTCTTCACGCAATACATGAGCGTGAGCCATTGACATAGCACTATGGGTGGAATAGAAGGTGGTAGTAGACAAAAGTAGGGAGAAAGTCTCACATCGACTAGGCAAATCAATGGACCATGGAGATGTCCATCAATTGATATCGATCTGAGTGAGTAGGGATTGCCATGTAATGGATGCACTAGAGCTATAAGTGTATGAAAGCTCAAAGGAAAACTAGTGGGTGTGCATCCAACTTGCTTGCTCATGATACCTAGGGCATTTGAGGAAGCCCATTGTTGGAATATACAAGCCAAGTTCTATAATGAAAAATTCCCACTAGTATATGGAAGTGACAAAATAAGAGACTCTCTGTCATAAAGATAATGGTGCTACTTTGAAGCACAAGTGTGGAAAAAAATATAGTAGCATTGTCCCCTTTTTTCTTTTTCTTTTTTTCTTTTTTTGGGCCTTCCTTTTTTTATTTGACCTTTCTTTTATTTGGCCTTTCTTCCTTTTTTATTTGGCCTTTTTTCCGGGACAATGCTCTAATAATGATGATCATCACACTTTTATTTACTTACGACTCGATGCTAGAACAAAGTATGACTCTATGAATGCCTCTGGTGGTGTACCGGGATGTGCAATGATCTAGCATAGCAATGACATCAAAAAACGGTCAAGCCATGAAAACATCATGCTAGCTGTCTTACGATCATGCAAAGCAATATGACAATGATGGTGCGTGTCATACCAAATGGAGCGGTGGATTTACATGGCAATATATCTCGGAATGGCTATGGGAATGCCATAATAGGTAGGTATGGTGGCTTCTTTTAGGAAGGGTATAAGGTGATTTGATGCACCGGTGAAAATTGCGCGGTACTAGAGTGGCTAGCAAGGTGGAAGGGTGAGAGTGCATATAATCCATGGACTCAACATTAGTCATAAAGAAGTCACATACGTATAGTGATAAATCTATTAGACCTCGAAGCAAAATACTACGACGCATGCTCCTAGGGGGGAGGTTGGTAGGAGTTAACCATCGCGCGCCCCGACCTTCACGCAAAGATAAACAATCAACATACAATGCGCGCCAATTTGGTTACATAGTTAGGAGACCATACGTGCATGCTTCGGGAATCACAAACCTTAACACCAATATTTTTACTAAACCACAATCATCCACTAGTACCTCCCACATATTAGCATCTCTATATCGCTAAACTATTGCAAGGAATCAAACATATCATATTCAGCGATCTACAAGTTTATGTAGGATTTTATGACTAACCATGTGAATGACCAATTCCTGTCAACTTTGTAAATAGATATAAGTGAAGCAAGAGAGTTTTGATTCTTTCTACAAAAGATATGCCCATGCTCTAACAAATATATGTGAAGCAAAAGAGCATTCTATAAATGGCGGTTTTCTATGTGAGGAGAATCAGGCAATCGAAACTTCAAATGATATAAGTGAAGCACATGAAGCATTCTATAAAGCCATACTCAAAAGATATACGTGAAATGCAAAGAGTATTCTATAAATCAACAAGCGACTATCTCATACCAGCATGGTGCATTTATTAAAAAAATAAAAAGCACACGACGCTCCAAGCCTTTACGCATATCATGTGAACGAAATGAATCCGAAAACATACCGATACATGTTGAAGAAAAATGGAATGCCTTCCGGGGCATCCCCAAGCTTAGACGCTTGAGTCTCCTTGAATATTTACTTGCGGTGCCTTGGGAATCCCCAATCTTGAGCTCTTGCCTCTCCTCCTTCTCCTCACATAGTGACCTCCTCGATCTTCGAACACTTCATCCACACAAAACTTAACCGAACTTTTAGTGGCGGGGTTAGTGCATATGATCAATGAAATCCCATCATGTATTGCCCTAACATTATTGTATAATTATGAACAAACATTAACCACTGTATGCTATCACAATTCTATGTCCCCAAGTCAAGGAGGCTACAACAAGAATTCAAACATATGCAAATAATGAAGCTATAACAGCAATATGTGAGAACAGGACAGTCTGTAAAGATTTGAACATCCACCATACTTCTGTAACTCTAAAAACTCTGGCAAAATTAGGAAAAATCAACAATTTGTATAGAAAGACCATGCAAAAAGTTTCAGATCCTTTCGACGTTCTAGTAAGAAAATGTAAAATCGCGTTCTACAGCCAAAGTTTTTGTTTTTGCACCGCACAAACCAACAAGCAGTTTAATCATCCTAAAGGAAACTCTTGGCACATTATTTTTATATAATACAATGGAATTATACAAGGGGATAATTATTTTTGTTGAAAAGTTTATGTAATCAAGGTTCACAAAGTTTCCATGGGCATGAACAAAGTTCAAGGCTATCTCCCACTTTAACAATGCTCGTCTTTCTCACTTTCGCTTTTCTTTTTGAAAAAGTTTTAGGTTCCCCTCTCTATTTTTTTTGTTTTTAAACTTTATAAGAGCACAAAACACAAATAAATGACTCTCTAAAACTTCCGGGTTGTCTCCCAGGCAGCGCTTTCTTTAAAGCCATTAAGCTAGGCATATAGTGCTCAAGTATTGGATCCACCCGGATCCCAAGGTATATCAAACCCAATTTTAATTAACAATGATTTGTGATTTAGTAGTGAGCACAAAGTAACATATATCATGCAACAACGAGGTCTAACTCTCTTCCTATGCATCGGCATGTCATATGAGAACAATTCATGCACATCAAGTAAAGGCCAACGCATAGTACAAGCAGTTTCTTGCAATTCTATCGTGTTGGAAACGTAGAGAGGCGGAGATATAGTTCCTGTCTCATAATAATTGCAAGTAGGATCAGCAAGCACATGCATATTATACTCATCAAAATCATCATGTGTAACGGAAAAAAGGCAACCCATCAATATAATCCTTAATAAGAGCAAACTTCTCTGATATTGTGTAGTTGGGAGAATTCAAAAGGATAATAGGACTATCAAGTGTGGGTGCAATAGCAACAATTTCGTTCATAACATAAGGAACTATAGTAAGTTCATCTCCATAAGCATAATTCATATTGGCATCTTGGCCACAAGCATAGCAAGCATTAATTTCATCAAAAAGGGATATTTCAAACGAACGAAAGGGATCATAGCAATCATCCTTCGGTAAGCACGAAGGGAAATTAAACAATGTATGAGTGTGAAGAGTTACTCGCATTAGAAGGTGGGCACGGGTAGCTAATCCGCTCTTCCTCCTTTTCTTCTTCGCTCTCCTCGTCAACTTTTTCATCTAATGAGCTCACATTGTCATCAATTTCTTCTTCCATAGTTTCGTGCAAAATATTAGTCTCTTCTTGTGTAACATCCCAAATTTTCAATTTGGAATGTTATACACAGATCATCATAGGCATATCATATTTTATTTGCATTTTGGTTTGGATCCTAAAAATCCTAAGCAACTCAAGGACCCACGGAGAGAGTTGGGGATTTTATTGTTTTCATATTTGAATTTTCTCAAATATTAAAAAGAGGATCATTTGGTTTTAATTATTTTTCTCTCCGAAATATTTGAATATCAAAATATATGAGAGGGGATAACATGACTTCTCCAAAATAAAATTAATGTTGGAGGAAAAATGTTAAAATTAATAAACAATTTTATTTGGATTTTATTGCTATTTTATTCGAATTAGAAAAACAATAGGCATTTTTCAAAAATTGCATTTTAGGCCAAGAAAATGTTCACTTTGTTTTAAATATTTTATTTAGATGGTTAAAATTGTTTTTGACATTTTTAGAAATTGTTTTATATTTATTTAGGATTTTTATGTTCGGGCGGTTTAAAAAACAAATCTTCCCGGACCGCACTGGGCCGAAGCCCAGCTGGCCCGTCGCGCCGCCACCGCCTTCCCCGCTCGGCCCCGTGCCCGAGCCGGACTCCTGCCGGAGTCTGGGACGTCGCCGCCGCCGCGACTTGGCCCCTCGGCCAAGCCACAATCCCCCGAGGCCTTTATAAGCCGCCCCGACCCCGCCGCCTCCTCCTCCTCCTCCTTCTCCCACCACCGCCGCCGCAGCCGCCGCTCGCCGCCGCTAGCTGCCGCTCGCCGCCGAAACGGATGTCGCCGCCACCCCCGCGCCACCCCGCGCCTAGACACCTCACCACCCGAGCCGCCAGCCGCCGCCGTCCGCCACCGCTGGCCGCACGCCGTCTTCCATCGCCTGATCTGCCCACCCGACCCAGCCCACGAGTCAAACCCGACCCACGAGGTAAAATTGTTGTTTTTTTATTAGATTGGTTTTTTTAGAAACCCTAATTTGTTTTTTTAGATCGGTTCGGTTTTTCTTCGGTTTAGTTTATTTAGTGTCGAGGACTTATCCGAGATGAATTTTTTATAGATCGGTCCCTGATCTTCAAACCATCGTAACTTTTTACTCGTTAGTCGGAATTAGGTGAAACCAACGCCAATTTCTTCCTTTCGATCTTATCTTTCTATTAGTGCAGCTCAAAGTTGTTTTTGAAAGTTTTAGAATTTGATTTCAAACAGTTTTGTGTTTGAACTTCGTTTGATCGTAATTTAAGTTTCGTAACTCCATTTGAGTTGATTCTTTTTGCAAATCGAAGCTCTTGACCTAAACTTTCCGATAAGGCCATAATTTTGGTAATGTTAGAAATTGTTTTCAGTTGCAAGAGTGATTCGTAGTTTTCGAAGTCTTTCGAATTCTATTCTTCGATTTTGTTGCATGATTGCTTATGTATGCTATAGTTTGATTGCGATAGAATTCCCGGAGTGCAAAGCGTGCTACTACGAGTCTTTAGGTTTCAGCGATCGTCAGCAAGGAAAGTTCATACTTTGACCATACTTTCCAATACCCAGTTTTTATTGCATTAGTTATATCCTCAAGATACTTGCATGAGTAGGACTGGTTACATAATATGATGCTTTGTAGTTCATGAGGTAGGAACCCAATGACTTGAGATCAACCAAGGGATTTACGCTTTGTTACTTGTTGCTTAGCCATGCTTGTACACGTGGAATGGTGTGAGTGATTTCATGAAAGTTGTGAGTGTAATAACAATTAAGGGTTTCTTTAAGGTGGAAATTTGACACACATCTGGGTGGATTGGTTGTGGCACCCAGGGGATGGACCAGTGGTTGTCAGGGCACCTGGGGATATACCAGTGTCGTCGAAGGAATGCCACCCGGGCTAAAAGGGATCATATATCATTCATGCCTAGAAACTTTCGTGTGTAGCCACAATGCCATTATGGGCTCTGGCATAGTTGAGTATGTTGTGTGACCTCTTTCCGTGGTAGACTAGCAGATGTAGCGGATGTAGGTGCACGGTCTACCCAGGGTTAAGAGTTAATGCTTCTAAAAGACTGTGTCTCGGTCATCCGTTTATCAAACACCATGTAGTGCGAGAAATCAAACGAAGGAGATCGATTCGTGTGGGGAAAAGTGCACAAACCTCTACGGACTGTACAAACTATTCATGAGTATCCGTGTCCCCGGTTATGGACATTTTGAGTATCCTGGTATTTGAATTATGGACTGATCTCAACACTTGATTTAACATGTTGGGTTAATAATGACTTGGTTTTGGGATTGAGATGGGGGTACCATTCTCAATTGTCCATGATTAAATTTAACAAATTAGTTAAATAAATACATTCCTTTGTTGTAGGGGAAAACTAGCTTTTTGCAAAAATAAACCTTACAGCCCCCACCAGCCATATATGCATGTAGATGTAGGCATTGCACATTATCATTACAATGTGTTCTTGCCAGCATATTCAATGTGCTGACCTACATGGCTGCAAAGTTTCCAGGCGAAGATTAAGGTGCGATAGGTCATTGTCATGCACTCAATGTTTGCCGTGGAGTTGGATGGACTCAACTACTCTTCATAGCTTCCATAGTTTATTTTATTAGATGGCCTTCAGACATTTTCTTGTAATGTATATTGCCTCTTCGAGGATCTTCGATGTAATAAAGTGTGATTGAACCTCTGTCATAAATCCTCGAGTACTGTGTGTGTCAGCATACTGATGTAGGGTGGAACCCTACGTGGTCGATCTTTCACGAAAAGGAGGGATCCCGAGGAAGAACACGAGGGTCACGAGAAAAAACACAAGAGAGACAAGGAGAAAACACTCAAATCAACAAACTTAGGTCACACAAATGCTAGATCCGGGTACACAAAGCGCGATACACGATACACCATCAACTAAGGACGATACAAGTGGCGGTAGTCATCTCCGTGAGGAGGTCTTGATGTTCTTCTCCGTTAAGGAGGTCTTGAATCCGGTGGATCTTCTCCGAGGAGGCCGCGGTCTCGTAGGAGAGGAACCACTATGGTTTTTGAATGAGCTAACACAAAGCTAACCCTAGATAGTTTAGGTAGAGTGACATATATAGGCTAGGAGGGGCGAAGGGTTACATGGGCTTCGGCCCAATAGTCATGCACGCAGGCACTGTCCGGATGATCCGGACGTTGGTCCGGATGGTCCGGGCTTCGGGGTTACGGATGATACGGGGCGGCGTCCGGATGATCCGGACATGTCTGATCTGCTGCATGTGGCACAGATGTCCTAGTCTTGGTCCGGATGTCCGGGGGTGTCCGGATGATGCGGGCTGGGGTCCGGAAGATCCGGCTTCGACATGGAGCTTCGTGTGTCGGGGTGTGCATTGTCCGGATCGTCCGGACGTTTGTTCGGATCATCCAGGCTCTGGCCGGATCGTCCGGGACTTCGTCCCGATCATCCAGGCTGTCTGAGTCTCAGCTGTTTCCTCCTCCTTCTTCCTCCTTTGATTCTTCTTGTTCCTTGGCTTCTCCATGGATGCTCCCGAGGTCCCTGAGTATGCAAAGAGTCTCTGATGAGGGTAGCAGCCATGTCTCATGTGAATCAAAGTGACGTAGAGAGAGGAGTGATGTCACCTCGGTCTCGAGAGCTCGTGCTCGAGCGTGTCATGGGTCCACTTGGCACTTGGTGAGACGATTGTAGGTCCATGGGATGACCTTGGAATGCTCCGCATCATCTCCCCTCCCTTGGGAAAGATCCGACCTCGGATCGAAATCTTCATCACCATGGAAAGTGGAGAGATCCTTGACGTTGAATACATCGCTCACGTTGTACTTGTCCTGTGGAAGGTCGAGCTTGTATGCATTGTTGTTGTAGCGTGCTAGCACCTTGAAGGGTCCGTCGGCCCGAGGTAGTAGTTTGGACTTGCGCTCGTGGGGGAAACGGTCCTTGTGAAGATGTAGCCATACGAGATCTCCCGGTTGGAACAACATGGGTTTCTTGTTGGCGTTGAGCTTGGACGCTAGTCGATGTACTTGCCGCTCGATCGTTGCCCTTGTAGCTTCATGCACCTTCTTGATATAGCTTGCTCGAGCACTTGCGTCCAAGTTAATGCGTTCTTGTAGAGGTAGAGGTAGGATGTCCAATGGGGACAACGGGTCGAAACCGTAGACGACCTCGAAAGGGGACTTGCCGGTAGTCGAATGTCTTGCGCGGTTGTAGGCGTACTCGGCGATGGGAAAGCATTGCTCCCATTCCTTGATGTTCTTCTTGATCAACACATGAAGAAGCGTTGAAAGCGTGCGGTTTGTCATCTCCGTTTGGCCGTCGGTTTGTGGATGATATGCTGAGGAGAAGAGTAGCTTGATGCCAAGTTTGGCGCATAGAGTCTTCCAAAAGTAGCTCAAAAACTTGACGTCCCGGTCTGACACGATCGTCTTGGGCACTCCATGTAGACGAATGATTTCCCTACAAAACAGATTTGCCACATGTGAAGCATCGTCGGTCTTGTTACAAGGAATGAAATGAGCCATTTTAGAGAATCTATCCACGACAACAAACACGGAATCTTTTCCATTTTTAGTCCTAGGCAATCCAAGTATAAAGTCCATGCTTACGTCTTCCCATGGATGGCAAGGAATAGGAAGTGGCAGGTAAAGATCATGAGAATGAGCTTTTGACTTAGCTTTGCGACATGTAGAGCATCGGTTGGTGAGGCGTGAGACGTCATATAGCATCTTGGGGCAAAACTACTTCTTGGAGAGCGTAGCAAATGTCCTGTCGCGACCAAAGTGTCCCATGAGTCCTCCTCCATGAGATTCCTGCAAAAGGAGCAAACAAAGCGATGACTCGGGAATGCAAAGTTTGTTAGCTCTCATAAGGTATCCATCCTTGATGTAGTAGTGTTCCCAAGAAGTGTGAGTCAAACACTTAGCATAAGGATTTGCAAAGAAAGGATCATGCTCATATAATTCTTGTATGTGCTCAAAGCCAATAACATTCAACTCAAGTTTTGTGACAAGCATGCATTTGCGGGAAATCGCATCCGCCACAACATTTTCTTTGCCTTTGATGTACTTGATGACGTAGGGAAAAGACTCAATGAACTCACTCCACTTAGCATGATGCTTGTTCAATTTAGTTTGACCCTTGAGATACTTTAGAGTCTCATGGTCCGTATGAAGAATTAATTCATGAGGTCTAAGGTAATGTTCACAAACACACAAAACTCTCACCAAGGCATAGAGCTCTTTATCATAGATGGGGTAGTTAAGTTGTGATCCGGATAGCTTTTCGCTAAAGTATGCAATTGGGCGCTTTTCTTGCATGAGCACGCCACCTATGCCGGTACCACTAGCGTCACAATGAATCTCAAAAGGTTTATCAAAGTTTAGTAGGGCAAGAAGTGGTGCGTGGGTGAGCAAGTCTTTGAGCTTAATGAACGCGTGTCTTGCGAAGGACCCCAAACAAAGGGTGCGTTCTTCTTGCTCAAGGCGTGTAGAGGCATAGCTATGGTGCTAAAGTCCTTCACAAAACGTCAATAGAAACCGGCTAAACCAAGAAAGCTACGCACTTGTTGGAGGTTAGTTGGTTGAGGCCAAGTTTTACTTGCTTCAATTTTAGTTTCATCAACGTGAACACCTTGTGAAGAAACAACAAATCCTAGGAAAATGACCTTGTCAACGCCAAAAGTGCATTTTTCCATGTTAGCATAAAACGCTCTTTCCGAAGGGTTTGCAAAACCATACGGATGTGTGTCACATGGTCCTCAAGCGACTTGCTAAAAACGAGGATGTCATCAAAGTAAACCACTACAAAGACGCCTATGTAGGGTTGTAGAACAAAATGCATGAGACGCATAAATGAACCGGGCGCTTCCGATAAACCCATTGGCATGACAAGCCACTCATATAACCCGAACTTGGTTTTGAAAGCCGTTTTCCACTCATCACCCTCTTGAATGCGAATTTGGTAGTAACCACTTTTAAGGTCAATTTTCGAAAAGATGGTGGCACCACATAATTCATCAAGCATGTCGTCTAAGCGAGGGATAGGGTGATGGTATCTAACGGTGATTGCATTTATCGGGCGACAATCGGAGCACATGTGAAAACTTCCATCTTTCTTAGGCACGAGAATAACCAGAACGGCACAAGGGCTAAAGCTTTCACGTATATGACCTTTGTCGATGAGTTGTTGTACTTGCCGTTGTATCTCCTTGGTTTCCTCGGGGTTGACGCGGTAAGGAACCTTGTTCGGAAGTGGTGCGCTGGGTATGAGGTCGATGCGGTGTTCGATTCCGCGAAGTGAAGGTAGACTCGGAGGTAGCTCATCGGGGAAGACGTCCGAGAATTCCTGCAACAATTGAGATAAGACTAAAGGTGGAGGTGGTGAAGTGTTAGTAGGTTTGGCTTCCCCTTTGCATGAGAGCACAAAGTGAAAGACACTCGAGGGGTTCTCACACACTTCTCTCATCTCACTTTTGGTGGCGAATAACACTAGTTGTTTCTTGTCACTCATCGTGGAGTCGCTCATATTTGGCTTGTGGCTCTCACTCACCTTTTGGTGGCTCACTCTCTCACCATTCTCTCCATGATGGTTGGAAGGTATGTGCTTGTCGGCAGCTACTTGACTTGGTGACATTGGGCGTAGCACGAACTCCTTTCCTTTCATCTCGAAGCTATAATGGTTAGTCCGTCCATTGTGTGTGACGCCACGATTATATTGCCATGGTCGTCCAAGAAGATGGTGACACACGGACATAGGGACCACATCACACTCAAGTGTGTCCTCGTAGGCGCCTATCTTGAAGGAGACTTGGACGGTGTGCTCAACTCGAAGAGTTCCGGCGTCGCTAAGCCATTGGACCTTGTAGGGATGAGGGTGCTTTGACTTCACAAAGTTTAGCTTGTTGCATAGCTCTTCGCTTGCCAAGTTATGACAACTTCCTCCATCGATGATAACCTTGAGGGAGCGTCCATTGATGCCGGCTTTGGAATGGAAGATATGACATCTTTGATCGTCATCTTGTTGATGTTGGAGTGTCAAGACCTTGGAGACAATGAGATTTGGACTCAAGTAATTGTCACAAAACACTTGATGGTTGATGTAGGGTGGCCGATCTTTCACGAAAAGGAGGGATCCCGAGGAAGAACATGAGGGGCACGAGGGGAAAACACACGAGAGACAAGGAGAAAACACTCAAATCAACCAACTTAGGTCACACAAATGCTAGATCCGGGTACACAAAGTGCGATACATGATACACGATCAACTAAGGACGATACAAGTAGCGGTAGTCATCTCCGTGAGGAGGTCTTGATGTTCTTCTCCGTAAAGGAGGTCTTGAATTCGGTGGATCTTCTACGAGGAGGCCGCGGTCTCCTAGGAGAGGAACCACTAAGGTTTGGTATGAGCTAACACAAAGCTAACCCTAGATAGTTTAGGTAGAGTGGTATATATAGGCTAGGAGGGGCGAAGGGGTACATGGGCCTCGGCCCAACATCACGCACGCAGGCATTTTCCGGATGATCCGGACATTGGTCCGGATGATCCGGGCTTCGGGGGTCCGGATGATGCGGGGCGGCGTCCGGATGATCCGGACATGCCTGATCTGCTACGGGTGGCCCGGATGTCCGGGTCTTCGTCCTGATGTCCGGGTGCGTCCGGATGATCCGGTCCGGGGTCCGGATGATCCGGCTTCGGCGTGGAGCTTCGGGTGTCTTCGGGCACATTTGCCAGATCGTCCGGACGTTTGTCCGGATCATCCGGGCTTCGGCCGAATCATTCGGGACATCGTCCGAATCGTCCGGGCAGGCTGAATCTCGGCTGTTTCTCGCCTCCTTCTTCCTCCTTCGATCCTTCTTGTTCCTTGACTTCTCCATGGTTGCTCCCAAGGTGCCTGAGTATGCAAAGAGTCTCTTATGAGGGTAGTAGCCATGTCTCATGTGAATCAAAGTGACTTAGAGAGAGGAGTGAAGTCACCTCGGCCTCGAGAGCTCATGCTCGAGCACGTGTCATGGGTCCACTTGGCACTTCGTGAGACGAAGGTAGGTCCATGGGGATGACCTTGGGACGATCCGCATCATCTCCCCTCCCTTGGGAAAGATCTGACCTCGGATCGAAATCTTCATCACCATGGAAAGTGGAGAGATCCTTGACGTTGAATACATCGCTCACATTGTACTTGTCGCGTGGAAGGTCGATCTTGTAGGCGTTGTTTTTGTATCGTGCGAGCACCTTGAAGGGTCCGTCGGCCCGGGGTAGTAGTTTGGACTTTCGCTCGTTGGTGAAACGGTCCTTGCGAAAATGTAGCCATGCGAGATCTCCCGGTTGGAACACCATAGGCTTCTTGTTGGCGTTGAGCTTGGATGCAAGTCGATGTACTTTCCGCTCGATCGTTGCCCTTGTATCTTCATGCACCTTCTTGACATAGCTTGCTCAAGCACTTGCGTCCAAGTTGATGCGTTCTTGGAGAGGTAGAGGTAGTATGTCCAATGGGGACAACGGGTTGAAGCTATAGACGACCTCGAAAGGGGACTTGTGATAGAGGCAAAGGTGTCCCGTCTTTCGATGAGATGGTGGCTATCGTTTTGGAGGAAGTCGACTTTGACGATCCGACTACGAACGTGCGAGGACGTCGCGCCTTAGCAATCCCTAAACCAACTCCGAGAGGTTATTGACCACACCGGAGCACGATCAACCAGACCACGAAGGTCTATTTCCTGTAGGCAAACGAAGAACAAGCAAGAAACTAAGATTGCAATCTGGGTATTGCGAATATAAGTGGAAAGCTTTATTGATCAAAGTGGGGTTCTGTGACGCCTTTGTCTGATCGTTGAACACAAACGAAGTACGCGAAGTTGCAGCTATGGAGAACTTTTAATCTAAACAAAACCCAAAGTCTAAATGACGCCCTAAGGGCTGTATATATGGGGGGAAGAGGGGGGAATTTCGTGGCCCTTGGTGGAGGGGTCCGAAACCAACCCTAACTCTTGGTTCCCCACACATACGGACTCTAAAAACAGCCTATACTCAAGTATTTCGAAATTACATGGGCCTGGCCCAATAATAAGGTGACGCAGCACCTATAATAGCCTCTGGACGAAATTTATGAAGTGCCATCCTGTATATTTCCTCCAAGGCTTCTCGCACTCATTATGGTGGCTTCAAAGTCATGAAATCATCACTTGTAACTCCATTCTTGTTCCCCTTGCACATGCGATCATCTCCATGCTTGATCTTTCTCCAATGTTCATCCTTCTTGTCCAAGCTAGGCCCTTCATTTGTAAGGAAGACAAATGTATCCAATTTAGGCAGCATCATATTCTCATGAACATTAGAATCATTACCAAGAAACGAAAGTACCTGGTAATTTAATTGGCGTGTGCGAACTCTAGTAATTGGTCATGTATATGTGTCAATTGGACTTGTGGGTGTAACCTTGTTAGTGATGACCTCATCATCCTCCTCTTCTTGAATTGAAGTCGTCCTCGACGGAAGCTCATCTTCCCACCCAAGTAAGGCTTCAAATCTGCAATGTTAAATGTGGGACTAACCCCAAAATGTGCAGGCAGCTCAAGTTTATATGCATTATCATTTATTTTCTCTAACACCTTGAAGGACCATCAGCACGTGACATTAGCTTTGACTTGCGCCAATTAGGAAACCTATCCTTACGCAAATGTAACCAAACAAGATCTCCAGGTGCAAGACAACACGTTTTCTACCCTTATCTCCAACAAGTTTATATTTAGCATTCATGCGCTCAATATTTTCCTTAGTTAACTCATGAATCTTTAAGATCAATTCAGCACGTTATGTAGCATCAAAATTAACCTTCTCCAAAGATGGAAGAGCCAACAAATCAATAGGTGCACGAGGTAGGAAACCATAGACAATTTCAAAAGGGCACATCTTAGTAGTAGAATGCAACGAACGATTATAAGCAAATTCAATATGAGGCAAGCATTCTTCCCACAATTTCTTATTATTCTTCAAAACAGCCCTAAGCATAGTAGACAAAGTTCTGTTGACTACTTCAGTTTGCCGGTAGTCGAATGTCTTGCGCGGTTGTATGCGTACTCGGCGATGGGCAAGCATTGCTCCCATTCTTTGATGTTCTTCTTGATCAACACGCAAAGAAGCATTGAAAGTGTGCGGTTCGTCACCTCCGTTTGGCCGTCGGTTTGTGGATGATTTGCCGAAGAGAAGAGGAGCTTGATGCCGAGTTTGGCGCATAGAGTCTTCCAAAAGTACCTCAAGAACTTGACCTCCTTTTGCTTCTCTTCTCTCAATGACTTGCTCCCACCAAATGAGAACATAGTCTTGGAACTCAAGGGAGGCCATAGCAATTTTCTTCTCTTCATCAAAGTTATGGAGGAGAAATATTTTACCAACCTTCAATGCCCATGAGAGGTAGTCTTCGGGATCAATGCTTCCGGAAAACTTTGGCATGGTGAACTTAAGCTTGCCATAGCGATGCTCTTCATTGTTTGCTTGCCTATTGGGAGGGCGTTCTTGATTTGGACGGTTGTCAATCTCATGTTGCTCTTGGCGGAGTAGATGTTCATTGTCATGGTGTACTTGCCGAGCTTGTGGTTCTTGTGGAGGTTGTTGCTCTTGTCACGCTTGAGGAGGAACTTCTTGTTGCATTCGTGCTTGGTGGTGCCTCTCTTGCATCTCATTGCAAAGGAAATCCTCTTCTTGACGAGTGTGTCGATTGCGAGTTGCCACATTGCAATGTGAATCACGTAATGATCGTTGTGCCTCAAGAGCTTGAGCTTCTCGGTGGTGTTGTGCTTGACGATGAGCTTTGGCATCTTGTTCTTCTTGGTGTTGACATGCTCGCTCTTGTTGTTGTTGGCGTAGTCTTTGCCGTTCTTGTGCTTGCTCAAGTGTAGCTTGGTTTTGACGATGTCCACTTTCTTGTTCGTCAAGTAGCTCTTGGGAGCTCTTTTCATGAAGTGGATTCCGGTTGTCGTGTCGAGCTTGACGTGCGGCTTGTCGAAGAGTGTTTGATATAGGTGTACTTGAGCCGTCCGTGGATTCAGTGTGTCGACATGAGCGGCTTCGTCTTTGAGAAGATGTGGAAGAAGAGAGTCGGTTGACTATCAAAGTCCGTAGCGCATCCAATTGAGTAACCATGTTGGTGTTGATGATGTCGAATTGCTCTCTTGTTCTTGCTTCAAATTGACGCGCGTCGGCGGCGACTTGCTCAATGTGCTCTCGCATATCATCACTTTCTTGATGTAGAGCTCGTTGGACCCCGAAGAGATGTAGTTTGGTGACGTAGTTGTTCGATTCTTGAGGATCATCGAAGAGCGGGTTCGTAGATGTACTTGGCCTATCCATCATCACAAGCAAGTATGTGAGTGGGAGAAAGGAGAAGACAATACCAAGTGTACCTTGACCGAAGTTGACAATGGATCAATGATCACACAATAATGTAACCCGGAAATAGCACTATCGGTACCAAGTCTTGTCTATTCTCACACCTACACAAGTAAAGCTTTTAGAAGAGCTTGGTTAGGATGGTGGCAAAATTCAATGCAAAAAGTGAGTAAGATTCAATGATGTTGAAAATGATTCACAATTGGCTCATGCAACAAGTAGATCGCAAGCAATAGGTAGCACACGGAACACACGCACGGATAGATAAATGTGGTTGTGCAACGAAAGGGGAGCGAGAATGTGGAATCCACGGAAAATGCTCGTGTTGCACAGCGCTAGAGAGATGCTAACTGATTGCTTAATAGGCGGATACACACTTGTGCATAACCTAGAGGAGCAATGTAACAACTTCCTATCACAAGTATGCTATGGTGTATGATGTGCCGATGCTTTAGCACAAGATGATGTATTGCTTTATCATATAATCTCGTTTGATGCAAGGCATTGGATGGTATTGTTCTTTTGCTTATAAGCTTTGGATGGCTCTTTTGCTTAGAAGCTTGTGAGCTCTTTCTTCGGCCACTTATGCATGCTTCTCGGATCAAGATAGCTATTGTGTATGCGAAACACTCTTGTGTCACACGGAGATATGATGATGTAGTATGCAATGTTTATGACTATCACTAATGTGCACAAGTGTCGTGGCCCGGCAATACTCAAATGGCTAGTCTCGGTAGGAAAGCTACGCAAAATGGTCGATGAGGGTCTATCAATGCAATTGCAAGGTAGTAAGCGAAGTGTCGTCGATGTTACCGTCCTTGACGAGGTTGAGAGGTGGTCTTGTCGATGTCGTTCCGCTCCGAGATAGCCGAAACACAAACGGAAACGGAGAAAACCACAACTCAAATGATCCAAGACACAAAGAGGTAAGACCGTAGTGATGTTGGTTAGGCAATGGTGGTGGTGGTGGATATGTCGAGGGTATAGCGGAAAAGGTGTCTAGGGTTTTTGCGGTGACGGAAACAGGGTTGCGAAAACTGCAAAATGCAGTTTCGTCAGAGGAAGCCGGATGATCCGTACGTTTGGCCGGATGATCCGGGTGGACAGCCGGATGATCCGGGGGGGTCAATCCGCTCGGGAAGAACACGGGGAAGAGGTGGAAATTGATTTTTTTGGGGTTTTTGGGCGGATTTGAGGGTGGGGGAGGTGGGGAAAAGGGCAATCCACTTGTCACCAAACTCAACCACGGATCACAATCAACAAAATCTCATCAAAACAGACAAATCACAAAAAAAATTGTGGGGCTATTTTTGTGGGGATTTTCGAATTTGGACGAAAAACAACAGAAACAAGCTAGAAAACAAGGTGTGGGGCTCCAGATTCATGATCAACCAAGGCTCATGATACCATAGATGATGTAGGGTGGAACCCTACGTGGCCAATCTTTCACGGAAAGGAGGGATCCCGAGGAAGAACACGAGGGGAACGAGGAAAAACACAAGAGAGACAAGGAGAAAACACTCAAATCAACAAACTTAGGACACACAAATGCTAGATCCGGGTACACAAAGTGCGAAACACGATACACGATCAACTAAGGACGATACAAGTGGTGGTAGTCATCTCCGTGAGGAGGTCTTGATGTTCTTCTCCGTTAAGGAGGTCTTTAATCCGGTGGATCTTCTCCGAGGAGGGCGCGGTCTCGTAGGAGAGGAACCACTATGGTTTTTGGATGAGCTAACACAAAGCTAACCCTAGATAGTTTAGGTAGAGTGACATATATAAGCTAGGAGGGGCGAAGGGTTAGATGGGCTTCGGCCCAATAGTCATGCACGCAGGCACTGTCCGGATGATCCGGACGTTGGTCCGGATGATCCCGGCGTCGGGGGTCCGGATGATCCGGGCGGCGTCCGGATGATCCGGACATGTCTGATCTGCTCCGGGTGGCCCGAATGTCCAGGTCTTGGTCTGGATGTCCGGGGGTGTTCGGATAATCTGGGCCGGGGTCCGGATGATCCGGCTTCGGCGTGGAGCTTCGGGTGTCGGGGCGTACATTGTCCGGATCGTCCGGACGTTTGTCCGGATCATCCGGGCTCTGGCCGGATCGTCCGGGACTTCGTCCGGATCATCAGGGCTGTCCGAGTCTCGGCTGTTTCCTCCTCCTTCTTCCTCCTTCGATTCTTCTTGTCCTTGGCTTCTCCATGGATGCTCCCGAGGTGCTTGAGTATGCAAAGAGTCTCTGATGAGGGAAGATGTTGGAGGCAAAGTGTTGTAGGGTGGAACCCTAGGTGGTGATCTTTCACGAATTGGAGGGGAATCCCTCAAGAATAAGAAGAACACAATGGGGAAACTCTCAAGAACAAGCCCAAATCACACATCCACTAGGCTCACAAACACATGAGATCCACAAGGTACAAGAATAATCAAAGGGAAATAAGATACATGGTAGAGTTCATCCCAATCCTATGAGGAGAGAGATCATGATAATACACAAGGAATCTTCCCTAGAAGGGTCTTGCATCCACTAGGGATCTTCTCCAAGATGGAGGTCTTGGCCTCCAATGGAGTAGTCCCTCTCTCTCAAGAGGAGAAGGTAGGAGGAAAGCTCACATACAAATGAGCTATCATACTTGCTAACCTTATAAAGCATGTGGGGGCGGTCTATTTATAATCTAAGCCACGAAGGGGTAAGGGGAGAGGGATACAAGGCCAAAAGCCCGCGGCTGCGCCCAGGCAGGGCGGTAGTACCACTTGGGAGCAGTAGTACCGCCTGTAGGCGGTAGTGCCACTTGGGAGTGGTAGTACTGCTTGTAGGCGGTAGTACCGCCCGTTCCGGACTGGACAGGCCCTTCTTCTTCCGTCTTCGCTTCCACGCTTCCCTCGCGGATGGTGTAGGCGTTCCTTGGCGCTTGCGCTCCTCCTCATCGTCCGTGAAGCTCCGACAATACCTATGCATGCACACGAGTGGAGTGTCAAGTAGTATACCATCCTCTAAAGGGTCAAGTGAACACGTGTAAAGGAGAAGATTCACCTTTATGTATGAGAAGTAGAGGTTGCACGTGTCACTTGCCAAGCGGACTCTTGACATGGTGATGTCCCTAGGAAGCTCCGCATCATCTCCTCCCCCTTGGGAAAGATCCGACCTCGGATCGAAAACCAAATCACCATGGGAAAGAGATGGCGTCATCGTGTAGATGTGGACGATCACGAAAGACTCATCGTCTTGAAGCTTTGCATGTGCGCTCTCCAATGTCGCACCGTCTAGTGATTCCTTCAAAAGGAGCAAGGAAAACAAACACTTGGGAAAACAAATGTGGTTAGCGTTAGTGAAAAACCAAGCATTTAAGAGGTGATTCACCCAACAAGTGTTGTCATCAAGCATAGCATAGGGTGTGACAAAGGGTTGTGGCATGGCATTTAAGCACATCAATTGAGCACAATCAAGGTCATCATGGAAACAATCATGTAAATGTGAGGTAGAGATGCACATATGTGTGACAAGAGAATAAGCATCTACCTCGAAGTCATAGCAAGCATGCATAAAGCGCTCAATGAAAGGTCTATGGTAGGCATATGAATCATTCACAACACCAAAGAAAATGAAGTGTCTTAACACAAGGGTCAAGTGCAAGACAATCCGAGCATAATGTGCATAGGGTGTAGTGAAAATCGAGTGGCACTCAACACAATAGAAGTAGCAATTGTTCAACATGTGTGAGGCAATCAAGTCAATCATGTGAAAAGCAATGGGACATGGCATATGTGAAGAGATGATATTGTTGCAACCAAGCATATGATAGGGACAAGTAATCCACAAGTCGGATGCAACACACAAGGCATATATATCATGAAGCATGGCAATGTGGAAATGGCAAGTCGAAGAAAGATCTCTAGCATGTGTGCAACGAGTCATGGTGCAAGCAACACAACTAGTATGATCCACAATGTTCGTGCACATGGATTGTGGTTTCTCGAAAGAGAAGGATATCACCTCGAAAGTGTGTCCTTGTGCATCCTTCACAGTGCCGAAGCACAAGCAAGTGCGATGTAGAAGCGTCGTGGTAGAAAGTGGTTCGCTCTCAAGAGCTCGAATGGTCAACTCACGTGAAGTGGAAGTCGACACAAAGTCCAAGTATCCTACACATGCACACAACAAAACAAAGGATGTATGCGCATGGTAGATAAACGCATCATCCATCATGATGGTTCTCTTCTCTTGCACATAACCATTAGGAGCAAAAGTGCATGAATAATATGATGCAACAATGGCTATATTCATGGCACTAGGCATATGGTGCAAAGAGGTGAGACAAGCATGCTTCACAAGAATTATGTCAAAATCTCCAAATAAATGCGAGAATGCTATGGGGGCAATCTCATTCGCAAGACTAAAATCATGGTTGCGCTCAATGCATGGACAATCATATAGCATGAGAGAGGCAGCATGTGGAGACATATGACAACAAGCAATATCAATCATGTGCAAAGCATGGCAATGGTGGCTATCAACCACATGAAATGAGCATGTATGTATCATGGGTGATGCACTACATGAGGCAAGCATGGTGATCAAGTTGTGCAAACTAGTGGAGCGAAGATGCAACACACTAGGAGAAGGCATGGCAATCACATCATGTAAGCAAATAGTGGGTATAGGTAATACACATGACATATCGCAAGCACGAACATAAAGCAAGATCAAAGCATCATAATAGGCATGGGGTACAAAGGCATCATGGCAAGAACAAGCAATATCTCCACCAAGCTTGCAAATACACATACAAGTATGAGAATCAATCATCATGTGTAATGCAAAGCATGGGTCACAAATGCATGGAAAAGGCATATGAATGAGCATATCATGCAAAGTGAACATGGAAAGATGGGCGTAAGAGATATAATGGACAATAACCCATAACCATGTGAGTGCCATGAAGAAGGCATGCGTGAAGTCTTTGTGCGAAGGGAGCGGTGGGAAAGATAATCCACGGAATCCCAAGTCATCGTTGCTCTCTAGAGCTCGTTTCGTCAACTCGTGCTCTTGCGAGGTTGACGAGTATGCATGTGTACCTACACAAAAGAGACACAAGCCAAAGAAAGTGTGTGCGTGGTAAATGTACACATCATCCTTCATGATGCGCACATGTTTGTGTGTTGGTTAGCACATAATATCCAATGCTCAAATAAATGAGATGCGTGATATAGAAACATGTCATCCATCATGAAAGAATAGTTGTCATGTATAGCATGATGGGGACACAAATTAGAGCAAGTATGTGGCACAACAATAGTATTGCAATATTGTGCAAATGATTATGAGAATCATGCAATGGATGGGATCGATCAAAATCTCCTAACATGTATGAGGAAACTATGGGGGTCTCCTCATTAGCAATATCGGAAGCATAATGCGGAGAAGTGGAACAACATCCAAAACAATGCATGTCCGAAGCTAGGTAATCATGGCATGGCATATGAGATAAATGATGCAAAGGGAGCATATCAATATCATCACAAAAAAATCAAATGCCAATAACCATGGGCTTGTCATCTATGCCATAAGTGCAAATTGGGTTTATCGTAATGGCATATGCATAGTTACTATGATTTGATTGCAAATATGACATATGAGTGATCTCATGCATAGCATATGATAAGTCAAGCGGATTATCAAACATGATGTGACCTAAAGAATGATCACAAGAGATCCTATGCAACATGGCATCACAACTAATAGACTCCACATGGCAATCATCATACTCATCATAAATGGGTAATGCATCACATGAGGTAGTCGAACTAGCATGAAGCATGGCAATAGGTGTGTCAACATCATGCAAGCAAGCATTGTCAAGATAGTCCACTGGTGGGACGAGAGCATCACTTTCACCTATATTACCTGGTTTATTCCACTCAAGTGGTGTAGGTGAGGTGGCAAAGACCAAATGATGGTCATCATCATCAACTTGATGGAACCATGTGGGGGTGCATCATATTCCACCATGGCCATCGTCTTGTCCAAAGGGAGGACAAAGTCATCGCGAATCGGCGTGTCATCATAAATGGGACCTAGCACAAAATGAGAAGACACAATAGAGGTAGACATTAAGTTGTTATAAATCGAAATGGCCTCACATGCCCTATCAACTACCTCACTCTCTCTATGTGGTGGTGGCTCACTTACTCCCTCAAAGGTAGGTGCACTCAATGTCACATATGGTGGAGTCACTCAAATCACTCAAGTGGTGGTGGTAACTCTCCTCACATGGGAATTGTGGCAGCTCATCATATATGGGGCAAGTGGTGAAGTCACTCTCACTCTCAATATGGTGGCAAAAGTCACTCAAGTCATCATACGTCTTCGTGGTCGAAGGGAAAATCCCATGCTCAACCATCTCGTCACCGTCGCCGTGGATGAAGGCCGAAGATGGCACATCGTCACTCTCGCCTCCAAAGATGGAAGCATCATCCTCGTTCGCCACCTAGTCGCTCGCCTCCAAAGCTTGGTCCTCGAATGGCTCCGTAGTCATAGTCGTCGCCGCACCGTCTTGAAAAAGAGTCGAAGTAGCTCGGCATCATCAATGCCACAAAGAGGGATGGCGGTGGAGTCGAAGTTGGGAGCGTCATCTTGGAGCTCGTTGGGCTTGGACATTACTGTGGTACTAGCCTCATGCTCGCCATTTTGGAGTTTGGTCTTCGAGAAGTGTGCTTGTGGTGGAGAAGTCTTGGCCTTCATGAGTTCTTGTTCCGCCTTGAGAGCACCAATGTAGTTGTCGTCGAGGGACTTGTAGTTCTCGATGAAGATATTCTTGGAGATGTCGTTGTCCAATCCCATCATGAAGTGAAACTTCATCCAAATGGCGTCATCCACGCCGGCTCGTCACAAGGCATTCTTCATCTCGTTGAAGTACGCGTCGTTGGACCTGGATCCTTGTATGGTGTTCTCCAATTGGCGTAGAAGTTGTTCCGTGTAGGTGCGA
Organism: Secale cereale; assembly: GCA_902687465.1. Taxonomy (NCBI): domain Eukaryota; kingdom Viridiplantae; phylum Streptophyta; class Magnoliopsida; order Poales; family Poaceae; genus Secale; species Secale cereale. The sequence continues at coordinate 418,379,415 of LR738710.1, forward strand.
GGCACGAACTCTCTCCGCATAGCTTTCTTCGTCTTGGGCCAACTCATGTCGTAGCTCTCCGAAGGTGTGTGAAGCCACCATGTCGACGCGCGGTCATGGAAGTTTCTTGTGGCGCACTTCGCTTGATCTTCGGGAGGAACTTGAAGTAGTGTGAGGTAGTCGTCCATCAAGCGCTCCCACTCAAGATACTCCTCGGGGTCTTGAGTCCCATAGAAAGGAATCACGTGGTCGTTGTCGAGGTCGTAGTAGCTCGTGGAAGTCGCAGAATTGAGCTTGGGGAGCTTCTCTTGAGGTGCGGGTCGGTGAAGATGCCGCAAGTCCGAAAGAAAAGATGCCTTGAAGCCACTTGGCGAAGATGCCAAGGTCGATGGTGAAGTCGTTGAGTGGTTGTTGATGTTGAGCTCGTGACCTTCACGTGCTTGTCGTCGATGGTGTCGATGCCGATGTGATCTCGCCGAAGATGGTAGCTCGGAAGGATGTGCACTAGAGCGTCTTCTCGAAGATGAGGGAGACCACTTGCGGTTTTTGAGGAGGGCTTTGAGCTCCTTCATTTGAGCATCCATGTTGGCACACAAGTTGTTCATCATGGCATCGAACTTGTCGTTGTTGGTGTAGACCGGAGATGAAATGCTTTGCCTATCCATCACAAGACTCGAGCAAAGGTGAGTAGGAGATGAGATAAACAATACCAAGTTACCTTTTCCGAACATTGAGGATGCATGTTGTTTCACTCAATGTGAAATGAAAGAATAGTGGAATTGGTACCGGACTTGTTCACTCACACCTATCAAGTAAAGCTTATCGAATGGCTCGGTTAGGATAAGTGGCACAAAAATTTGATGCAAAATGTTAGAAAGAGTCAATAATGTTGAAAGAGATTTACAAATTCGCAAATGTAATAAGTAGACCAATAGCAATATGTGGCACACGGAAACACACACACAGATATATAAATGGGGTCATGCAACCAAGGAATGAGCACAAAATGTGTAATCCACGGAAAATGCTCGTGTTGCACAACTCAAGAGAGATGCTAGCAGGATTTCTCAATAGGTGGATACGACACTTGTGCACAACCTATAAGATGCAAAATGTATGAACTTGCTATCCCAAGTATGCTATGTGTATGATGTTCCGGTGTTTCGCACACGATGATCCAATATGATCAATATGGTAGTATGATATGCAATGTGGCGATGCTATGGCTATTGCTTACAAGCTCTTTGCTCTCTTTTTTGCTTAAAAGATTATGCTTTTTTTTAAATGGCCACTATGTGAAATGCGCAAACCAAGATAGCAATTTGTATATGTGGGAACAATCTTGTGGCACAAGAGGGATGGTACTATGATATCAAGATGATACCAATACGATATGGTATATATACAATGGATGGTGTATATCGATGACCACTAATGTGCACAAGTAACGTTGCCGGCAATACTCAAATGGCTAGTCTCGATGGGCAAGTGACGCAAAATGGGCTAGGTGTTAACAATGCAATTGCAAGGGGAATATGCAACGGTTTCGTCGAGGTTACCGTGCGATGATGATGATGAGAGGCGGTGTTTTCAAAGTCGACCCGTTCCTAATTAGCCGAAATACCTTAGGTAACGGAAAAACCACAACTCAAAATCTCAAAGGCCAATGTCAAATGGTGGTAGTAGAAAGCGGTGGTGGTGGTATCGAAGATGGCAATGCGTAAGTGGTGGTGGTGTTTGATGAAGAAGCACTCGTCCCTAAGTAGCCGAAACACCTTAGGAGACTCAAGTCACCACTCAAACAACCGGAAATGCTATATGGGTCGAAATGGGGTTAGGTTGCGGAAAGATATGGTGGTATGGTGGATGATATGGTGGAGGGCCTAGGCAAACATGCCAAATTTGACAACATTTGATTGAGTCAAATGATGATGGTAGTATTTTTGTGGTAAGGGGGATGTCAAGAGCTTCAAAACGAGCTAAAGAACGTCAAAATAGGACTACGGATGAATTAGTTATGGTCAAAATGGTGAAACTCGTAAGGCTAAAACTGGGAGGGGTGGTAGTACCGCTTGTAGGGCGGTAGTACCGCTTGTGGTGCAAAGCGGTAGTATCGCTTGGAGTGGGCGGTAGTACCGCTGGTGTAGGGAAAATTCGAAGAACTGGATCGGGGCGAATTTGGGCGGAAATGGATGATTTCGGGGGCAAAATTGGATATATTTCGTGGACGAAAAGTGGTGAAACTTGGGGAGATGCTAGATCCACTCGAAACCAAGCAAATCCATGGATCAAATCCAACAAAACCTCATCAAACCAACAAATCACAAAAAAATTGGGGCTATTTTTGGTGGGGATTTTCAAAATTGGGCAAGAACACAACAAACTTAGGCTAGAAAACAAGAAGGGGGCTCCAATTTTGTGAGAAACCATAGCTCTAGATACCATGATGTTGTAGGGCGGAACCCTAGGTGGAGATCTTTCACGAATTGGAGGGGAATCCCTCAAGAACAAGAAGAACACAAGGGGGAAACTCTCAAGAACAAGCCCAAATCACACATCCACTAGACTAACAAACACATGAGATCCACAAGGTACAAGAACAATCAAAGGGAAATAAGATAGGTGGTAGAGTTCATCCCAATCCTATGAGGAGAGAGGTCTTGATAGTCCACAAAGATTCTTCCCTAGAAGGGGTCTTGCATCCACTAGGGATCTTATCCAAGATTGAGGTCTTGGCCTCCAATGGAGTAGTCTCTCTCCCTCTCAAGAGGAGAAGGTAGGAGCAAAGCTCACATACAAATGAGCTATCATATTTGCTAACCTTAGAAAGAAGGTGGGGGCGGTCTATTTATAGTCTAAGCCACGAAGGGGTAAGTGGAGAGGGATACAAGACCAAAAGGCCGCGGCTGCGCACGGGCAGGGCGGTAGTACAGGACCTCGGGCGGTAGTACCGCTTGGGAGCGGTAGTACCGCTTGTAGGCAATAGTACCGCCCGTTCCGGACTGGACATGCCCTTCTTCTTCCGTCTTTGCTTCCACGCTTCCCTCGCGGATGGTGTAGGTGTTCCTTGGCGCTTGCGCTCCTCCTCGTCGTCCGTCAAGCTCCGACAATACCTATACATGCACACGAGTGGAGTGTCAAGTAGTATACCATCCTCGAAAGGGTCAAGTGAAGACGTGTAAAGGAGAAGATTCACCTTTATGTATGAGAAGTAGAGGTTGCACGTGTCACTTGCCCAGCGGACTCTTGACATGGTGATGCCCCTAGGATGCTCCACATCACAAACGTGTCCCCTCTTTCGATAAGATGGTGGCTATCGTTTTCAGGTGGAGTAGACTTTGACGATCCGACTACGAACGTGTGAGGAGGTCGCGCCTTAGCAATCGCTAAACCAACTCCGAGAGGTCATTGACCACGCCGGAGCACGATCAACCTGACCACGAGGGTCTATTTCCTGCAAGCAAACGAAGAACAAGCAAGAAACTAAGATTGCAATCTGGATATTGCGAATATAAGAGGAAAGCTTTATTGATCAAGGTGGGGTTCTGTGACGTCTTTGTCTGGTCGTTGAACACAAACGAAGTACGCGAAGTTGCATTTATGGCGAACTTTAATCTAAACAAAACCCAAAGTCTAAACTACGCCCTAAGGGATGTATATATGGAGAAAGAGAGAGGGAATTTCGTGGCCCCTTGGAGAAGGGGTCCGAAACCAACCCTAACTCTGTTTCCCCCACACATACGGACTCTAAAAACAGCCTATACTTTACTATTTCGAAATTACATGGGCTTGGCCCAATAATAAGGTGACGCAGCACCTATAATAGCCTCTGGACGAAATTTATGAAGTGGCATCTTGTATATTTCGTCCAAGGCTTCACGCACTCATTATGGTGGCTTCAAAGTCCTGAAATCATCACTTGTAACTCCATTCTTGTTCCCCTTGCGCATGCCATCATCTCCATGCTTGATCTTGCTCCAATGTTCATCATTCTTGTCCAAGCTAGGCCCTTCATTTGTAAGCAAGACAAACGTATCCAATTTAGGCAGCATCATATTCTCTTGAACATTAGAATCATTACCAAGAAATGAAGGTACTTGGTAATTTAATAGGCGTGCGCGAGCTCTAGTACTTGGTCCTGTATATGTGTCAGTTGGGGCTGTGGGTGTAACCTTGTTAGTGATGTCCTCGTCAGTAGCAGCCATGTCTCATGTGAATCAAAGTGACGTAGAGAGAGAAGTGAAGTCACCTCGGTCTCGAGATCTCGTGCTCGAGCGCATGTCCTGGGTCTACTTGGCACTTGGTGAGACGATGGTTGGTCCATGGGGATGAACTTGGGATGCTCCGCATCACATACCGATCCAGGGATGACACTGAGAACAGAGACTTTGGTTCATTGCAACTGTGGTCGCTACAAGATGGTATCAGAGCACTCATTGACTGTAGGACGCGACCACTAGGATAAGCCATAGGATGTTCTTCTCTATTCATTCTACTTCTTCTCTACTCATTCTAATTCTTCTCTATTTATTCTCTATAGATGTCGGACCCAGTGAGCAAGTTCACTTAGCTTGACGATGACACCCCATTCGGAAAGAACTTCAAGGAAGTCACAAGATACTTGCACATTGGAATACCAAGTATCATGGGAGATCTCTATGCAACATCGCCAAAAGAGGAATGCTGGAAGATCAAAGTTAGTTTACCTGGGTGGACTATTGCACCATTCACGGAGCCACTGGAGCTTGAATTCGACGCATCGACATGGAGTTTGGGAAAGAGTATGGCAACTCACATCACCTTTGGACGCATATGTGAAGTCTACAACAAGGATCTTGAAGACACCATCTACCAGATTTGTGGACGTCGAGACCAGCAATGGGAGATGCTACGCACCAGGAAGGACGGATCCATTGCAGCTTATATCCAGGAAATGGACCAACACATTCGACGCTACGAGAATCGGATGTGTGCACTTATGCAGAAGACCAACATGGTGATAACCCGGAATACGGAGTTGGAAGAAGAACTCAAGACAGTACGTGATGGATATGAAGAAGAAATCACGGTACTATTGGAGCAGAATGAAGCGCTGAAGAAGAAGGTTGGAACTGGCGCAGTGAAGCTAGAACCGGAGACATGAATTACTATGGAGAACTACATTTTGATAGTCGACACCGACAATGATGAAAGTGACTATGAAGACGAAGCTGGAGCAGATATCATGGAGTCTTCAGATGACAGTGATTAGATGACCACCCTGTAATCATTAGTATTAATCCAATTAGTTAGAATCGTTCGCTAGCTTTGTAATATGATCTTGTTTGCTCTTGTTTGAAATTGAGTGATACGATATGAAATTGTTTGTCTCATGTGCATATGGGTATTGTTTTCCCCTAGACCTCATTCTATTCTAATCTCTCCCCTCTAAACCCCTCAGATGCCTCCGAGACGTGAGCCCGGATTTGATTTTCCCCCTGAGCTCACCCAGTTGATCCAGCAGCAGAACACTTTGATGCAACTCCTTGTCCAGAACTAGAAAAGCAACAACAACAACCCACCTCCACCTCCCCATGACAACTTGACCCGGTTCTTAAGGCTGCAACCACCGGTGTTCTCTAGTAGCACCGAGCCTATAGTTGCAGATGACTGACTCCATAGGATGGACAGAGAGCTAGCAACTGCAGGATGCACTGATGCATAGAGAGTGCATTTTGTTGCACATCAGCTTGAGGGACCAGCAACTGCTTGGTGGGAGAACTACACCGCCACCTACCCACTTGCTACGATTACTTGGGATCGGTTTCAGCAAGCTTTTCACACTGCACATGTCTCAGCAGGAGCCATGAGCCTGAAGAAGTGTGAGTTTCACAACTTGCGCCAAGGAAACCGTACTGTGGGGCAGTATGTGGATGACTTTAGGCAGTTAGCTTGCTACACGCCAGATGATGTGTCTACTGATGCCACGAAGCAGGAGAAGTTTCTAGAAGGACTCAATGATGAGATGAGTATGCAGCTGATGCTAGCAACCTACAACAACTATCAAGAGCTAGTGGACAAAGCTATCATGCTGTAAAGAAAGCAGCAACAAATAGACAATCACAAGAGGAAGTGTGGAGCTGGGAATTTAACTCTGGAGACCAGCAGAAGCCCCGTTATACCCCATACTCAGGAGGACGCAACCATCCCACCCATAACCATGGAGGCCATTCTAATAATGGAGGGAATGCACATAACCAAAGTGGTGCTAGGAATGGCAATGGGAATGGAGGAATCAACAGTCAGAATCATTCCACTCCCTCAACACCTGCTAAGAAGGATCTGAGCCATGTTACTTGTTTCAAGTGTGGGAAGACCGGACATTACGCCAATGAATGTCCCGAGTCAAAGAATGGGAACGAAAATGGAAGCTCGGGAAATAAGCCCAACCCGTTCACCAGAGGACAAGTGAACCATGTCAATGTGGAGGAGATTGACGAGCAGCCCGACGCAGTTGTCGGTAAGTTTTTGATTAATGCATTTACTGCCCTTGTTCTTTTTAACACTGGTGCATCGCATTCATACATATTGTCACATCCCTAGTTTTGTCCTGCATTTGGGTTGGTCTTGCTTGAGCATCATGTTTAAATTTTGTTAAACTTAAATTGGGGATGTTCAAACCCTAGCACCTTGAAATCCAAATAGGTCCAGCTTTAAAAATTTGCATTCAATAAACCCAAAATGCCTTCATCAATGTTTGATAATTTTGGCAAGGCTTTGAGACCAAACCAAAATTTAGGAACATTTTTAAGGATTTATTTTTGGGACTTTGAATTTGAATTATATTCATATAATTAGAATATAATTTCAAATACCCCTGAAATGTTTTATGAGCTTCTGGAAAAGTCCATCTAGCAAAATAAAAATATTCAGAGGAGTTTTGGCATTGTTTGAAATAGTTTAATTTCAAAACAGTGGCAAAAGATATTTTAAAAAAGAAAAAAGAAGTTAAAATAGAAACAGAAACAGAATTAGGAAAAAGGAGGAGGACTACCTGGCCTTACCTGCGGCCCAGCTGGCGGCCCAGCCCGCCACCGCCTCCTCCCTGTCGTCTTCCTCCTTGCCAGGAGGACGAGCGCGCGTGCCGACGCGTGGTCGCCGCACTCCGGCCACCTCCTGCCTGCCTGCTGCCTCCCCGACGCCGCTACGGATGCCACGCACCTCCCCTAGACCTCCTTCCACTCTCCCTCGGCCTCATCCCCTCCTCTAGCCCACTCTGTCTCGCAGCGGAGCGCCACCCGAGCGCTGCCGTCGCTGTCGTCAACTGCCACCACGACCACCGAGACTCCCTCGCCCACCTAGCCTGTCCATCGGCTTCGCCGCGTCGCCCCGATGCTCTCCACCAACGAACACGATGCCGGAAGCCCCGTAGCGTCTTCCCCGACCTCGTCTTGAAGCTCCGGCTGCCGGAGATCGTCGTCATCGATTCGCGTCGTCCAGAGCGTCCCTCTCCATGTCGTTTGCTCCGCTGGAATCTCTGTGAGCTCCTCTCCGTCTTCCCCTTGACCCCGTGGTCCATCTCTCGCCGTAGCCGCCGTCCCCTTGAGCTCCGAAGCTCGCCGGAGCCGTGCTTCCTCGCCGCCGTGGCCACAGCTGCTGCCGCTCTCGTCCGAGCCCATAAGCACACTCAGCGCACCCCCAGGAGCACGCTGCACCAACCAGCTCACCTCCCCGTGCCCCGCAGCGCCTAACTCGACGGTGCCCGAACTTCGGCGCCGCCGCGAGCTCGTTTCCGACGAGCTCCGGCCATCCCAGCTCCTCCCACTTGCGTGGATGGATGCGGGAGAGCACGGGCTCCCTCCTGGTGCCCTCAGCGTGCCCAGCCGCAGCCTGCAGCGCCACCCCGACCAACTCCGGCGAGCCACCGCCGTGTTTTATGGTCGCCGGCGCCTATCGCCGACGTGGCCACTTAATTAGGGCCTAACCACCCCGGTAATCACGCCCTAGTGCCACTTCCATGTGGGCCCAGTGCTTTAGTTAATCTGTTTAATTTTCCTGTTAGTTTACTACTAATCCCGTGGACCCCACGTGCCAGTTTTGACTTTGGTCAAGTCAACATTGACTGGCCCCACCTGTCATCCACACAAACCAGCCCAGAGCCACTGACCAGTGGGACCCACTGGTCAGGTTTGACCTGGACCAACCCCTGTTGACCGCTGACATCACAGTGACGTCATGCTGACGCAATAAGTGTTTTCTGGAATTTTAAATAACTCAGAAATGATTTATTTATTTCAGAAAATATTCAAAACTTCTAAAAATCATATAAAATCAACCGTAACTCAGATGAAAATAAATTATATATGAAAAATGATCAGAAAAATTCAAGGAATCTGTTTATGGCATTTTCATGCATGTTTGAAGAAGTTAAACCTGCTGATCAGGTCAAATCAATTAAATGATAATTAAATAACCACATATGGAGTTTGAATTTACCTTGGGTTCAAACCAACTTCATTTAATTGTGTTGCTAGTTGCATTAGCTCAATCAACAGCATATTGCCATGTCATGATCATGCATCATATTGTCGCATTGCATTGATTGTGTTCTTTCTCTATTTGTCGGCTTTGTCCCCTCTCAGTAGACGACGTTCCGACGATGTGATCGAGGACACCGATGAAGACTCAATGTTATCTTCAGAAGTGCCAGGCAAGCAAAACCCCATTGAGCATTCCGATACAATCCCACTCTCTCGCTCTTGCTCTCTTTTACTGCATTAGGAAAACAACGCTTCAACTGTTACCTGCTGCGGTAGTTGAACCCCTTTTCCACTGCATGACCTGTCATTGCCATAGTAAATAGTTGAAACCCACTAGTATGAGTAGGAGTTGTTTGAGCCATGTTGTGCCTACTCATTCATGCCTTCTGGTTATGCCTGCTATTGCTTAGAGTTGTGTCAGGTCTGATTCATCGGGGATGAATTGGAATGGTGATGAACATGTCCTAATGTGTGTGAGCTAATTGTGTGAACACGATTTGGTAAAGGTAGCGATGAGAGGCCATGTAGGAGTACATGGTGGGTTGTCTCATTGCAGCCGTCCTCAGGAACTGAGTTCTGTGTTGGTTGATCCATGACCAGTTACTACCATGCATTGGGCCCGAAACCAATGGACTCTCTCGACTTATTAACTGCCCTTGTTCTCTGTCCAGGAGCTGCAACTAGTTTCTGGTGTTTGTAGTTTATTGGAGGTCGTGCGCAGCGCTGACCCTCGGGGTGGGCTGTGACGCGGCAGGTACGTGGCACGGTGTACCGATCGCCCGTTTGGTGATGCGGGAACCCTGTACACATCATTTGGGGCCGTGAGCGACACCCTGGCCGGATCTCCCCACGGATGGAACCCAAATAGGCGATAAACCTAGACGAGAGACTTGTGTGGTTAGTCAGGTCGTGGCCGACACCCTCGCTGGGCCTCCACTTGAAGGTTGCCGAGTACATGTCGTGTAAACGGCGGTAAGTGGTGAGAGCGTGTGTGAAGAAGTACACCCCTGCAGGGTTATATATAATCTATTCGAATAGCCGTGTCCGCGGAAATGGACTTCTGGGTTACCTTTACAGTTCATAGACAAGTGGAAGTGGATACTCTAAAACACGCAAGATAAGCGTGAGTGCTATGGATGGCCTTCTCGTAGGGAGACGAGAGCGGATCCATAGTGGTGTATTGATTGGTGAATATGTGGACTCGTGTGTGCCAGCTCAAAAGAGTTACTTGTAGTCGTAGTTTAGGATAGCCACCGAGTCAAAGCTGGCTTGCTGCAGTCAAACTCCACCACCCCTTTGTTGATACTGATGCATATGTAGCTAGCTCTAATGTAAGTCTTGCTGAGTACCTTTGTACTCACGTTTGCTTAATTTATGTTTTGCAGAGAGACTTCAGTCTCGCTAGTGGTTCCGCGTGGACTTCGACGTTTAGCTTGTTACCTCAGCTACGATCTTGTACCCTTGGGAGGGTCTTGTAGATAGTCAGGCTTTTTCAGCCTTCTTCATTCGTAGTTGTCTGTACTCAGACATGTTATGCTTCCGTTGCCTGTATGCTCTGTATGTTGGGTCATGTGACCTCTGATTGTAATAAATGCTATGATGGCTCTTCTGGGCCTTGATCTATATGAGTTGTTGAGTTATGTTGTGATGCCTTGTTGTACAACACATACTTGCATGTTATGCGTACGTGTAATGTGTATTGCTATGTGTGGGATCCGACACCTAGTTGTTTACCTTTGGTAGCCTACCTTACAGGGAACTGTCTCCTAGTGCTTCCACTGAGCCTTGGTAGCTTGCTACTGCTCCGGAACACTTAGGCTGGCCGTCATGTGTCCTTCTTCGTTCCTGTGTCTGTCCCTTAGGGGAAATGTCACGCGTTGTTCCTTTAAGTCCTTGTAGCTTGCTACGACTTGGGTTCATACGTTGATGACCGACACGTTCGTTGCTGGGTCATGTATGCCTGTCTCTGTAATTTAGAGCCACTTTTGGTTTATAACCAATGTTGGGGATATCGCTTATCGGGAACTTATCGGTCTACCCATGATAAGGGTTAAATCGGCCAGTTTATCGGCATATCGGCCGATTTATCGCCATATCGGCTGATTTATCGGCCGATTTATCTTATCGGTCGGACAGCGGTAAGGGATAAATCGGCCGATTTATCGGGATATCGGAAGATATTTTGAACAGTGTTTATAACTAGTCATGTCGGCCCGGGTTCTCTGTCATATGGATGCTAGCGACACTATCATATATGTGTGCCAAAATGCGCAAACGGTCCCGGGCCAGGTAAGGTGGCACCCGTGGGGATACCGTGCGTGAGGCCGCAAAGTGATATGATGTGTTACAGGCTAGACCTGTGTGACTTAGGATCGGGGACCTAACACATATCAAGGGGTTTTGTGGAAAAGTATAAGTTGCCCACCGTAGCCCTTAGGACACCCATGTTAGTGAGTTCCCCTGGAGCAGAGTATATGGCAAGCCATGGATGCTATCAAGTGTCATTGACCATTGGAAGACATGTATTTCCCACGGACCTCATTCTTTTGGAATCCCAAGGTCTGGATGTGATCATAGGAATGGATTGGCTATCCAAGTTTGGAGGAAACATCGATTGCGCCAGTAGATCAATTCTTCACACCACCCCGGAAGGAAAGAGGATCAAGTATGAGTCGAGGCACATACCCAGGAAAGCGCATGTGAATGCACTCACGGGAGTTGTTCAGGAAGAAGTGCCAGTCGTGAAGGATTACCCGGATGTATTCCCGGAGGAGTTACCTGGCATGCCACCAGATAGAGACATAAAGTTCTTAATTGAGCTATTACCCTGCGCCGGACCAATATCTAAGAGACCCAACCGGATGCCCGCTAATGATCTAGAGGAGATCAAGAAGCAAACCAAGGAGTTAATGGATAAGGATTACATATGACCAAGTTCATCACCGTGGGGAGCCCTAGTGCTCCTAGTCGAGAAGAAGGATGGATCATTGAGAATGGTTGTTGACTATCGTGCACTGAACGAGGTTACAATCAAGAATAAGTTCCCACTACCGATGATCAACGATCTGTTTGACCAGCTACAAGGAGCCAAGGTATTCTATAAGATCGATTTGCGATCAGGATATCATCAGCTGAAGATCCGAGAATAGGATATATCCAAGACAGCTTTTACCACAAGGTACGGGCTTTATGAGTATATAGTTATGTCATTTGGTTTGACTAACGCTCCTACCTATTTCATGAGTATGATGAACAATGTATTCATGGAATTCTTGGATAAGTTTGTGGTAGTATTCATTGATGACATATTTATATACTCCAAAAATGAAGAGGAGCACAAGGAACACTTGTGTTTAGTTCTTGAGAAGCTCCGAGAACATCAGTTATACGCCAAGTTCAGCAAGTGTGAGTTTTGGTTGAAGGAAGTTGGATTCCTTGGACATGTCATATCAAGAGACGGTATATCCGTAGACCCCGCCAAGGTTGAGGCAATCATAGAATGGAAGGCACCCACCTCAGTTGGCGAAATTCATAGTTTTCTTGGACTCACAAGATATTATGGGAGATTTATTGAGAATTTCTCGAAGATTGCGAAACCCATGATGGAGCTATTGAAGGAGACTAAGTATAAGTGGACCGAAGAGTGTGAGGCTAGTTTTCAGGAGTTGAAGAAACACTTGGTTACAACCCCAGTGTTGATTCTTCTGGATATACGCAAGGATTTCCAAGTATATTGTGACGCTTCTCGTCAAGGACTTGGAGGTGTTCTCATGCAAGACAGAAGAGTTGTGTCGTACGCTTCACGCCAGCTTCGACCATATGAGCTGAATTATGCTACGCATGATTTGGAGTTAGCAGCCGTAGTGCACGCACTCGAAACCTGGAGACATTTTCTCATTGGAAACCGTTGTGATGTATACATGGATCACAAAAGTTTGAACTATATCTTCACTCAGAAGGAGTTGAATCTCAGGCAAAGGAGATGGCTCGAGCTCATAAAGGATTACGACATGAGGTTGCATTACCATCCAGGAAAAGCCAATGTCATAGCAGATGCTCTAAGCCGCAAGAGTTATGTTAACACAATCATTTGCGAAGGTTTACCCCAGGTGTTAGCCGATGATCTTAGGGATTTGCAAATGGAGATAGTCCCTAGAGGTTATGTTGCCACCTTGGAAATTCAGTCCACTTTGTTGGGAAGGATTCGAGAAGCCCAGAAGATGGACAAAGAGATTATAGAAATAAATGAAAGAATGGCCGAAGGAAAGGCAGAAGGATTTCGTGAGGATGAATACGAGACACTTTGGTTTGAAAAGCATATCTATGTGCCCAATGACCTCGAGATTAGGAAGTTGATACTCTAGGAGGCACATGACTCGTTGTATTCCATTCACCCAGGCAACACTAAAATGTACTTGGATTTGAAGCAGAATTTCTGGTGGACTGTAATGGAGAAGGACATTGCCGAGTATGTAGCAGTGTGTGACATTTGTTAGGGAGTCAAGGCTGAACATCTGAAACCAGCAGGGTTATTACAGCCGTTACCTATACCCGAATGGAAGTGGGATAAACGTGGAATGGATTTCATCACAGGACTACCCAGGACACGTTCAGGGTATGATTTCATTTGGGAGATAGTTGATCGTTTGACAAAAGTAGCTCACTTTATCCCCGTGAAGACCGCTTACACGAGTGCTAAGTTAGCCAAGATATACATGACCAGGATCGTATGTCTGCATGGAGTTCCGAGGACCATTGTATCAGATAGAGGAACACAATTTACCTCAATGTTTTGGAAGCAGTTGCACAAGACTTTAGGTACGAGGCTAGAATTCAGTACAGCCTTTCATCCATAGACAGATTGACAGACCGAAAGAGTCCATGAGATTCTGGAGGACATGCTGAGAGCTTGTGCGCTAGATTATGGATCTAGTTGGGATGATAACTTGATGTACGCATAGTTTTCTTATAACAACAGTTATCAAACCAGTTTGCAAATGGCCCCTTTCGAGGCTTTGTACAGAAGGAGGTGCAGAACACCGTTCATGTGGGATGAAGTTGGAGACCGTCAGTTATCTGGAGCCGATTTGATCAAAGAGTCAGAAGAGAAGGTCAAATTGATCCGCGATAGACTTAAGGTAGCCTAGTCCAGGCAGAAGAGTTATGCAGATACGAAACTCAAGGAGGTGACCTACGAAGTGGGAGATAGAGCATACCTTCGAGTATCTCTGCTTCGAGGAGTTAAGCGTTTCAGGGTTAAGGGTAAATTGGCAGGCACCTAGATTTCTGGGACCGTACAAGGTTTTGGAGCGCAAAGGAGAAGTAGCTTATCAGCTAGAGTTGCCCGAGACTTTGTCCGGTGTTCACGATGTGTTTCACGTATCTCCGTTGAAAAGGTGTCATGCAGAGATGGCCGAGATTCCGTTACGTGATACAGTGCCCCTGGAAGCAATACAGTTAGAGAGCAACCTGGCCTACGAGGAGAAGCCCGTTAAAATTCTTGAGTTTGCGGTCAGAGTTACCCACAGCGAAGTCTTCATGTTCTGCAAAGTACAGTGGAGTCACCACACAGAAGATGAAGCCACCTGGGAACGAGAGGATGATCTACGCCAGGACCACCCACACCTATTTTCTAGCCAACCCGAATCTCGAGGGCGAGATTCATCTTAAGGGGGGTTGGTTTGTAACATCCCAAATTTTCAATTTGGAATGTTATACATAGATCATCATTTGCATATCATATTTTATTTGCATTTTGGTTTCGATCCTAAAAATCCTAAGCAACTCAAGGACCCACGGAGAGAGTTGGGGATTTCATTGTTTTCATATTTGAATTTTCTCAAATATTTAAAAGAGGATCATTTGGTTTTACTTATTTTTCTCTCCGAAATATTTCAATATCAAAATATATGAGAGGGGATAACATGATTTCTCCAAAATAAAAGAAATATTGGAGGAAAAATGTTAAGATTGAATAAACAATTTTATTTGGATTTTATTGCTATTTTATTCGAATTAGAAAGAAATATGCATTTTTCAGAAATTGCATTTTAAGCCAAGAAAATGTTCACTTTGTTCTAAATATTTTATTTAGACGGTGAAAATTGTTTTTGGCATTTTTTTTAGGATTTTTCTGTTCGGGCGGTTTAACAAAAATTTTCCCGGACCGCACTAGGCTGAAGCCCAGCCGACCCGTCACGCCGTCACCACCTACCCCGCTCGGCCTTGTGCCCGAGCCGGACTCCCGCCGGAGTCCGGGACGCCGTCGCCGCCGCGACTTGGCCCGTCGGCCAAGCCACGCCCTCCAGGCCTTTATAAGCCGCCCCGACCCCGCCGCCTCCTCCTCCTCCCACCACTGTCGCAACCGCCGCCCGTGCCGCCCGCCGCCGCACCGGACACCGCCGCCGTCACACCCGTGCCGCCCCGTCGCCCCACGCATAGCCACCTCACCGCTCGAGCTGCTAGTCGCCACCAACCATCACCGCCGGCCGCACGCCCTCGACTGCCGCCCACCGCACGATCCGCCGACCCGACCCGGCCCGTGAGTCAAACCCGACCCGCGAGGTAAAACCGCCGTTTTTTTATTAGATCGGTTCTTTAGAAACCCTAGTTTGTTTTTTAGATCGGTTGGGTTTTTCTTCGGCTTAGTTTATTTAGCGAGCGTTCGCATGTTACTTCGTTTTAACTAATACGTTCTTCCGTGAATCTCTGTTAACGAACGTTCGTAAATTAGTCTTTTCTTTTTTCTGTTAATTTTCGTCGAGGACTTATACGCGATGATTTTTTTACAGATCGGTCCCTGATCTTTAAACCCTCGTAACTTTTTACTCGTTAGTCAGAATTAGGTGAAACCAGCGCCAATTTCTTCGTTTCGATCTTATCTTTCGAATAATGCAGCTCAAAGTTATTTTTGAAAGTTTTAGAATTTGATTTCAAACAATTTTGTGTTTGAACTTCGTTTGATCATAATTTGAGTTTCCTAACTCCGTTTGAGTTGATTCTTTTTGCAAATCTAAGCTCTTGACCTAAACTTTCTGATAAGGCGAAATTCACTTAATTTTGGTACTGTTATAAATTGTTTTATATTGCAAGAGTGATTCGTAGTTTTCAAAGTCTTTCGGATTCTGTTCTTCAATTCTGTTGCATGATTGCTTATGTATGCTATTGTTTGATTGCGATAGAATTCCCGGAGTGCGAAGCGTGCTACTACGAGTCTTTAGGTTTCAGCGATCATCAGCAAGGCAAGTTCATAATTTGATCATACTTTCCAATACCCAGTTTTTATTGCATTAGTATATCCTCAAAATACTTGCATGAGTAGGACTGGTTACATAATATGATGCTTTGTAGTTCATGAGGTAGGAACCCAATGACTTGAGCTCAACCAAGGGATTTACGCTTTGTTACTTGTTGCTTAGCCATGCTTGTAGACGTGGAATGGTATGAGTGATTTCATGAAAGTTGTGAGTGTAATAACAATTAAGGGTTTCTTTAAGGTGGAAATTTAACACACATCTGGGTGGATTGGTTGTGGCACCCTGGGGATGGACCAGTGGTTGTCAGGGCACCTGGGGGTATACAAGTGTCGTCCACGGAATGCCACCTAGGCTCAAAGGGATCATATATCATTCATGCCTAGAAACTTCCGTGTGCAGGCACAATGCCATTATGGGCTCTGGCATAGTTGAGTATGTTGTGTGACCTCTTTCCGTGGTAGACTAGCAGATGTAGCGGATGAAGGTGGTACGGTCTACCCAGGGTTAAGAGTTAATGCTTCTGAAAGACTATGTCTCGGTCATCCGTTTCTCAAACACCATGTAGTGCGAGAAATGAAACGGAGGAGATCGAGTCGTGTGGGGAAAAGTGCACAAACCTCTGCAGGGTGTACAAACTATTTGATGCGGGGTCAACCCGTTCTAGGCCGATCTTTCACGAAGAGGAGGGAAACCCACGATGAACATGAAGAACTCAAAGGGGAATCACGAGGGAAAACACTCAAGAACAAGTCCAATCACACATCCACTAGACAATCAATCACACAATATCACAAGGTACTTGAACAACAAAAGGAAAGATACAAGGTAAAGTTCATCTCCATGAGGAGGTCTTGAATCCGCGAAGGATCTTCCCGTTAGGGGTCTTGAATCCAAGGTGGATCTTCTCCGTAGAGGGGCCGCAGTCTCTCCTAGGAGTAGAACCACTAAGATGAGCAAAGCTCTAGTCTAAAATGAGCTATTACATTTGCTAGCCCCAAAATGGTGGAGGTGGAGGAGTATATATAGTCTAGGGCCACAAAGGGGTAAGTGAGGGGCGAAACAGGTACATGGGCCTCGGCCCGATACATTGCACGCAGGCAGGGCCGGATGATCCTGGTGGGGGTTCGGATGATCCGGGTGATGGCGGCCCGGATGATCCGGGAGCAGGTCCGTATGATCCGGCTTCACGGTGAAGCTTCAGGTGTCCTCGGCGCAGTTACCCGGATGATCCGGGGGACGGCCCGGATGATCCGGACGGTGGTCCGGACGTCCGACCTGGCTCCAGCAGCCGCTCCGTCTTCTTCTTCTCCTTTCTTCCGTCTTCTCTTCCATGCCTCCGTCGGGGATGATGTAGGTGTGCTCTTGTGCTTGCACTCCTCGTCAATGGTGAAGCTCCGGCAATACCTATGCATGCACATGGAAGAAGTGTCAAGTAGTATACCATCCTCGAAGGGGTCAAGTGAGCACGTGTAAAGGAGATGATTCACCTTAGTGTATGTGAAGTAGATGTCGCACGTGTCACTTGCCAAATGGACTCTTGGAATGGTGATATCCGTAGGATGCTCCTCATCACTATTCATGAGTAGCCGTGTTCCCGGTAATGGACATTTTGAGTATCTTGGTATTTGAATTATGGACTGATCTCAACACTTGATTTAACTTGTTGGGTTAATAATGACTTGGTTTTGGGATTGAGATGGGGGTACCATTCTCAATTGTTCATGATTAAATTTAACAAAGTAGTTAAATAAATACATTCCTTTGTTGTAGGGGAAAACTAGCTTTTTGCAAAAATAAACCTTACAGCCTCCACCAGCCAAATATGCATGTGGTTGTAGGCATTGCTCATTATCATTATAGTGTGTTTTTGCCAGCATATTCAATGTGCTGGCCTACATGGCTGCAACATATCAGGTTGCAGAGTTTTCAGAGGAAGATTAAGGTGCGATAGGTCGTTGTCATGCACTCAATGTCTGCCGTGGAGTTGGATGGACTCAACTACTCTTCATAGCTTCCGCAGTTTATTTTATGAGATGGCCTTCAGCCATTTTCATGTAATGGATATTGCCTCTTCGAGGATCTTCGATGTAATAAAGTGTGATTGAACCTTTGTTATAAATCCTCGAGTAATGTGTGTGTCAGCATATCGATCCAGGGATGACACTAAGCATAGAGACTTCGGTTCATTGGAACAGTGGTCACTACATCTTGGACAACAGAGACTTTCTCAATAAATGCATCAATATTGGCATTGTATTCATAATTCTCATAGCAATATTTCAATATAGCAAAATTTTGAGGCCTATAAACATCATCATGAAAAGCTTCATACCTTTTAAACAGAAATTCAATTTCATAAGCACCCTTAAAAGCAACGAATTCTTCTATTTATTTCACACCATAATAATCATATATACCATTAGCATAAGAACCTAAGGTTTCATCATCTTTAAATTTGCATGAAAAGGGAAGGTGTCGAGCCTTCATCCTAGAGCAACAAGTATAATCATATCTCAAGCATAGTTCCCGAGCATACCAATGCAACATATAAATTTGATCCCATAATAGTTTCCCTTTTGTGTCAAGCAATAATCCCTAAAGTATTCATGTTGATCCATCGTTACTCCCATTATATAGTTGAATAGGGTTTTCTCGGGATTATCAAAGTAGTACATAATATCTTTCACATAATGAGCATCGAGGGTTTTAGGAGGTTCCCCATCTCCATGAGTAGTAAGTACACCTAATTTTTTTTTGTATTTCGTGTTCCATATCCATAACTAAAGATAGAGAACAACTTAGAACAACAAATAAAATCTACTTAGTGATAAAGCAAACAAGCACACACGAGAATATTCACCCCACGCTATTGCTCCTCGTCAACGGCGCCAAAAAAGGTCTTTATAACCCACAAGTATAGAGGATCAATTATAGCCTCTTTAGATAAGAGTGTCGAACCCAACGAGGAGCTAAAGTGTCAGTGTATTTGGAACGACACCTGTGGGATCACAAGAATCCCTACTACGGTTGCGGGGCGCGGGGTTGAGAGAAGAGCGGATCAAACAGACAGCACACGGTTCCTTTACCCAGGTTCGGGCCGCGAGGATGCGGAAAACCCTACTCCTGCTTTGGTGGATTATATGTTTGTGTTCTTCAGCTAGCTACGGGACGTGAGGAGCTCCAAAAAGCCGAATCCTTCTCCTGGTCACCTCGGGCCTCCTTTTATAGGGAAGAAAGGGGTTGCCACAGTGGCACACAGGAGGTGGAAAGAGTACAGTGATGCGAGGTTATCCCTCGCATTACATGACAAGGCACATTTAATGTCCCTAGCTTAGGTGTCCTTGCATTATCGGGGGCGGGGGAGACATCCGTCTTGTCCGTCACCGCTCCTTCTTGTGTCGACACGCACCCTGGCCAGCGATGCCTAAGATGCCATGTAGGCAGGCAGGCAGCTGAGGTGGCGCAATGGTGGGTCTCCATGAAGATCTGCATGCCGCCACGCAGGTGCCTGCCCAGCTGGTTGGGTCGGCAGCTGCATGGGGCGGTGGAAGCTTTAGCTGGCGTGGGCCTGATGGTGGCCCTGCGGGTGTCCCCGGCAAGGGCCTTGCCGGGGCCCCGGCAAGGGTCTTGTCGTGCGCCTGCTGTCATCCCCGGCAAGATGTTTGCCGGAGGTCTTGTGGTCTTCCTTGGCTGGGATCCCGCCAAGGATCGTCATCTTCTTAGCGTGTATCTAATCTTGAATATCTTCACAAAGATCTGCATGCCACTACGGGGATGCCTCCCGAATCTTTGCCCCATGGGGGCAGTGGACTCAAGGCTAATCCGCTCCGTAGGCGTGGGGCGAATTGCCACGGCAAGGGTCTTGCCGGGGCAGCTAAATCCGCCCCCGGTAACGATCTTGCCGGGGGAATCCGCTTCGTCCCTTTGCTCTTTGTGGTCTTGGCTTTGGGCTTCAGTCTTCATCGAGCTCCAGTCTTACCTTGGCTCACCTCCCTTGTCGTGCTTGGTGTGGTGGTGCCCGTGGCTCGGACTGCCCGTGCACAGTCATAGGGGTAGAAAAAGTGTACCCCTCTTTTTGTACACCGAAAGGAGCCCCTGGGCCTGGGCCACACATAAGCGCGACGCGTTGTTGGGCTAGGCCCAGAACGATGCGCGGGCAAGCGGGACGGTTTTTACCGAGGCAAGATTTTTCGCGCGCTGTGCCTCCCACGACTCGCGCGCATGGCGCAGGGTGGAGGGGCGTGCATGACGTGGGCAGCATGCACGGGGCGGTTTCCGCAGGCATGCGTCACGTCGCTGTAAAGAGGCGGCTTCGAGCCTTCCCCATAACCGAGGGAGGCGTGGAGACGCGGCCCATTTACTGAATGGGGCCGAGGCGGGGTCCTCAAGGCGTCCACTCCCCACGATCACGGGGTGGGGAGAGGTCGCCTCACCCGTCCCCTCGGTTCTGCACGTCTGCCACGTGCCTCCCATGCGCTTGGGGTGGCAAACGGTGGAGGCGGGAAACCGGGCCGTCGTTGGTTGGGGCGGCGGGTCGGTCCCGGCTCCCTGCGCCTTCTGTGTCTTGATTGGCCGAGCGGGGCGGTCGAGCCCCAGCCCCGCACCTTTATAAAGAGCGGGAGGGGAGGGACGGCGCCTCGCACTCTTCCATCTTCTTTCTCCTTCAACTTCTGCTCCTCTCTTCTGTTCGCCATGGAAAGAGGAAATCCCGGCCCTTCAGCGGTGGCGGCGAGGGTCGCCGCTCGACAACGCGTCCCTCCTTCTCCTGCACCCGCGGTGGCAGAGCCGGCCATGAGGGGAAGGGGGAGGGGGTTAGGCCGTGGGCAAGGCCGGGGCGCTCGGGGAAGAGGAGGACGGGGCGGCCCGCCGGCCTCACTCCCGCCAGCAGATCCTCCTCCAGTGGAGGGCCATGTTGGGGATGAACCTTGCGAGTTCTTCGTCAGGTTGCGGCGGCCGCCGCGCCGTCGCCTTCGTTTCCCGACTCCATTTGCGCGGGAGATGGAGCTGATTCTGCCAGAGCAGCTGCGGCTGCACATGAGGGGCTGCGGGATCAGTGGCACGTGGGTCCGCGTCGACTTCCCTGCTCCTCACGTGATGTATCTTCGTCAGGGATGGAAGACGTTTGCTCGTATCCACAGCTTGACGGATGGGCTCACTCTCCATTTTAAGTTGATGGAGGGTGGCCTTCTTTCTGTCAAGGTCTTCGGGAACTTTGGGACTCGTGCAAGGTGCTGCGTGGAGAGCTCTTCCGATGACGAAGATTCCTCCTCGAGCGAGGGTGACAAGGAGGACAGCGGCAGCGATGACGAGGGCGGTGGACGGTAGGATGACGGGTCCGACTAGGTGTCGGGCGCCGCTCCTGGTGGCACCGGTGACCCCATCATCCGCGTCGCCGCCTCCTTGAACCTCTCGGGGCCGTCCCCTTGGCGGCTGGCGTAGGGAGGCTGCGGAAGAGGAAGAGGAAGAGGGCGGGCGGCAAGGTCGTCATGTCGGAGTACGCGGGCACTGACGCCTTCGACGCGTACTGACGTCCTGCCGCCTCGTCTTCGAGCTCTGCTTCCGGCGCCGCCATCACCATCCAGCCCTTCGGCGGCCACAAAGATGTCCTCTTGGTGTCTTCTGCCACCCATAGCTCGCCTAGGCGCTTCTTTTGCCCTTCTCGCCTCCTTGACCTACCTCCTGAAGAGAGGGACAAGAAAGGCATTACGGGCATCTTATCTCTTTTTAGTTTCTAAGCCTTCGGGCATCTGTTAAATTTAAAACTTGTAATCCCCGTGCTCATGTTTTTCATTCCCTACGGACTGTACCTGAATGGAATGTTTTTAATGAAAAAGGGATGTTTGTCGGGTCATTTGTTTGTGGGTGAAACCCACGACAAGGAATAAATCCTTGATATCTTGAAGATAAACATTTTCTCGCCCGGCAACAGGCCTTGCCGTCTCCCTACTTCGCTCGACCTTTCTCACACCTTTGGCGGAGGCAAGGATGAAGTGGGCTTACGCTCCTCGTTTCATCCTTTCGCTACCGCGACTACGACCAAACTTAGTCCCAGGAACGAGCCCTAGGGCCTAGAGTTATGGGAGCACAGTAGCTTTAAGGAAAAGAACAAGGTTTCACATACCTCATTCCATAATGGAATGCATGATAAGGGATGAAGAACTTATCTGAAGCTGCAGCCCCCGGCAACCCTGGTTCGCCGTGGGTGAATCTTTGCTCCTGTAGCCCCCGGCAACACTGGCTTGCCGGGGCCTAGGTGCTAGTCTTTTCCTCTTTCTTCACCCCAAGTGGCTTTCGCAAGGATATCTGTGCGTCCTGTGAACCAAAGGAGATAGAGGAAAGACAAAGAGATGCAAACTCGACCTCTAAGCTAGGGGTTAGCCGCAGCTAAGCACTATGAACCCTAACCAAGGACGAGACTCGACCCGGCATGCATGCTATAACTTAGGGCGCCAGCGCTTCATTTATTTATGCTCAGGGTCTGCACCTGGCTTTGTACAAAGGGTTACATGCCTTGCCGGCAAGGCTTGTACAAAAAGTTGGCTTGCCGGGGGGCCCGGCAAGCCGTGCCTTATGGGTAAAACTTGCGAAGATGCTCAATGTTCTAGGAATTGCTCACCGGAATGGCATTTTCGGTCTCCAGGCGGACAGTGCCAGGCCTGGTGACTCGTATTACCCGATAAGGGCCTTCCCACTTCGACGTCAACTTGTTTGTATTCTTGGCCGATTGAACGCGCCGAAGAACAAGGTCGCCTTCCTCAAAGCTTCGGGCATGGACCTTGCGGCTATGGTAGCAGCTAAAGGCTTGCTGGTAGCGTGCTGCTCTCACAGCCGCCCGAAGACGATCTTCCTCAAGGAGCATTGCGTCATCTTGCTACAGTTGCTCTTGCTCAAGCTCATCATAAGCGAGCACTCGAGGTGACCCATATATGAGTTCAGTGGGGAGAACTGCTTCTGCCCCATATATCAGGGCAAAGGGTGTCTGGCCGGTGGCTCGATTTGGCGTCGTTTTGATCGGCCAAAGAACCGCCGGCAACTCAACAATCCAGCGCCTTCCACTCTTGCGCAGCCTGTCAAAGGTCTTTGTCCTTAGGCCTCGTCGCACTTTAGCGTTTGCCCTCTCAGCTTGAACATTGCTTCGGGGGTGAGCAACGGAAGCGAAACAGACTTTGCTGCCGAGGTCTTGGCTATATTGCATGAAGGTGCGGCTTGTGAACTGTGAGCCGTTGTCGGTGATGACCCTGTTGGGTACACCAAAACGGCACACTAGTCCCTTGAAGAACTTGACGGCTGACAGAGCTGTGACCTTCCTCACTGCCTCCACCTCTGGCCACTTTGTGAACTTGTTGATTGCAATGTACAAGTACTCAAAGCCCCCGACAGCGCGGGGGAAAGGGCCCAGTATGTCGAGCCCCCAGACCGAGAAGGGTCAGGAGAGAGGAATGGTTTGAAGGGCTTGAGCTGGTTGATGAAGTTTCTTTGAATGAAACTGGCACGCTTCACACCTGGTGACCAGTGCCGTCGCATCCTGGAGGGCAGTGGGCCAGAAGAAGCCTTGCCGAAATGCCTTGCCGGCAAGGGCTCTTGACCATATGTGGGATCCACATATGCCTCCATGTATCTCCGCCAACATCCCCAGTCCTTCCTCTCGAGGGATGCACTTCAATTTCATGCCGTTCGGTCTCTTTCTGTACAGGACGTCATCGACGAACTGGTATATAGCAGACCGACGGGCTACTTTTTCCGCTTCTTCCTGCTCCTCAGGAAGTTCCCCAGTCTGGAGGAATCGTACGGTATGCTGCGCCCATGCTGGAGCCTGAGGCTCGACGGCGAGGACTAAAGGCATTTCCTCCGCCATGGGAGCGGCTGTCTCGACGGCAAGAACTTGACGCTCCGCTGGAGCTAGCCGCCCCGGGGCAGGCTCAGTGTCTGCGGCAACATCCATGCCGGCGGTTCCGGGGAGCTCGGCGGGAGAGTACTTGCCTGGCCCTGTTTCCTCCTCTTGTTCTGCTCTGTTGATGGATCAACGGATGGCTGAGAAGGATGAAGCACAAAGGTCCCTTGTTCCACAGGTAGCTTGAGGGCAGCGCGCTTTGACATGTAATCGGCGATGTCGTTCTCCGCTCGGGGAACGTGCTCCGCCTGTATACCATCAAAGCGCTCTTCCAGCTTTCTCACTTCATCGATGTAGGCCTTCATCAACGGGCTTTGGTAATCTTTGTTGACTTGCTTGACGACAAGCTATGAATCGCCCCTGACGATGAGTTTCTTGATTCCGAGGTATGCCGCGATCCAAAGACCAGCAAGCAGCCCTTCACACTCAGCAGTGTTGTTCGTTGATACCTCCCCAGGGAAGTGCATCTCGACCATGTACTTGAGGTGCTCTCTAGTGGGCGCGACAAGCAGTACGCCGGCCCCAGCGCCCTCTATGGAGAAAGCTCCATCAAAGTACATGATCTAGTTACAGCTCGCTTCTTTGCCGGGGAGAACAGTTTCCTGGACTTCTTCATCAGGCGTCGCGGTCCATTCTGCAACCCGCCAGGACTCGGCTTCCAATCGTCGAGGTACTTTCAAACATGAGGCCAAAGCTAGACAGCTCCAGTGCCCACTCTACAATCCTTCACATTGCATCTGGATTGTGCAATATCCGTTTTAGAGGGAGGCGAGTGACGACAGTGATCTCGTGTGCTTGGAAGTAGTGACGCAGCTTCCTCGAGGCCATAAGAAGGCCAAAGAGCAATTTTTGCACACCGGAGTACCTTGATCTAGCCCCCTGTAAGAGGGAGCTAACAAAGTAGACCGGGTGCTGCATCATTTTCTTCCTTGGCTGCACTCCAACTGGCCGTGTCGTCTCTGCACCAGTGGCATCAGGCTCTGTCGCTGCTATCACCCCATCATCAATTTCTCTCTGCGCCACTAGTGCAGCGCTGACTACCTGGTTTGTTGCTGCCAAGTATAGCAGCAACGGTTCTTGTGGCCTAGGCGCAACTAGTATTAGCGTGGAGGAAAGATACCTCTTCAAATCTTGTAATGCTTCTTCAGCTTCTGGAGTCCACTCCATCGGGCCTGCCTTTTTCAAAATCTTGAAAAAGGGGAGGGCGCGCTCGGTAGGCTTGGAAATGAATCTGCTCATTGCGGCAACGCAGCCAGCAAGCCGACGCACATCCTTGACCCGTTTGGGTGCTTCAATCTGCTCTATAGCTTTGATCTTATCCGGATTGGCCTCTATCCCATGCTGCGACACAAAGAACCCGAGAAACTTGCCGGACGGGACGCCGAAGACGCACTTCTCAGGGTTCAGCTTGAGGTTGATCTTGCGTAGGTTTACAAATGTTTCTTGTAAATCCGGTATAAGGGTTGCCCTGTTCTTGGTTTTGACCACTATATCATCCATATAAGCCTCCATATTTCTATGGAGTTGGGGTTCAAAACCAATCTGGACTGCCCTTGCAAACGTCGAGCCAGCACTCTTCAACCCGAAAGGCATTCGTACGAAACAGTACGCACCAAATGGGGTGATGAATGATGTCTTCTCTTCGTCTTCTCTTGCCATGAAGATCTGATGGTAGCCGGAGTAGGCATCGAGGAATGACAACAGGTCACACCCAGCCGTGGAGTCAACAATCTGGTCGATGCGCGGCAACGGGAAGGGGTCCTTGGGACAAGCTTTATTGATATCTGTGTAATCAATACACAACCTCCACTTCCCATTGGCCATGCGCACTACCACTGGATTGGCCAACCACGTTGGATGGAGCACTCCTCTTACCAAACCCACTGCTTCCAGTTTACGGATCTCCTCCGTGATGAACTCTTGTCGTTCCAAAGCTTGCTTCCTGACCTTCTGATTGACGGGCCGCGCATGAGGACAGACAACAAGGTGGTGCTCAATCACCTCCCTGGGAACGTCGGGGATGTCGGATGCTTGCCATGCAAACACGTCGTCATTCGCCCGCAGGAAGGTGACGAGTGCGTCTTCCTATTTGTCGTCAAGGGTGGAGCTTATGGTGAAAGCCCCTCCCGTGCCGTCCTCCTTGATGGAAACCTTCTTGGTTCCTGGCGGTGTGGCCCTGGACCTCTTGTTTCTGCCGGTGGAGCTCTCTGGCACGTCCTTGACGGGAGCGCGACACTCCGAAGAGTTGCGCTTGCCGGAGTGGGTGTCCGAGGTCTCACCGGTCTTCTTCTTCTCGGTGGAGCTCTTTGGCACGTCCTCGACGGGAGCACAACACTCCGAAGAGGTGCGCTTGCCGGAGTGGGTGCCCGAGGTCTCACCAGTCTTCTTCTTCTTCCCTCCTGGGGCTCCAGCGGCAGGAGTAAGTGCCCTCGTGGCGGCAGCTGCCGCAACCGCTTGCTGGTATAGTTGGTCGGCGCAAATCAGTGCATCTTTCTTATCGGAGGGGATGGTGATGATCGTCACAGGTCCTGGCATCTTCAGGGTGTTGTAGGCGTAGTGTGACGCTGCCATGAACTTGGCCAGCACTGGGCGGCCAAGGATCCCGTTGTAAGGCAAGGGGATCTGGGCAACATCGAACATGATCCTCTCTGTCCTATAGTTCAGATCACTTCCAAAAGTCATGGGTAGCATGACTTTCCCCTTTGGTTGACTTCTCCCTGGGTTGACCCCCTGAAACGTGCCCGTCTCTTCGAGGTCTCCCTCAAGAACTTGCAGCTTCTCGACCATGGTGGGCGAGAGTAGGTTCGTACCGGCCCCGCCATCGACTAGCATCTTTGTCACCTTGAGGTTGCGTATTGTCGGTGAAACCAACAATGGCAAACACCCGACCGCAATAGTGCGATTAGGGTGATCCTCAGCGTAAAAAATGATAGGTGTGCTGGACCATTTCAGCGGCTTATGGGCACCGGACGACGGCTCCGCCGCTGTAATTTCACGCGCACACTGTTTAAGTTGGCGGTGAGAAGTATGCAGCGAGGCACTGCCATCGACGCACATGGCCTCCGTAGCCTTCTGAAATTCTTGGTCGCCGGACTCGTCGTCCTCTTCGTGATCGTTGTCTTCGGGCCTTCTGTCATGGCCCCGGGCGGGCCTCTCCTACTGTTTATCCTTGCCGCGACGGCCTGCTTGGCCATCACGCTTCTTGTCGGACCCTTCAGCATCATCCTGGCCCTTCTCCTTGTCCCGCCTCTCATATTCAGCCCTCTGCTTCTCAAGAAGGAGCTCAACCTTTCAGAAGTCCTCGAGATCATGGCCGTTGGTGCGATGGATCTTTCGGTATCGCTTGCCGGAGTTTCCTAGCTTCTCGGCAGCCGCCAAGGCCCGGCAGGCGACACACCCGGTAATTTCCTTGCCGGGGTCACCCGCCCTGGTTTTCTTGCGGAGCCGGCGTCATCGGATCCCTCGATGGCAAGCGCGGCTTTACCTTTGCGCTTTCTGTTGCGGTGCCGGCCCTTCTTCGCCGGGGTGGCGGTATCCTCATCTGAAGAGTCGGTTTCCGCGCCAGCATCTTCGCCGGGGTACTTCCTTCCCTCTTCAGCCTGGGCACATCTGTCAGCAAGAACATAGAGTTCTGCCACATCTTTCACCTTGGTCATCGCCAGTTCTTCACGCATCTTGCAGTTACGCACGTTCTGATGGAACGCGCTGATGATGGCGGCAGGGTGAACATCAGGGATGTTGTACTACACCCGGTTGAACCTCTGTATATACCTGCGCAAACTCTCGCCTTCCTTCTGGGGTATGACGTGCAGGTCACTCGCTTGGCGATGGGCTTGGTGACCTCCAGTGAAGGCGCCAACAAACTCATGGCACAAGTCTGACCAGGAGGAAATAGAGTCTACTGGCAAGTGCATCAACCACGACATGGCGTTAGGTTTAAGAGCCAACGGAAAGTAATTCGCATGCACCTTATCGTCGCCGGCTCCAGCAGCTTGCATCGCGATGGTGTAGATGCTGAGGAACTCCGACGGGTGGGTCTTGCCGTTGTACTTCTCGCCAACGTCAGGCTTGAAGGTGCGGTGAGTGGGCCACTGGAACTGCCGCAACTCATGGGTAAAAGTCGGACAGCCTACCTCGTAAGGTAGACCTCCAGGGCTCTTCGGTGCTGGGAGATTCACAGTGGGCCCCGCTCGCCTGTCTGACTGGTGGCGTGCTCCGCGCCGGCGCTCGATGGTGGTTCGAGGGGCTTCATGAGCTCGCTCCTGAAGAACTTGACGCTAGTCGCCATGGGTCCGTGGGTCGGACGACACTATGGAGATGGCGTGGCCCGCGACGTCCCGACGAGTCGACACACGCGGTACCGGGCGAGGAGGAGGCGAATGCACCGTGGCCATGGCGCTGCCAGTCCTCCCGCCACCGGTGTGTGTGACCCCATCGGGACATCGACCTGGGAGCTCCGCTGGACTTGGTTCATCCTTGTTGGCGACTACGACAAGGCTTCGGATGGTGGCTCTCCATTCGTCGAGTTTCCCCGTAACGGGAGGAAAGTCGAGGAGCAACTGCGCACGCGCCAGGGCTTCGGCTGGGGTTAGCGGTAGCGAAACCTGCACGGACCGCGACACGCTTCAACCCCTGACCGCGTCAGGAGGAGCTCCGTCACGATCCCGCGGTCGCATGCCATTTCCACCAACGCTCCGGCGGGCGGGCAGGTCTTCTACATCCCGGGAGTGGCGCTCGGAGCTCTTCCCGTGGCGACGCCCGGGATCTTCGGCGCGATGACGCCGCTCGTCGCGCGCTACTTGGGAGGAGCGTGCTGCGGGCACCGGCGTGGCAGTCCTGGAGGCCCTTGCGTTGCCTTCGGGTGATGCGGCAGTGACCTTGGAAGGCCCCGCGCCACTCGCGGAGGGCCTAGCTCCGTCCTTGGACCTGGCGGTGTGTGGCCCGTTACCAGGCGCACAAACATCGCCACCTCCCAAACTCCGGCTGCTGGGACGGCGTTGGAGTTCGCGGGCAGCGCCCCGGGTCCTTTCCGCGACTGGTCCGCTGCTCGCCCGCGTCGGGACAGGCTGTCCGGCTTCCGACTGGCCGACCGCCATCGTCGTCTTCTTCTTGGGCGCCATGATGATGAAGAATTTTCGAACTGACTGCTAAAGCCGATTCTCACAACTGCGCCGCCTACCTGGCGCGCCAAAGATGTCGGTGCATTTGGAACGACACCAATGGGATCACAAGAATCCCTACTACGGTTGCGGGGCGCGGGGTTGAGAGAAGAGCGGATCAAATAGACAGCACACGGTTCCTTTACCCAGGTTCGGGCCGCGAGGATGCGGAAAACCCTACTCCTGCTTTGGTGGATTATATGTTTGTGTTCATCAGCTAGCTACGGGGCGTGGGGAGCTCCAAAAAGCCGAATCCTTCTCCTAGTCACCTCGGGCCTCCTTTTATAGGGAAAAAAGGGGTTGCCACAGTGGCACATAGGAGGTGGAAAGAGTACAGTGATGCGAGGTTATCCCTCGCATTAAATGACAAGGCGCATTTAATGCGCCTAGCTTAGGTGTCCTTGCTTTATCGGGGGTGGGGGAGACATACGTCTTGTCCGTCGCCGCTCCTTCTTGTGTCGACACGCGCCCTGGCCAGCGATGCTTGAGATGCCATGTAGGCAAGCAGGAAGCTGAGGTGGCACAATGGTGGGTCTCCACGAAGATCTGCATGCCGCCACGCAGGTGCCTGCCCAGCTGGTTAGGTCGGCAGCTGCATGGGGCGGTGGAAGCTTTAGCTGGCGTGGGCCTGATGGTGGCCCTGCGGGTGTCCCCGGCAAGGGTCTTGCCGCGGCGCCTGCTGTCATCCCCGGCAGGATGCTTGCCGGAGGTCTTGTGGTCTTCCTTGGCTGGGATCCCGCCAAGGATCGTCGTCTTCTTAGCATGTATCTGATCTTGAATATCTTCACAAAGATCTGGATGCCACTACGGGGATGCCTCCCGAATCCTTGCCCCATGGGGGCACTGGACTCAAGGTTGATCCACTCCATAGGTGTGGGGCGAATTGCCGCGGCAAGGGTCTTGCCGGGGCTGCTAAAGCCGGCCCCGGCAAGGATCTTGCTGGGGGAATCCGCTTCGTCCCTTTGCTCTTTGTGGTCTTGGCTTTGGGCTTCAGTCTCCATCGAGCTTCGGTCTTACCCTAGCTCACCTCCCTTTCCGTGCTTGGTGTGGTGGTGCCCGTGGCTCAGACTGCCCGTCCACAGTCATAGGGGTACATAAAGTGTACCCCTCTTTTTGTACACTGACATAAAGGTAGAACAAATATTCCCTCAAGTTCTATCGACCACCGATACCACTCTACGCATGCTTGACGTTCTCTTTACCTAGAACAAGTATAGAACTAGAAGTACTTCGTAGGTGTAACGGGATAGGTTTGCAAGAATATAAAGAGCTCGTAAAGAAAAACTAGGGGCTGTTTAGGTAAAGAAGCAATAAAGTTAGTATAGCAAGTGTGGAAAAGTGGTGGTAGGAGTTGCGAAATTATCCCTAAGCAATTGACTACGTTACTAGACGGACAAAAAGTTTTATGTGGGAGAGGCCACTGCTAGAATGTCATCCATGACTTGGAATTCTATGCACTTATGATTGGAACTATTCGCAAGCATCCGCAACTACTGACGTTCATTAAGGTAAAACCCAACCCAACCATAGCATTAAGATATATTGGTCCCCCTTCAATCCCGTATGCATAAATTTCTATGCTAGGTTGAAGCTTCTGTCACTCTTCCCTCCAATACATAATCCGATCAACATACAACTAACCCAATGGTGTGATCCACGCACGCGCTCATATGATGGGCACCAAAGGACAGCAACATAACCACAAGCAAATTAAACCAATCATAGCAATTCACCAATTGCCGATAGGACAACGAAAATCTACTCAGACATCATAGGATGGCAACACATCATTGGATAATAATATGAAGCATAAAGCACCATGTTCAAGTAGAGGGTACATCGAGTTGCGGGAGAGGGGATTGCTGTAGATAGATGGGGGAAGGTGATGAAGATGTTGGTGAAGATGACGGAGGTGTTGGTGTAGATCGCCATCGCACGATGATGGCCCTGGTGGCACTCCGGTGCCACCGGAAGCGAGGGGGAGAGAGCCTCCCTCCTTCCCCTTCTTCCTTGGTCTTCTCCCTAGGTGGGAAAAGGGTCCTCCCTCTTGTCCTTGGTCTCCATGGAATGCGAGGGGCGAGAGCCCCTTCGAGATTGGATTCGTCTCTCTGTCTCTCTCTGTTTCTGCGTTCCCTGATTCTGGCCTTTCACCATTTCTTATATTCCCGGAGATCCATAACTCCGATTGGGCTGAAATTTTGACACGATTTGTATCCGAATATTTGCTTTCTTGCGGCGAAAGAAGGGCACCAACTGCCTTACGGGGTGGCCACGAGGGTCAGGGGCGCGCCCACCTGCCACGTGGCCCCCTCGGGCATCGTCTTGCACTGATTCTTCTTCCCAAAAATCGCATATATTCCAAAAAAATCTCCGTCAGTTTTTATCGCGTTTGGACTCCGTCGGATATGGATTTTCTGCGAAACAAAAAAACATGCAACAAGCAGGAACTAGCAGTGGTGATGTAGGGTGGAACCCTAGATGGCCGATCTTTCACGAAATGGAGGGATCCCGCGATGAACACGAAGAACACAAAGGGGAATCACGAGGGAAAACACTCAAGAACAAGTCCAATCACACATCCACTAGACAATCAAACACACAAGATCACAAGGTACATGAACAACAAAGGGAAAGATACATGGTAAAGTTTATCTCCGTGAGGAGGTCTTGAATCCCCGAAGGATCTTCCCGTTAGGGGTCTTGAATCCAAGGTGGATCTTCTCCATAGAGGGGCCGCGGTCTCTCTCGTGGAGTAGATCCGTAATGGATGAGCAAAGCTCTAGTCCAAAATGAGCTATCACATTTTATAACCCTAAAATGATGGAGGTGGAGGAGTTTATATAGTCTAGGGCCACCAAGGGGTAAGTGAGGGGCGAAAGGGGTACATGGGACAGGTACCGGTCATCCGCTGGTAACCGGACGTCCGGTGGCTCGGGAGGGACCGGACGTCCGGTATCTCTCGGACTTCCGGTATTTTCCTCTATTTTGGTTCTGTGAAGGATGTCACGGACGTCCGGTGGTTGCCGGTCGTCCGGTCGCCTGGGAAGCGTTGGACGTCCGGTAAACACCGGTCGTTCAGAGCATGTAGCTTGCAACAGCTCCGTTTCTTCCGTTTGCTCTTCCACGCTTCCCTCACTGATGGTGTAGGTGATCCTTGCCGCTTGCACTCCTCCTCATCATCCGTGAAGCTCTGACAATACCTATGCATGCACACGAGTGGAGTGTCAAGTAGTATACCATCCTCGAAGGGGTCAAGTGAACACGTGTAAAGGAGATGATGCACCTTTAAGTATGAGAAGAAGAGGTCACACGTGTCACTTCCCAAACGTACTCTTGGCATGGTGATGTCCATAGGATGCTCTGCATAATCCCCTCTCCCTTGAGAAAGATCCGATCTCGGATCAAAAACCAAATCACCATGGGAAAGAGATGGCGTCGTCGTGTAGATGTGGACGATCACGAAGTGCTCATCATCTTGAAGCTTTACATGCACACTCTCCAATGTCGCACTGTCTAGTGATTCCTTCAAAAGGAACAAGGAAAACAAACACTTGGAAAAACAAATGTGGTTAGCATTAGTGCAAAACCATGCATTCAAGAGGTGATTCACCCAACAAGTGTTGTCATCAAGCATAGCATAGGGTGTGACAAAGGGTTGTGGCATGGCATTTAAGCACATCAATTAAGCACAATCAAGGTCATCATGGAAACAAGCATGTAAATGTGAGGTAGAGATGCACATATGTGTGTCAAGAGAATAAGCATCTACCTCAAAGTCATAGCAAGCATGCATAAAGCGCTCAATGAAAGGTCTATGGTAGGCATAAGAATCATTCACAACACCACGTAAAATGAAGTGTCTAAACACATGGGTCAAGTGCAAGACAATCCAAGCATAACATGCATAGGGTGTAGTGAAAATGGTGTGGCACTCAACACAATAGAAAGAGAAATGTTCAACATGTGTGAAGCCATCAAGTCAATCATGTGAAAAGCAATGGGACATGGCATATGTGAAGAGATGACATTGTTGCAACCAAACATATGATAGGGACAAGTAATCCAAGAATTGGATGCAACACACAAGGCATATATAACATGAGGCATGGCAATGTGGCTATCGTGAAAGAAAGCAATATCAGTAACATGTGCACGATCAAGGGGCCCAAGATGACAAATAAGTCTCATGGTGCGAGCAACACATGTAGTATGATCCACAATATTCATGCTCATGGTTTGTGGGTTCTCAAAAGAGAAGGATATCACCTTGAAAGCATGTCCTTGTGCATTCTTCACAATGCCGAAGCACAAGCAAGTGCGATGTAGAAGCGTCGTGGTAGAAGGTGGTTCGCTCTCAAGAGCTCGAATGGTCAACTCACGTGAAGTGGAAGTCGACACATAGTCCAAGTATCCTACAAATGCACACAACAATACAAAGAACGTATGCGCATGGTAGATAAACACATCATCCATCATGATGGTTCTCTTCTCTTGCACATAACCATTAGAAGCAAAAGTGCATGAATAATATGATGCAACAATGGAAATATTCATGGCAGTAGGCATATGGTGCAAAGAGGTAAGACAAGCATGCTTCACAAGAAATATGTCAAAATCTCCAAATATATGTGAGAATGCTATGGGGGTAATCTCTTTTGCAAGAGGAAAGGCATTGTTGCACTCAATACATGGCAAATAATTTAGCATGCGAGAGGCAACTTATGGAGACATATGTGTCACATCCCTAGTTAGCACTTGCATTAGGACTAGCTAGAGTGTGCATCATGTTTACTTATCAAAGAAACTTGAAATGGGAATGACAGAAACCCCAGCACCCCTCTCCTAAATACTAGGGTTTGATAAAATCTTTTCCAATCTACCCAAAATGCCCTTCAAAAATGTTCATCATTTCTGCCTTGGTCTTAAACCTCTGCCAAAAATGGTGCACAATTTTCTAGGACATCTAAGGGCTCTGGATTAAATCATATGGTATTTGAATTTGGGCATTTAAATGCTATAAAATATTTTAAATGCTCAAATAATCATAAACTATAATGTTCCATACTGTTCATAATATATACAGTGGGCATGACAAGTTTTATGAGTTATAAAAATGTTCTGGCATTTTTATTAATTAAACAAAGTTGCAAAACAAATGAAACAGAAAAGAAATAGGAAAAAGAAAAGAGAGAAAGCACTTACCTTGGGCCCAGCACTGTTGCAGGCCGGCCCAGCCCACCAGCGCCGTTTCTGTCGCCTTCCTCCTCGCGCCAGAAGGCAGCGCGCGTGGCCACCGCGCGCCCGGCCACCTCCACCCTGCTTGCCTGCCTCCCCGACGCATTGGAAGCCTCCCTGCGTCGCCACGCAGCTGCCCCGACCCCTCTCTCACTTTCCCCTCGTCTCCATCGCCTTCCCCTGGCTCTCTCCCTCTCACCACCGAGCCGCCCGTCGCCGTCGTTCGCCGTTGCCGCACCTAGAACCTCCCCCTCGTCCCGTGAGCGTGTCCAGAAGGTTCGCCGCGACGCCCTCTTCCTCCTCGCTGAGCCACGGATCGCCGGGAGCCCTGCAACGCCTTCACGCCGTCGTCCCCAACCTCGGATCGCCGGAGCACCTCGCCGTCGATTAAGAAGCTGCAGAGCATCCCCGACCCCTCCGTCGAGCTCGCTAGCACCGCTGTGAGCTCCTATGCCGAATCCCCCTTCCTCTGCTTCGTTTGCGTCGTGTAGTTGCTGCTCCGCTGAACACCGGAACCCACCGCCGCCGTGCTTGCCGCCGGCGATGCTCCAGTGACCATTTGGTCACTGGCACATGTCCGTCTCGCTCGCCGCAGCACGTAGACGAGCTAGGTAGCACGCACGCATCGCCTAGGCCACCGTAGCTGCGTCTCCACACACGCCCGAACGCCGGCCGCCGCTGTCGAGCTCGTTGCCGTCGTCTCCGGCCACCACAGGTTCGGCGACCACCACCGTTCGATGCGCTTCGGCAAGGGCTCTCCAACGCGCCCAACCGTGGCTCGAACCGAGCCCTGTGGACGTTTTCCGAAGCACGCCGCCGTGTCTGGCCTCGCTGGCGTCACTTCGCCGGCGAGTTTGACTCGTTTGACCGGGGGGTTGACCACCCCTGGGTCGCTGACGTGTGGGCCACCCCTCCCCTAATTAGCTAGTTTAATTAAATAAATGTTAAATTAAATTAGTTAGTTAGTATAGTCACTGACCCGTGGGCCCAAACCCCACTGACAGCTAATTAGTTTTTAGTTTAACACTAATTAATTTTGTTAGTTAGCTATGACACTAACATGCCGGGCCCACATGTCATGTTTGACTTGGACTAGCTCCTGTTGACTGACTGACATCAGCATGATGTCATGCTGACGCAGTAAATGATTTTCTGGGATTTTTAGATTTAAAAATAATTCAAGAAATTCCAGAAAATACCCAAAACTTCAAAAAATCATATAAATTCAACAGTAGCTCAGATGGAAATAATTTATATATGAAAATTGATTAGAAAAATCCATTCTTTCCAATGGCACTGGTTTCATGCATGTTTGAGCAAGTTAACCTTGCTGTATACATTAAAACATGATAATGCATTTAATTAAATAATAGTTTGAATTCCAATTTGAATCCTTGATTCAAATAGGCTCAAACCCTTCTGGTTTTAGTTGCACTAGCCAAAACACATGCATCTTGCCATGTCATGAGCATGCATCATATTGTTGCATTTGTTTGTTTAATGATTGTATCGCCGGTATTCTCTGTGTTAGGTCCTGCTCCCGAGGATACTGCTGCGTATCCAGTTGAAGAGCAGTACCCGACAACCACTTTGTCAGGCAAGCAATCATTGATCATTCCGATACAACCCCAATCTTCTCGCTCCTGCTTTCTTTT
This sequence comes from Secale cereale, assembly GCA_902687465.1. NCBI lineage: Eukaryota > Viridiplantae > Streptophyta > Magnoliopsida > Poales > Poaceae > Secale > Secale cereale. The sequence continues at coordinate 418,415,109 of LR738710.1, forward strand.
ACTGCATTAAGGCAACAGCGTGTGAACTGCTACTTGCTGCGGTAGTTGAACCCTATTCCCTTGCATGACCTGTCATTGCCATAGTAAATAGTTGAAACCCACTAGCATGTGTAGGAGTTGATTGAGCCATGTGATGTGTGATCCACCATGCTATTTGTTTATGTTGCCTGCTATGCTTAGAGTTGTGTCTGGTCTGGTTCATCTGGGTGATGGATCAGAGTGAAATGATCATACCGATAAAGAGAAGGAAGTGTGGAATACGCTTGGTAAAGGTATCGATGAAAGGCCATGTAGGAGTACATGGTGGGTTGTTTCATTGGAATCGTCCATAGGACCCGAGATCTGTATGTGTGGTTCAAGTTACAGCTACTACCATACATTGGGATCCTTAATTGACCCTCTCGGCTTATTAATTACCCTCGATCTCTGTCCAGGAGTTGCAACTAGTTTCTGGTGTTTATAGTTTACTGGAGGTCGTGCACAGCGCTGACCCTCGGGGTGGGTTGTGATGCGACAGGTACGTGGCACGGTGTACCGGTTGCCCGTTTGGTGACTCGGGAACCCTGTACACATCGTTTGGGGCCGTGAGCGACACCCCGGCCGGATCTCCCCACGGATGGAACACAAATAGGCGATAAACCTGGACGAGAGACTTGTGTAGTTAGTCAGGTCGTGGCCGACACCCTCGCTGGGCTTCCGCTTGAAGGTTGCCGAGTACATGCCGAGTAAACGGCGATAAGTGGTGGGAGCGTGTGTGAAGAGGTACACCCCTGCAGGGTTATCAATCTATCCGAATAGCCGTTGTTCGCGGTACGGACTACTTGGTTACTCTTACAGTTCATAGACAAGTTGATGGATACTACTAAAAGCCTCAAGATAAGTGTGAGTGCCGTGGATGGCTTTTCCGTAGGATGACGGAAGAGGATCCTCGGTAGTGTATTGTTGTGGTGAGTAGAGGACTCGTGTTCGTAATAACATCTTGCAATCTGTTGAGAGTTGTAGTATAGGTTAGCCAAGAGTCAAAGCTGGCTTCCTGCTATGAACTCCACTACCCCCTTTGATAATGTTGCATGTATGATAGGTTCTATGGTAAGACTTGCTGAGTACCTTTGTACTCATGTTTGCTTAATAACTTTTGCAGAGGAGAACCCTGCCCCTTCTGATGGGTTCTACATAGACGTTGACGTCGACGAGTAGCTTGACACCCAGACGGAGATCTGGAGCTTGTGAAGGGCCTTGTAGATAGTCAGGCTACACCAAGCCTGTTTTATTTTCTAAGTTGTCTGTACTCAGACATGTAGCTTCCGCTTGTGCTTGTATGACTGTATGACTTGAGTGTTCGGTCATGTGACCCCTACCTGTATGGATATGTTATGTATGGCTCTTGGAGCCTCTTAAATAAAGTACTTTGAGTCATAGAGTTCTGTTGTGATGCAATGTTGTATTTGCACATATTGAGCATATTGTGTGTATGGTTGAAATGCTTGGTATGTGTGGGATCCGACACCTAGTTGTTTTCCTTTGGTAGACTACCTTACAGGGAAATGCCTCCTAGTGATTCCAATGAGCCTTGGTAGCTTGCTACTGCTCGGAACACGTAGGCTGGCCGGCATGTGTCCTTCTTCGTTCCTGTGTCTGTCCCTTAGGGGAAATGTCACGCGTTGTTCCTTTAAGTCCATGTATCTTGCTAAGACTTGGGTTCATACGTTGATGACCGACACGTTCGTTGCTGGGTCATGGATGCCTGTCTCTGTAATCTAGTGCCACTTTTGGTTTATAACTAGCCATGTCGGCCCGGGTTCTCTGTCATATGGATGCTAGCGACACTGTCATATACGTGTGCCAAGATGCGCAAACGGTCCCGGGCCAGGTAAGGTGGCACCCGTGGGGTTACCGTGCGTGAGGCCGCAAAGTGATATGACGTGTTACAGCTAGATCAGTGTGACTTAGGATCGGGGTCCTGACAATATGACAACATGGCCTAGAAATCATGTGCAAAGCATGGCAATGGTTGACATCAACCGCATGAAATGAGCATGTATGAATCATGGGTGATGCACTACACAAAACAAGCATGGTAATCAAGTCGTGCAAACTAGTGAAGCGAAGATGCAACACACTAGAAGAAGGCATGGCAATCATGTCATGTGAGCAAATAGTGGATATAGGAAATGCACATGACATATCGCAAGCACGGTAACAAATCAAGACCAAAGCATCATAATAGGCATGGGGTGCAAAGGAATCATGGCAATAACAAGTGATATCTCCACCAAGCTTGCTAATAACCATACAAGTATGAGAATCAATCATCTTGTGTAATGCAAAGCATGGGTCACAAATGCATGGCAAAGGCAAAGGCATTGGCATATCATGCAATGTGAACATGGCAATATGGGCAAATGATACATAACAAACAATTAGCCATAACCATGTGAGGGCCATGTGGAAGAAATGCGCGAAGTCTTTTCACGACGGGAGCGGTGGGAAAGATAATCCACGAAATCCCAAGTCATCGGTGCTCTCTAGAGCTCGTTTCGTCAACTCATGCTCTCGCGAGGTTGACGAGTAAGTATGGGGACCTACACAAAAGAGACACAAACCGAAGAAATTGTGTGCGTGGTAAATGTAAACATCATCCATCATGATGTGTAGGTGCACGTTAGAGTTAGCACAAGATAAGAAATTCTCAAAGAAATTTGAGGCACGATAGAGAAATATGTCATCCATCATGAAAGAATAGTTGTCATGTATAGCACGATGGGGACACAAATTAGAGCAAGTATGTGGCACAACAATAGAATTTGCATTCAGGGGGAGCATATTGTGCACACAAGTATGAGGATCATGCAATGGATGGGGTGGATCAAAATCTCCGAAAATGTATGAGGAAACTATGGGGGTCTCCTCATGAGCAATATTGGAAGCATAATGTGGAGAAGTGGAACAACATCCAAAACAATGCATGTCTGTCGGTGTATTTGGATCGACACCTATGGGATCACAAGAATCCCTACTACGGTTGCGGGGCACGGGGTTGAGAGAAGAGCGGATATAATAGTCAGGACACGGTTCCTTTACCCAGGTTCGGGCCGCAAAGATGCGTAAAACCCTACTCCTGCTTTGGTGGATTATTTGTTTGTGTTCTTCAGCTAATGAGGAGCTCCAAAAGAGTCGTGAGGAGTTCTAAAAAGCTAAATCCTCCTCCTGGTCGCATCGGGCCTCCTTTTATAGGAAAAGGGGTTGCCATAGTGGCACACAGGAGGTGGAAAGGGTACATTGACGCGAGGTTATCCCTCGCATTATAGGACAAGGCGCATTTAATGCGCTTAGCTTAGGTATCCTTGCTTTATCGGGGACGAGGGGAGACGTCCGTCTTGTCCATCGCCCCCCCTCCTCGTGTTGACACGCGCCCTGGCCAGCAGTGCCTGAGGTGCCATGTAGGCAGACAGGCGGCTGAGGTGGCGCAACGGCGGGTCTCCACCAAGATCTATGGGTTGCCACGCAGGAGCCTGCCCAGCTGGTCGGGTCGGCAGCTACGTGGGTCGGTGGAAACCCAGTTGGTGCGGGCCTGATGGTGGCCCTGCGGTTGTCCTCGGCAAGGGCCTTGCCGGGGCTCCGGCAAGGGTCTTGTCGTGGCGCCTGATGTCATCCCTGACAAGGTGCTTGCCGGGGGCCTTGTAGTTCTCCTTGGCTGGGATCCCGCCAAGGGTCATCGTCTTCTTAACTTGTATCTGATCTTGGATATCTTCACAAAGATCTGCATGCCACAACATGGACATCTCCCGAATCCTCTCCCCATGGGGGCGGAGGACTCAAGGATGATCCGCAACGTAGGCACGGGGCGAGCTGCCGCGGCAAGGGTCTTGGAAGGGCTGCCAGAGCCGGCTCCTGGCAAGGACCTTGCCAGGGGAAGCCGCTTCGTCCCTTTTCTCTTTGTGGTCTTGTCCTTGGCGTTGCTCCAGTCTCCATCAAGCTCCGGTCTTACCCCAGCTCACCTCCCTTGCCATGCTTGGTGTGGTGGTGCCCGTGGCTCAGACTGCCCGTGCACAGTCATAGGGGTACAAAAAGTGTACCCCTCTTTTTGTACACCGACAGGAGCCCCCGGGCCTGGGCCACACATAAGCGCGACATGTTGTTGGGCCAGGCCCAGAACGATGCGTGGGCAGGCGGGGCGGTTTTCACCATGGTAAAAAAATTCGCGCGCTACGCCACCCACAACCCGCGCGCGCGGCGCGGGGCGGAGGGGCGTGCGTAACGTGGGCGGCATGCGTGGGGCTGTTTTCGCAGGCATGCGTCACGTCATAGTAAATGCGAAAGGAGGGCGGCTTCGCACCTTCCCCGTAAACGGGGGAAGGTGTGGAGGCGTGGCCCATTTACTGAACGGGGCCGAGGCTCGGTCGTCAAGGCGTCCAGTCCCCACGATCACGGGGTGGGTAGAGATCGCCTCACCCGTCCCCTCGGTTCTGCACGTCTGCCATGTGCCCTTCATGCGTTTGAGGTGGCGAACGGTGGAGGCGGGAAACCGAGCCGTCGCTGGTTGGGGCAGTGGGTCGGTCCCGCCCCCCCTCGCCTTCTGCATCTTGGTTGGCTGAGCAGGGCGGTCGAGCCCCAGCCCCGCCCCTTTATAAAGAGCGGGAGGGAAAGGACGACGCCCCGCACTTCTCCATCTTCTTTCTCCTTCTGCTTCTGCTCCTCCCTTCTGTTCGCCATGAAGAGAGGAAATCCCGGCCCTTCCACGGTGACGGCGAGGGTCGCTGCTCGACAACGCGTCCCCCTTCTCCTGCACCTGCAGTGGCCGAACTAGCCACGAGGGGAAGAGGGAGGGGGCGTGGCCGTGGGCGAGGCCGGGGCGCTCGGGGAAGAGGAGGACGGGGCGGCCCGCCGGCCTCGCCCCCGCCTGCAGCTCCTCCTCCAATGGAAGGTCATATTGGAGATGACCCTTGTGAGTTCTTTGTTAGGATGCGGGGGGAGCCGCGACGTCGCCTTCGTCTCCCGACTCCATTTGCGCGGGAGATGGAGGTGGATCCGCCAGAGTCACTGCGGCTGCACATGAGGGGCTACGGGATCAGTGGCACGCGGGTCCGCATCGACTTCCCTGCCCCTCATGTGATGTATCTTCGCCAAGGATGAAGATTTTCGCTTGCATCCACAGCCTGACGGATGGGCTCACCCTCAACTTCAAGTTGATGGAGGACGGCCACCTTTCCGTCAAGGTCTTCGGGCACCTCGGGACTCGCGTGAGGTGCTGCGTGGAGAGCTCCTCCGATGACGTAGACTCCTCCTCGAATGAGGGTGACAAGGAGGACAGCGGCAGCGATGACGAGGGCGGTGGATGGCAGGATGACGGGTCCGACTAGGAGTCGGGCGCCGCTCCTGGTGGCATCGGCAACCCCATCATCCGCGTCGCCGGCTCCTTGAACCTCTCGGGGCCGTCTCCTTGGCGGTTAGCATAGGGAGGCTGCGGAACAGGAAGAGGAAGAAGGCGGGCGGCAAGGTCGTCATGTCGGAGTATGCGGGCACCGACGCCTTCGACGCGTACTGACGTCCTACCGCCTCATCTTCGAGCTCTGCTTCCGGCGCCGTCATCACCGTCCAGCACTTGGGAGGCCACCCGTAGCTCGCCTAGGCGCCCCTTTTGCCCTTCTCGCCTCCTTGACCTACCTCCCGAGGAGAGGGACAAGAAAGGCATTACGGGCATCTTATCTCTTTTTAGTTTGTAAGCCTTCGGGCATTTGTTAAGTTTAGAACTTGTAATCTCCTTCTGCATGTTTTTCATTCCCTATGGACTGTACCTGAATGGAATGTTTTTAATGAAAAAGGAATGTTTGCCGAGTCATTTGTTCGTAGGTAAAAACCCACAACAGGGAAAAAATCCCTGATATCTCTAAGATAAACATTTTCTCGCCCGGCAACAGGCCCTGCCGTTTCCCTACCCCGCTCAACCTTTCTCACGCCTTGGGCGGAGGCAGGGATGAAGTGGGCTCAGGCTCCTCGTTTCATCCTTTTGCTACCGCGACTACGATCAAACTTAGTCCCAGGAACGAGCCCTGGGGCCTAGAGTTGTGGGAGCACGGTAGCTTTAAGGAAAAGAATGAGGTTTCACATACCTCAGTCCATAATGGAATGCATCATAAGGGATAAAGAACTTATCTGAAGCTACAGCCCCCGGCAACCCTGGTCTGCCGTGGGCGAATTCTTGCCCTTGCAGCCTCCGGCAACACCGGCTCGCCGGGGCCTAGGCGCTGGTCTATTCTTCTTTCTTTTCCCCAAGTGGCTTCGGCAAGGATGCCTGCGCGTCCTGTGAACCAAAGAAGACAGAGGAAAGACAAAGACTCGACCATGCTCAGGGTCTGCGCCTGGCTTTGTACAAAGGGTTACATGCCTTGCCGGCAAGGCTTGTACAAAAGGGTGGCTTGCCGGGGGGCCCGGCAAGCCGCGCCTTATGGGTAAAACTTGCGAAGATGCTCAATGTTCCAGGAATTGCTCACCGGAATGGCGTCTTCGGTCTCCAGGCGGACTGCGCCAGGCCTGGTGACTCATATTACCCAATAAGGGCCTTCCCACTTCGGAGTCAACTTGTTCGTATTCCTGGCCGATTGAACGCGCCAGAGAACAAGTTCGCCTTCCTCAAAGCTTCGGGCATGGACCTTGCGGCTATGGTAGCGGCACAAGACTTGCTGGTAGCATGCTGCTCTCACAGCCGCCCAAAGACGATCTTCCTCAAGGAGCATTGCGTCGTCTTGCCGCAGTTGCTCTTGCTCAAGCTCGTCATAAGCGAGCACTCGCGGTGACCCGTATATGAGTTCTGTGGGGAGAACTGCTTCTGCCCCGTAGATCAGGGCAAAGGGCTTCTGGCCGGTGGCTCGATTTGGCGTCGTTCTGATCGACCAAAGAACCGCCGGCAATTCATCAATCCAGCGCCTCCCGCTCTTGTGCAGCCTGTCAAAGGTCTTTGTCCTTAATCCTCGCAGCACTTCAGCATTTACCCTCTCAGCTTGACCATTGCTTCGGGGGTGAGCAACGGAAGCGAAACAAACTGTGCTGCCGAGGTCTTGGGTATATTGCATGAAGGTGCGGCTTGTAAACTGTGTGCCGTTGTCGGTGATGATCCTGTTGGGTACACCAAAATGGCACACTAGTCCCTTGAAGAACTTGACGGCTGACTGAGATGTGACCTTCCTTACTGCCTCCACCTCTGGCCACTTTGTGAATTTGTCGATTGCAACGTACAAGTACTCAAAGCCCCCGATGGCGCGGGGGAAAGGGCCCAGTATGTCGAGCCCCTAGACCGAGAAGGGCCAGGAGAGAGGAATGGTTTGAAGGGCTTGAGCTGGTTGATGAAGTTTCTTTGAATGGAACTGGCACACTTCACACCTGGTGACCAGTGCCATCGCATCCTGGAGGGCAGTGGGCCAGAAGAAGCTTGCCGGAATGCCTTGCCGGCAAGGGCTCCCGACCATATGTGGGATCCACATATGCCTCCGTGTATCTCTGCCAACAGCTCCAGTCCCTCCTCTTGAGGGATGCACTTCAATTTCACACCGTTCGGTCTCCTTCTGTACAGGACATCATCGACGAACTGGTACATGGCAGACCAACGGGCTACTTTCTCCGCTTATTCCTGCTCCTCAGGAAGTTCCCAAGTCTGAAGGAATCGGACGGTATGCTGCGCCCACGCTGGAGCCTGGGGCTCGACGGCGAGGACCAAAGGCATTTCCTCCGCCAAGGGAGCGGTCGTCTCGACGGCCAAAGCTTGACGCTCCACCGGTGTTAGCCCTCCGGTGGCGGGCTCAGTGTCTCCGGCAACATCCTTGCTGGCGGCTCCGGGGAGCTCGGCGGGAAAGTACTTGCCGGGCCCTGATTTCCTCCTCTTGTTCTGCCTTGTTGATGGATCAACGGATGGCTGAGAAATCTGAATCACAAAGGTACCTGCTTCAACAGGTAGCTTGAGGGCAGCGTGCTTTGACAGGTAATCGGCGATGTCGTTCTCCGCTTGAGGAACGTGCTCCGCCTGTATACCGTCAAAGCGCTCTTCCAACTTTCTCACTTCATCGACGTAGGCCTTCATCAACGGGCACTCGTAATCCTTGTTGACTTGTTTGACGACAAGCTGCGAGTCGCCCCTGACAATGAGCTTCTTGATTCCGAGGTCTGCCGCGATCCTAAGACCAGCAAGCAGCCCCTCATACTCAGCAGTGTTGTTCGTTGATACCTTCCTGGGGAAGTGCATCTGGACCACGTACTTGAGGAGCTCTCAAGTGGGCGCGACCAGCAGTACGCCAGCCCCGGCACCCTGCAAGGAGAAAGCTCCATCAAATTACATGATCCAGTTGCAACTCGCCTCTTTGCCGGGGAGAGCAGTTTCCTGGACTTCTTCATCAGGCATTGCAGTCCATTCTGCGACGAATTCTGCCAGGACTCGGCTCTGAATTGTCGAGGTACTTTCAAATTTGAGGTCAAAACTGGATAGCTCCAGTGCCCACTCTACAATCCTTCCCGTCGCGTCTGGATTGTGCAATATCCGTTGCAGAGGGAGGCGAGTGACGACAGTGATCTCGTGCACCAGGAAGTAGTGACGTAGCTTCCTCGAGGCCATAAGAAGGCCGAAGAGCAATTTCTGCACACCGGAGTACCTTGATATAGCCCCCTGCAAGAGGGAGCTAACAAAGTAGACCGGGTGCTGCATCATTTTCTTCTTCAGCTGCACTCCAACAGGTTGTGTCGCCTTTGCACCAGTGGCACCAGGCTCTGTTGCTGCTATCACCTCATCATCGATTTCTCTCTGCACCAATAGTGCAACGCTGACCACTTGGTTTGTTGCCGCTAATTATAGCAGCAACGGTTCTTGTGGTCTAGGCGCAACGAGTATTGGCGTGGAGGAAAGATACCTCTTCTGATCTTGTAATGCTGCTTTGGCTTCTCGCGCCCACTCCATTGGGCCCGCCTTTTTCAAAATCTTGAAAAAGGGGAGGGCGTGCTCGGCACATTTGGAAATGAACCTGCTCATGGCGGCAACGCAGCCAGCGAGCCGACGCACATCCTTGACCCGTTTGGGTGCTTCAATCTGCTCTATAGCTTTGATCTTGTCCGGATTGGCTTCTATCCCACGTTGCGACACAAAGAACCCGAGAAGCTTGCCAGACAGGACGCCGAAGACGCACTTCTCAGGGTTCAGCTTGAGGTTGATCTTGTGTATGTATACAAATGTTTCTTGTAAATCCGGTACAAGGGTTGCCTTGTTCTTGGTTTTGACCACTATATCATCCATATAAGCCTCCATATTTCTATGGAGCTGGGGTTCAAAACCAATCTGGACTGCCCTTGCAAACATCGAGCAAGCACTCTTTAACCCGAAAGGCATTCGTACGAAACAGTACGTACCACATGGGGCGATGAATGCTGTCTTCTCTTCGTCTTCTCCTGTCATGAACATCTGGTGGTAGCCGGAGTAGGCATCGAGGAATGACAGCAAGTCACACCCTGCCGTGGAGTCAACAATCTGGTCTATGCGCGGCAACGGGAAGGGGTCCTTGGGACAAGCTTTATTGATATCTGTGTAATCAATACACAACCTCCACTTCCCATTCGCCTTGCGCACTACCACTGGATTGGCCAACCACGTTGGATGGAGCACTCCTCTTACCAGACCCGCAGCCTCCAGTTTTCGGATCTCCTCGATGATGAACTCTTGCCGTTCCAAAGCTTGATTTTTGACCTTCTGCTTGACGGGCCGCGCATGAGGACAGACAGCAAGGTGGTGCGCAATCACCTCCCAGGGAACGTCGGGGATGTCGGATGCTTGCCAGGCAAACACGTCGACATTCTCCCGCAGGAAGGTGACGAGCGCGTCTTCCTATTTGTTGCCAAGGGCGGAGCTTATGGTAAAAGTCCCTCCCGTGCCGTCCTCCTTGACAGAAACCTTCTTGGTTCCTCGCGGTGTGGCCCTGGATCTCTTGTTCCTACCGGTGGAGCTCTCTGGCACGTCCTCGATGGGGGCGCGACACTCCGAAGAGGTGCGCTTGCCGGAGTGGGTGTCCGAGGTCTCACCGGCCTTCTTCTTTCCGGTGGAGCTCTTTGGCACGTCCTCGACGGGAGCACAACACTCCGAAGAGGTGCGCTTGCCGGAGTGGGTGTCCGAGGTCTCACCGATCTTCTTCTTCTTCTTCCCTCCCGGGGCTCCAGTGGCAGGAGCAAGTGCCCTTGTAGCGGCAACAGCTGTGACCGCCTGCTGGTACAGTTGGTCAGCGCAAACCAGCGCATCCTTCTTGTCGGAGGGGACGGTGATGATCGTCACAGGCGCTGGCATCTTCAGGGTGTTGTAGGCGTAGTGTGACGCTGCCATAAACTTGGCCAGCGCTGGGCGGCCAAGGATCCCGTTGTAGGGCAAGGGGATCTTGGCAAGATCGAACACGATCCTCTCTGTCCTATAGTTCATATCACTTCCAAAAGTCACGGGGAGCGTGACTTTCCCCTTCGGTTGACTTCTCCCTGGGTTGACCCCCTGAAACATGCCCGTCTCTTCGAGGTCTCCATCAGGAACTTGCAGCTTCTCGATCACGGTGGGCGAGAGTAGGTTCAGACCGGCCCCGCCATCGACTAGCATCTTTGTTACCTTGAGGTTGGGTATTGTTGGTGAAACCAACAATGGCAAGCACCCGACCGCAGTAGTGCGATCAGGGTGATCCTCGGCGTCAAAGATGATAGGTGTGCTGGACCATTTCAGCGGCTTTTGGGCACCAGATGATGGCTCCGCCGCTATAATCTCACGCGCCCACTATTTAAGTTGGCGGTGAGAAGTATGCAGCGATGCGCCACCATCGACGCACATGGCGTCCGTAGCCTTCTGAAACTCTTGGTCGCTGGACTCGTCGTCCTCTTCCTGATCGTCGTCTTCGGGCCTTCTGTCGCGGCCCCGGGCGGGCCTTTCCTGCTGTTTCTCCTTGCCGCGACGGCCCGCTTGACCGTCACGCTTCTTGTCGGACCCCCAGCGCCGTCTTGGCCCTTCTCCTTGTCCCGCCTCTCGTATTCAGCCCTTTGCTTCTCAGCAAGGAGCACAACCTGGTGGCAGTCCTCGAGATCATGGCCTTTGGTGCGATGAATCTTGCAGTATCGCTTGCCGGAGTTTCCTGGCTTCTCGGCAGTTGCCAAGGCCCGGCAGGCGACGCACCCGGCAATTTCTTTGCCAGGGTCACCCGCCTTGGTTTTCTTGGCGGAGCCGGTGTCATCGGATCCTTCGACGGCAAGCACGGCTTTACCCTTGCGCTTCCTGTTGAGGTTCCGGCCCTTCCTCACCGGGGTGGCAGTATTCTCGTCCGAAGAGTCGGTTTCCGCACCGGCGCCTTCGCCGGGGTACTTCCTTCCCTCTTCAGCCCGAGCACATCTGTCAGCGAGAAGATAGAGCTCTGCCACATCTTTCACCTTGGTCATCGCCAGCTCTTCACGCATCTTGCGGTTGCGCACGTTTTGATGGAACACGCTGATGATGGCGGCAGGGTGAACATCGGGGATATTGTATTGTACCCGGCTGAATCTCTGTATGTACTTGCGCAGACTCTCGCCTTCCTTCTGGGGTATGACATGCAGGTCACTTGCTTGTCCATGGGCTTGGTGGCCTCCAGTAAAGGCGCCAACAAACTCATGGCACAAGTCGGACCAGGAGGAAATAGAGTCTACCGGCAAGTGCATCAACCACGACATGGCGTTAGGTGTAAGAGCCAACGGAAAGTATTTCACAAGCACCTTATCGTCGCGGGCCCCGGCAGCTTTCATCGCAATGGTATAGATCCTTAGGAACTCCGACGGGTGGGTCTTGTCGTTGCACTTCTCGCCAACGTCAGGTTTGAATGTGTGGTGAGAGGGCCACTGGAACTGCCGTAGCTCATGGGTGAAAGGTGGACAGCCTACCTCGTAAGGTAGACCTCCAGGGCTCTCCGGTGCCGGGCGGTCCGCAGCAGGCCCTGCTCGCCTGTCCGACTGGTGGCGCGCTCCGCGCCGACGCTCGATGGTGGTTCGAGCGTCTTCATGAGCTCGCTCCTGAAGAACTCGACGCTGGTCGCCGTGTGTCCGTGGGTCGGACGACGCGATGGAGATGGCGTCGCCTGCAACGTCCCGACGAGTCGATACACGCGGTATCGGGCGAGGAGGAGGCGAATGCACCGTAACCACGGTGCTGCCGGTCCTCCCGCCGTCGGTGCATGGGACTCCATCGGAGCATCGACTTGGGAGCTCCACTGGATTTGGTTCATCCTTGTTGGCGACTGCGACAAGGCTTCGGATGGTGGCTCTCCATTCGTCGAGTTTCCCCGTAACAGGAGGAAAGTCGAGGAGCAACTGCGCGCGCGCCAGGGCTTCGGCTGGGGTCAACAGTAGCGAAACCTGCACGGATCGGGACGTGCTTCGACCCCTGAGTGTGTCAGGAGGAGCTTCATCATGATCCCGCGGTCGCATACCATTTCCACCAGTGTTTCGGGGGGCGGGCAGGTCTTCTACGTCCCGGGAGTGGCGCTCGGGGCTCTTCCCATGGCGACGCCCGGGATCTTCGGGATGACGATGCCGTTCGTCACGCACTGCTTGAGAAGAGCGCGCTGTTGGCGCCGGCGTGGGAGTTCTGGAGGGCCTTGCGTCGCCTTCGGGTGGTGCGGCCGTGACCTTGGAAGGCCCCGCGCCACCCGCGGAGGGCCAGGCTCCATCTTTGGAACTGGCGGTGTGTGGCCCGTCACCAGGCGCACAAACATCGCCACCTCCCAAACTCCGGCTGCCGGGATGGCGTTGGTGTTCGCGGGCAGCGCCCCGGGTTCTTTCCGCGACAGGTCCGCTGCTCGCCCGCGTCGGGACGGGCTGTCCGGCTTTCGACTGGCCAACCGCCACCGTCGTCTTCTTCTTGGGCGCCATGATGATGAAGAGGCGTCGAACTGACTACCAAAGACGATTCTCACAACTGCGCCCCCTACCTGGCGCGCCAAAGATGTCGGTGTATTTGGATCAACATCTATGGGATCACAAGAATCCCTACTACGGTTGCGGGGCGCGGGGTTGAGAGAAGAGCGGATCTAATAGTCAGGACACGGTTCCTTTACCCAGGTACGGGCCGCAAAGATGCGTAAAACCCTACTCCTGCTTTGGTGGATTATATGTTTGTGTTCTTCAGCTAATGAGGAGCTCCAAAAGAGTCATGAGGAGTTCTAAAAAGCCGAATCCTCCTCCTGGTCGCCTCGGGCCTCCTTTTATAGGAAAAGGGGTTGCCATAGTGGCACACAGGAGGTGGAAAGGGTATAGTGACGCGAGGTTATCCCTCGCATTATAGGACAAGGCGCATTTAATGCGCTTAGCTTAGGTATCCTTGCTTTATTGGGGACGAGGGGAGACGTCCGTCTTGTCCGTCGCCGCCCCTCCTCGTGTTGACACGCGCCCTGGCCAGCAGTGCCTGAGGTGCCATGTAGGCAGACAGGCAGCTGAGGTGGCACAACGGCGGGTCTCCACGAAGATCTTTGGGTTGCCATGCTGGAGCATGCCCAGCTGGTCGGGTCGGCAGCTGCGTGGGTCGGTAGAAAATCGGTTGGTGCGGGCCTGATGGTGGCCCTGCGGGTGTCCTCGGTAAGGGCCTTGCCGGGGCTCCGGCAAGGGTCCTGCCGTGGTGCATGCTGTCATCCCCGGCAAGGTGCTTGCCAGGGGCCTAGTAATTCTCCTTGGCTGGGATCCCGCCAAGGGTCGTCGTCTTCTTAACTTGTATCTGATCTTGGATATCTTCACAAAGATCTGCATGCCACCACGGGGATATCTCCAGAATCCTCACCCCATGGGGGCGGAGGACTCAAGGGTGATCCGCTCCGTAGGCGCGGGGCGAGCTGCCGCGGCAAGGGTCTTGCCGGGGCTTCCAGAGCCGGCTCCCGGCAAGGACCTTGCCGGGGGAAGCCGCTTCGTCCCTTTGCTCTTTGTGGTCTTGTTCTTGGCGTTGCTCCAGTCTCCATCAAGCTTCGGTCTTACCCCGGCTCATCTCCCTTGCCATGCTTGGTGTGGTGGTGCCCGTGGCTCAGACTGCCCGTGCACAGTCATAGGGGTACAAAAAGTGTACCCCTCTTTTTGTACATCGACAATGTCTGAGGCTAGGTAATCATGGCATGGCATATGATGGATATGATGCAAAGGAAGCATGTCAATATCATCACAAGAAAAACAAATGCCAATAACCATGGGCTTGTCATCTATGACATATGTACAAATTGGGTTCATCTTAATGGCATATGCATAGTTACTATGAAGAGATTGCAAATATGACATATGATTGATCTCATGCATAGCATATGACAAGTCAAGTGGATTGTCAAACATGATGTGACTGAGAGAATTATCATAAGAAATCCTATGCAACATGGCATCACAACTAATAGACTCCACATGGCAATCATCAAACTCATCATAAATGGGTAAATCATCGCATGGGGAAATCATACTAGAATGAAGCATGGCAATAGGTGGATCAACATCATGCAAGCAATCAATGTTAACATAGTCCACTAGTGGGACGAGAGCATCACCTTCACCTTTGTTACCTTTCTCATTCCACTCATGTGGTGTAGGCGAAGTGGGAAAGACCAAAAGGTGGTCATCATCTTCATCTTGATGGAACCATGTGGGGGGTGCATCATATTCCACCATGGCTATCGTCTTGTCCAATGGTAGGACGAAGTCGTCGAGGACACAATAGAGGTAGAGGTTAAGTCGTTAGTGTTGAAATTGGCCTCACATGCCATATCAACTATCTCACTCTCTCTATGTGGTGGCTCACTCACTCCTTCAAGGTAGGTGCACTCAAACTCGCATATGGTGGAGTCACGCATCTCACTCAAGTGGTGGGAGTTGTGGCTCTCCTCACATGGAAATTGGGGCAACTTGTCAAATATGGGGCTAGTGGTGAACTCGTTCTCACTCTCAATATGGTGGCACAAGTCACTCAAGTCATCATACGTCGCCGTGGTCGAAGGGAAAATCCCATGCTCAACCATCTCGTAATCGTCGCCGTGGATGAAGGCCGAAGATGGCACATCATCACTCTCGCCTCCAAAGATGGAAACATCATCCTTGCTCGTCACCATGTCGTTCACCTTCAAAGCTTGGTCCTCGAATGGCTGCGTAGTCATACTCGTCACCGCACCATCTTCAAAAAGAGTTGAAGTGGACTCGGCATCGTCAATGCCACAAAGAGGGATGGCGGTGAAGTCGAATTTGGGAGCGTCGTCTTGGAGCTCGTTGGGCTTGTACATCATGGTGGTACTAGCCTCATGCTCGCCATCTTGGAGCTTGGTCTTCGAGAAGTGTTCTTGCGGTGGAGAAGCCTTCGCCTTCATGAGTTCTTGTTCCACCTTGAGAGCACCAATGTAGTTGTCGTCCAGGGACTTGTAGTTCTCAAGGAAGATAGTCTTGTAGATGTCGTTGTGCAATCCCATCATGAAGTGGAGCTTCATCGAAATGGGGTCATCCACGCCGGCTCGTCGCAAGGCCATCTTCATCTCCTTGAAGTACTTGTCGATGGACTTGGATCCTTGAATGGTGTTCTCCAATTGGCGTAGAAGTTGTTCTGTGTAGGTGGGAGGCACGAACTCTCGTCGCATAGCTTTCTTCGTCTTGGGCCAATTCACGTTGAAGCTCGTCGAAGGTGTGTGAAGCCACCATGTTGATGCGTTGTCGTGGAGGTGTCTTGTGGCGCACTTCACTTGATCTTCGTAGGGAACTTGTTGTAGCTTGAGGTAGTCATCCATCTTGCGCTCCCACTCGAGATACTCCTCGGGGTCTTGAGTCCCATAGAAAGAATCCCATGGTCGTTGTCGAGGTTGTAGTAGCTCGTGGAAGTCGCGGACTTGAGCTTGGGTAGATTCTATTGAACATAAGCTTGGGGTGCTTGTTGGCGAAGATGCCGTATGTCCAAAGGCGAAGATGCCTTGAAGTCGCTTGGCGAAGATGCCAAGGTACATGGTGAAGTCATTGAGCAATTGTTGGTGTTGAGCTCATGACTTTCACGTTCTTGTCGTTGATGGTTTCGATGCCGATGAGATCTTGCCGGAGATGGTGATGAGGACATGACTACCTTGGATACTACCAAAAATATTGCATACATGTATATTTGTGAGGTGATTTCTAATGCAAACTATGCAACAATTTATTTATGTCATCCAGGACGAAAATACTTCACAGACTTTTGTGCCATGTCTAATTCCAGGTGTATGGGACATTTGTACAATCCACATATGAAGATAAGGGAAAAAGAGAAGTTTAGGTGCTGTTCAAAAAGTTCTCTCACGTCACTTTTGGGCCAAGAGAAGATAGAGTCCAAGTCTCTCACGTTCTGCATCCAGATTCGGACTGCACAGACATACCTGACTCAAAACGGCAAGAACTCCTTCATACGGACTCCGAATTGGGTGATTCTTTTTTTGTTGGAAACTAGATTTCGTACACTTTGCAACCCAATTGGATTCACCTTCAAATTCCTGCGGAGCATTGAGATATCGACGAAACAATCTGATGGTGCAGCAGAATCCGAGTCCACTTGGGCCCATGAGCCTTGTACGACCTAGGGTTAGTTTTAGGCTGCCTTGGGACGTCCTTCCACCTCCTTGGCCGCCACCCCTTGCTCCTATATAAGTAGATCCATCTAGTAGCTTTTTCTTTGGGATTTGTTTAGTCAAAAGTTAGCCATTGCAACTTCGTGTACTTCGTTTGTGTCCAACGACCAGACCAAGACCGCTTACGGATCCCCACCTTTATCAATACTTCATCTATATTTGCAATATTCAGATTGCTTTATCATATTCTTGCTTGTTCTTCGATTGCATGCAGGAATAGACCTTCGTGGTCAGGCTGATCGTGCTTCTGGCAGTGTCAGTAACCCCTGGAGATTGGTTTAGCGATTGCTAAGGCGCAACATCATGCACGTTTGTAGTCGGATCGTTAAAGTCGTCTCCACCAAATCAATAGTTATCATCTCATCGAAAGATCGGTCCCCTCTCCTCTATCAAGTGGTATCAGTTTTCAGGTTGCTCGGTTAGAATTTCCAGTTATTCCTAGATTAGATTTATTTTCTTACCTATTGTCCAAGGAAAGGCCACAAAAAAGTTAGATCTATTCATCCTTTGTCCTAGCCAGTTTGAGCTTTGCAATTTTCTTTTCATTGTTTGCATTATTGAATTATCGGTTGCATCGTCGTGTCGAGTTGCAGGTCTTAGTGTCTAGTTCGTTAGAGTTCCGAGTTCTGTTCACATTAGTCACGTCGTCGCTGCATCGTTATTCCTTATGCTGTCCACCACCTCATCCATCAATTTCCACCTCGTGCTACCCATCGTTCATTATCATAATCATACTTGAAGTCGTTCGCATCTTTGCTTGATCCAATCCGCATCTTATCTAGTTTGTCTTGGAAAGAGGGAGAAAAAAAAGACAAAGAAAAAAAGTAAAAAAAAAGAGGAGAGAAAGAAAAAGAAAAAAAAGTGTGAGAAAAAAGAAAAAGAAAAAGAAGAAAAAGAAAGTTGGAGAGAGAGTTGTTGTATATTCTGCTTGGCAGTTGTTTTCATCATTATCTTTACTGCCGTTGTGATCTTCACTTATATCTTGCTATCCAGAGCTACTTCGTATCCTTTATTGATGCTAGTTGTGCTACACCGTGACCTCATTAGTGTTCTAGGCTCGCGTCTCTAGTCCGGTCTAGCCTAGGACCAGCATAGTACTGTCGTTGAGCGTTTATTCAACATTGCATCTCTGAATTGATTATTGCTAATCTTTTGCTACCATATATAGCCAACCCAGCTCCACATATTTCTACACCGTGCATATTTACATTCAGTTGGCAATCGCTTTACTCAATCTTTGGAGTTATTTGACACCGATGGTTGCCTATCACCACCTGCTGCATGGTAAGAACTTGTAAGATATTGATATTTGCTTTACTGTGAGCGCTTTACCACCACATCCTAGTAGTTCATAGGAACATTATTCTCAAATTTTGTTTCTTATTTCTACTAATCATGACAGGTACCGGAGACATAACTTCTTGGACGACAGATACATCTTCACCATCACGAGACGTGGGACAACACACACGAGCACATGGTCAGGTTATTTCTTTACCGTCATTTGAGGGTAGATTTAATCCTGCTATTTATCTAGCTTGGGAGCTTGAAGTAGAAAAAGTTTTTAGTCACCATCATTTTTCTGAACTTGAGAGAGTACGAGCTGCCACTAGAGTATCTACTGGTTTTGCTTTTGTTTGGTGGAGTGTGCATTATAAGAAAAATATTGATAACCAACCCATAAATTGAAAATATTTGAAGGCTGTAATGAGAAAACATTTTTTTCCTCCTTACTATCGCCGTGAATTGCTTGGCAAACTGGAACAATTAAAACAAGGTAGTAACACTATTCATGCTTACTACCAAGAGTTCAAATCTTATATGCATCATTGTGACATAGAAGAATCTGGGGATGATACAATGAATTGATTTTTTGGTGGTTCGAACCATGATATTCGCGCAAGATTTCATTGTATTCCTCGTTGCATTACTCGTATGTATGTTCGTGCTTGTACCTTTGACAGACAAATACATGAGGATGCATTGTGTGACTACAACAACGACTATTCCAGTTCATGCTCACCACCACTGGTTGGTTCCTCCACCATTGCACCTACTAGAGCGGCCACACCTCTGATTGTGAGCGTGACATCATCTAAAGTGTATGGTACATTGTCATCGTCCGTACCTACATCAGCTACGTCTTTGCGACAAGGTAATAGTAAAATCAATGATGATATAACTTCACATGAGGATGATGCATATCTAGTTAACTTGATACATCATGTATTGAATTACCTGTTGATTTGAGAACACCACCTAGTTTAGATAATCATGTTACTGTCATGAATGCGTCATGTGATCAAACAACTGAAATACCAACAATTTTGAGTGCACCCATTGAATTAACTGTAGATGCAAAAGAATCGTGTGAATCGGAGAATAAATCAGATTTGGATAAATTACATTTGAAAATAATTATGCCAATGTTAAATCATTTTGATATGACCTCTAATCTTGGTGACGATTCTATGTCAAATGACTTGTTGCATGTTTGCTTATTTAAGAGTGTTGTAGCCTGTGAATTTCATGCAAGTAAGGTTTATTCGCCAATATTGGGATGGTTTAATGATGAACATTGTCAATCTTTTGATATGAATAAGAGCTTCACTTATTTGTGCAAACTGAGTTGCAATATTTTCATGCCTTCTACTTCTTGTGATAATATTTTGGCTTTATATTTTATGAACTACGAAAGTTACTCATCTATACATGTGTCATATGTGCGAAAATTAAGGGAAGTAAAAATGAATGACATATACATATACAACATGTACACCTTGTCTATTTTCTTACCCAAATTTCAGATTAAGCAACGCCGAGGACGGCATTATTTTCAAGAAAGGGAGGATGATGAGGACATGACTACCTTGGATACGACCAAAAATATTGCATACATGTATATTTGTGAGGTGATTTCTAATGCAAACTATGCAACAATTTATTTATGTCATCCAGGACGAAAATACTTCACAGACTTTTGTGTCATGTCTAATTCCAGGTGTATGGGACATTTGTACAATCCACATATGAAGATAAGGGAAAAAAAGGAAGTTTAGGTGCTGTTCAAAAAGTTCTCTCACGTCACTTTTGGGCCAAGTGAAGATAGAGTCCAAGTCTCTCACGTTCGGCATCCAGATTCGGACTACACAGACATACCTGACTCAAAACGGCAAGAACTCCTTCATACGGACTCCGAATTGGGTGATTCCTTTTTTGTTGGAAACTAGATTTTGTACACTTTCTAAGCCAATTGGATTCACCTTCAAATTCGTGCGGAGTGTTGAGATATCGACGAAACAATCTGATGGTGCAGCAGAATCCGAGTCAAACTACAAGTCCAAAGGTGTTGTATCACCTCCACTTGGGCCCATGAGCCTTGTACAACCTAGGGTTAGTTTTAGGCTGCCTTGGGACGTCCTTCCACCTCCTTGGCCGCCACCCCTTGCTCCTATATAAGTAGATCCATCTAGTAGCTTTTTCTTTGGGATTTGTTTAGTCAAAATTTAGCCATTGCAACTTCGTGTACTTCGTTTGTGTCCAACGACCAGACCAAGACCGCTTACGGATCCCCACCTTTATCAATACTTCATCTATATTTGCAATATTCAGATTTCTTTATAATATTCTTGCTTGTTCTTTGATTGCATGTAGGAATAGACCTTCGTGGTCAGGCTGATCGTGCTTCTGGCAGTGTCAGTAACCCCCTGGAGATTGGTTTAGTGATTGCTAAGGCGCAACGTCGTGCATGTTTGTAGTCGGATCGTCAAAGTCGTCTCCAGCAAATCGATAGTTATCATCTCATCGAAAGATCGGGCCCCTCTCCTCTATCAGATGGTAGCTCGGAAGGATGTGCACTTGAGCGTCTTCTCAAAGATGAGGAAGACCTCTTGCGGTTCTTGCTGAGGGCTTTGAGCTCCTTCATTTGAGCATTCATGTTGGCGCACAAGTTGTTCGTCATGGCATCGAACTCGTGTTGTTGGTGTAGACCGAAGTAGAAGAAATGCTTTGCCTATCCATCACAAGACTCGAGCAAAGGTGAGTAGGAAATTAGATAAACAATACCAAGTTACCTTTTCCGAATGTTGAGGATGTATCCCGTTTCACTCAATGTGAAATGAAAGAATAGTACAATTGGTACCGGACTTGTTCACTCACACCTATCAAGTAAAGCTTATCGAGTGGCTCGGTGAGGATAGTGGCACAAAAATTTGATGCAAAATGTTAGAAAGAGTCAATAATGTTGAAAGAGATTCACAAATTCGCAAATGTAACACGTAGACCAATAGCAATATGTGGCACACGAAAACACACACACGGATAGATAAATGGGGTCGTTCAACCAAGGAATGAGCACAAAATGTGGAATCCATGGGAAACGCTCGTGTTGCACAACTCAAGAGAGACGCTAGCACGATTGCTCAATTGGCGGATACGACACTTGTGCACAACCTATAAGATGTAAAATGTATCAACTTTCTATCCCAAGTATGATATGTATGTATGGTTCCCTTTGTTGATCCAAGATGATCGGATATGATATCATAAGATGCGATGCTATGGCTCTTGCTTACAAGCTTCTTTGTCTTTCTCCTTTTTTTGCTTAAAAGCTTATTGGTTTTTTTGTATGGCCACGATGTGGAATGCACAAACCAAGATTGCAATTGTCTATATGCGGGAACAATCTTTTGACACAAGGGATGATATGATGATACCAAGATGATATGGTATATATGCAATGGAAGAGCGGATCGATGATCACTAATGTGCACAAGTAACGTTGCCGGCAATACTCAAAAACTAGTGTCGATAGGCAAGTGACGCAAAATGGGCTAGGGGTTAACAATGCAATTGCAAGGGGAATATACAATGATGTCTTCGAGGTTACCGTCCGAGTCGATGATGAGAGGCGGTGTTCTTGATGTATACCCGTTCCTAATTAGCCGAAACACCTTAGGAAACGGAAAAACCACAACTCAAAATCTCAAGGACAAATGTCAAATGGTGGTAGCGGACAAGTGGTGCTGGTTGCGAAAATGTTGGTGGAAACGAGATCAAAATGGGTTATGGTGGCAGAAGGGTATGATGGGCTATACACGGTGTCGGGATTGAAGGCACAGTCCCTAAGTAGCCGAAACACCTTAGGAGACACAACCCACAACTCAAACAAACTCAAACAAAATTGGGTTATGTTGGGTGGAAATGTATAGTGGGCAATGGGTATGCGGAAGTGGTAGTGGTGGTGGATGAAGAAGAAATTGTCCCTAAGTAGTCTAAACACCTTAGGAGACACAAATCACTACTCAAGCAACTACAAATGCTATGCTGGACAAAATGGGTTAGGTTGCGGAAGTCGGTGGTGGGTATGCGGATGATATGGTGGAAGCCCTAGGCAAAGATACCAAAATCCACAACATATGATGGAGTCAAATGATTATGGTAGTATTTTTCTGGTATGGGGAATGTCAAGAGCTTCGAAACGAGCTAAAGAACGTCCAAATCGGAGTTCGGATGAATTAGTTATGGCCAAAACAAAAATCAGCCGAAGTGGGAATCTACAGGTACCGGACGTGCGGAAAGTGACGGACGACCGGTGACCGGACGTCCGGTCGAGCTCGGAAATCCGGTAATTTCTTATGTACAGGTGGTTCCTATCGTCCGCTAGATGACGGACGTCCGGTGCTTCGTGAGGGTCCGGACGTCCGGTGAGTCGGGGTCAACGTGAGATTTGAGTTTCGGGACGCGATTTTGGTCTCGAAATTGATGAGATTTCGTGGGTGAAAGATGGAGAAACTTGGGGAAATGCTAGATCCACTTGAAACCAAGCAAATCCATGGATCAAAATCAACTAAAGATCATCAAACCAATAAATCACAAAAAAATTGGGGCTATTTTTGGTGAGGATTTTCGAATTTTAGGACGAAATCACACAAAAGAAAGCTAGAAAACGGTGTAGGAGGCTCCAAATTCGTGAGAAACCTTGCTCTTGATACCATAATGATGTAGGGTGGAACCCTAAATGGCCGATCTTTCACGAAATGGAGGGATCCTGCGATGAACACGAAGAACACAAAGGGTAATCACGAGGGAAAACACTCAAGAACAAGTCCAATCACACATCCACTAGACAATCAAACACACAAGATCACAAGGTACATGAACAACAAAGGGAAAGATACAAGGTAAAGTTCATCTCCATGAAGACATCTTCAATCCGCGAAGGATCTTCCCGTTAGGGGTCTTGAATCCAAGGTGGATCTTTCCCGTAGAGGGGCCGTGGTCTCTCTCGTGGAGTAGATCCATAATGGATGAGCAAAGCTCTAGTCTAAAATGAGCTTTCACATTTGCTAAGCCTAAAATGGTGGAGGTGGAGGAGTTTATATAGTCTAGGGACACCAAGGGGTAAGTGAGGGCGAAAGGGATACAAGGGCCTCGGGCCCGAGCACTGTACGCAGACAGGTACCGGTCGTCCGCTGGACACCGGACGTCCGGTGGTTTGGGAGGGACCGGACGTCCGGTATCTCTCGGACTTCCAGTATTTTCCTCTATTTTGGTTCTGTGAAGGATGTCATGGACGTCCGGTGGCTGCCGGTCATCCGGTCGCCTGGGACGCGTCGGACGTCCGGTAAACGCCGGCCGTCCGGAGCCTGTAGCTTGCAGCAGCTCCATTTCTTCCGTCTTCTCTTCCACGCTTCCCTCACTGATGGTGTAGGTGATCCTTGTCGCTTGCACTCCTCCTCATCATCCGTGAAGCTCCGACAATACCTATGCATGCACACGAGTGGAATGTTAAGTAGTATACCATCCTCGAAGGGGTCAAGTGAACACGTGTAAAGGAGATGATTCACCTTTAAGTATGAGAAGTAGAGGTCACACGTGTCACTTGCCAAATGGACTCTTGGCATGGTGATGTCCATAGGATGCTCCGCATCAACTGGCACTGGATCAATATGTTAGTCCTAAAAATAGTATAAAAAGTTGCCAGAAGTATATGAAAGTTGTATAATATTGGCATGGAACACTCAAAAATTATAGATACGACATAGATGTATCACCCACTCCTAGAGGAGGGGAGGTCTTGATGATAGTTTTCTCCTTATGGAGGTCTTGAAATCCACAAGGATTCTTCCCTAAAGGGGTCTTGATGCACAAGAGGGAATGAGCAAAGCTCACAATACCTCACATATACTTTGCCTACCCTAAACACAACCCTAGGTACAAAATATATAGCCTTGGGGTCGAAGTGGAAGAAGAGGGGATCCAGAACAGCATCTCAGCCGCTCATCCTGTAGGGCCCGTGCGCACGGGGGTCCCGTGGGCATGGTACAGGCCCGTGCGCACGGGGGTCCCGTGGGCATGGTACAGGCCCGTGCGCACGGGGTCGCTCCGGCGCCGCTTCCTGTGTAGCCCGTGGGCACGGGGTCTTGGGGGCCCGTGCGCACGGAGCTGTCTGGGACTTTCTGTCCATCTCCTGTTGGCCTTGTTGTTCCTCCTTGGTGACTTGCGGCACTTGTCCTTCACCTTGGTGATGTTCCATAGCTGCTTGGGGAGGATCCTCTTCGTACCTAATGAGGCATAGAGTACTTTGGTGAGGTAGCAACCAAGTTCCACTTGTATTCATATGCAAATCAACTAGGAAGGAGTTCACCTTGGTTTGTATTGCACATGCTTTAGCTCTTGTCATGGGTCCAAGTGGGGCTTGATGTGTTGAAGTATAGTCCATGGGGATGTGTGCCGGATACTCCATATCATCTTGCCTCTTTAGCTAGTCTTGATCTCCCGACCAGCTCTCTAATTCTTCACAGAGCTGATCCCTTTGTGTCTTGAGCTGATCCTAGTGTTGTAAGCTTGCCTTTGGGCCTGTGCACAGTCTGGGCAACGGACCCAGGGTTTGTTGCACTGACAGGAGCCCCCGAGCCTGGCACAGTCATGCCGCTGGACGTCGTTGGGGTAGGCTCTAACCAGTGCACAGGCAAAGGTGCAGGAGCAGTTTGCCCCCTTTGAGATCTTCTTTGCTTCTTCATTAATCTTGAGGCTGGGTCAGTTTCTGTTTATTCCGCACATCGTGCGACGCCAACCGTGGTGGGGGATAATGAGTCATTATCTGCGGAGTGCCGATGCCCTACGTTCACAGGGCGGTAACTGCCACCCCACTATCCTTCCTGCTCCAAATGCTCCCGCCACGTGTCCCGCATGCATTGTGCAGGGTTGGTGGCGGTTGTGGATGGCGTAGAAATGAGTGTTGTGGCAGAGAGCCAGGCATCATAGATTGGTGCAGAAGGTCGACCTTGATTCTCTGAGCCGTTAATGGCGGGAGGGGAGCTGGATTGGCCGAACAGGGCGACCATCTCCATGGAAAATTTTCGCCCCCCCCCCCGCTTTGCCTGCGTATAAAAGGGGGGCGTGGGGCGAGGTGTTTTTCCACATCTTCTGCTTCTTCTTGTATTTGTAGAAGTCCTCGCCCATCATGGTGAGAGGCCGAAGTTCCGGCCCCATTCCATTAGCGACGAGAATTGTTCAACAACGTCTCCCTCCTCCCTCCGATTGCGCGGGGTTGGAGCGCACTGGGAGAGGAGGTGGAAGGGGCGAGGTCGTGGTCGTCGTGGTGCTCGGGGCCGAGGGGGATGAGGCGATGCTCCGGTCATGCCTCCGCCGGTCGCCCCTACCCCAATGGAAGGCCACATTGGTAACCAGATGTTAGAGTTCATCATCAAGCTGTACAAGCCCCCGCATGGCCGCCTCCACCTCCCTACACCGTTTGCAATGGTGATGGAGCTTGAGCTGTCGCGAGCATTGATGTTGCACATGAGGGGCTGCGGGAATGGTAGTATATGAGTGGACGTAGACTTCCCCGCCCCTCATGTCATGTACTTCCGTCGAGGCTGGAAGACTTTTGCCCGCGCCCATAGCCCGTCGGAAGGGCACGTCCTCCATTTCAAGCTAATGGAGGATGATTTCCTTTCCGTCAAGGTTTTTGGGAGTTCGGGTGCTCTCTTAGGGTGCTATGTTGAGAGCTCGACCGAAGACGAAAGTTCCTCCTCGAGCGACAGTGGTGAGGAGGACAGTGACGACGATGACTACGACATTGACCGGGATGGCGACGACTCTGACTTCGGCTGAGCGCCAACCGTGCCATCATCGTCAGGCTGCAGCACCACCATCAAGACCTGCACTCCTTCCCCCGGCAAGGAGATTTGCTTGGAAGTTGGATGCAAAGGTAGATGTGGTGCCCTCCCCCTGGCTCCTCCCGCAGTCTTCCAGCTGGACGCCGACAGGCTTCCTTGCGGGTTGTAGCTCCATTCGCCTTGCCGTGTCCTGCTGGCCTTGGTGGTGGTGTTCGGCGGGCCGTTCTTTCCGACCCCTTCGCCATCACCTTCATCCGCACCACCGCCTTTGTCGGGCTACCTATCCTGGAGCACGATGGGGTCAAGCTGGGCTTCTGTCCTGGCCCCCCTTTTGCCCTCGTCACCTCCTGCCACAGTGCCTAGGAGGAGAGGAATGGCAAAGGGCATCACGGGGCACTTATATTTTTTCAATCTTAAACTTGTGGGCATTTTCCAAATTTTATTTCAAACAATGTAATCTCTTTTATCCATGTTTGTGTTCTGTAAGATTTGTACTTGTTGATCAGCATATTAATGAAAAAGATAAACCTTGCCGGGAACTCGTGCATTTAATGAGTCCATGTAGAGGTGGGAAGCCTCTCTACATTTAAGTAAAAAAATTCCCCCGGTAGGCTACCTTGTCGGTACCCTAAGTCTCATTGCTGCAGAGTTAGGCCTGTCGAGCACAAGTCACGAAGAGGGACTACCCCCCCTAGTCATTTTTCGTCAAAGGCCACTGCGACCATCCCGACCGAAGCACCGTTCAGGTCAAAGGATGGGAGCACCTATGTTTCGAAAGGTAGCGGGGTTTTCCTATGCACAAGTCCTTACAGAACACGTATGGAGAAAGGAAAGAACTTATCTGTTTGGCTTGCCAGAGACTGGAGTGTTGGCTTCTCTTTTCATCTCTCCTTGGGGAACCAAGTCCACGGCATGAACCTGTGGTTTATGTAGATGAAAATGATGCCAAATGCATTCTTATCTACATGAACAAGAGATGCTCATGATATGTTTGTGCATCCATGCAACTTGTCGCCCCCAGCGCTTCGTTTATTTCTCCGTTGCTCAGGGTCTGCGCATGGCTTTGTACAAGGTGTTACATGCAACTAAGGCAAGGCCTGTACAAAAGGGTGGCTGTCTAGCGGGGCCCGATAGCCGTGCTTTACAGGTAGTACTTGCGGAGATGCTCAATATTCCATGAGTTTTGCAATTGAATGTTATCTCCGGTCTCCAGGTGGACTACGCCAGGTTTGCTGACTCGTACCAGACGGTAAGGGCCTTCCTACCAGGTCGCCTTCCTCAAAACACCGGGCACGAACCCTGCAGCTGTGGTAGCGACTCAGGGCTTGCTGGTAGCGTGCAACACGCGTAGCGGCTCAGAGACGTTTCTCCTCGAGAAGCACATTGTTGTCATGCCGGTGCTAATCCTGCGCTACTTCATCATAGGCAAGCACTCGAGGAGACCCGTAAATGAGTTCAGTGGGGAAAACTGCTTCTACCCCATAGACTATGAGAAGAGAGTCTGGCCGGTAGCTCGATTTGGTGATAGAGGCAAAGGTGCCACGTCTTTCAATGAGATGTGGCTATCGTTTTGGAGGAAGTCGACTTTGACGATCTGACTACGAACATGCGAAGACGTCGCGCCTTAGCAATCGCTAAACCAATTCCGAGAGGTTATTGACCATGCCGGAGCACGATCAACCTGACCACAAAGGTCTGTTTCCTGCAGGCAAACGAAGAACAAGCAAGAAACTGAGATTGCAATCTGGATATTGCGAATTCAAGAGGAAAGCTTTATTGATCAAGTGGGGTTCTGTGACGTCTTTGTCTGGTCGTTGAACACAAACGAAGTACACGAAGTTGCAGCTATGGTGAACTTTAATCTAAACAAAACCCAAAGTCTAAACGACGCCCTAAGGGCTGTATATATGGGGGAAGAGGGGGGGAATTTCGTGGCCCTTGGAGGAGGGGTCTGAAACCAATCGTAACTCTTGTTTCCCTACACATACGGACTCTAAAAATAGCCTATACTTAAGTATTTCAAAATTACATGGGCCTGGCCCAATAATAAGGTGACGCAGCACCTATAATAGCCTCTGGACGAAATTTATGAAGTGGCATCTTGTATATTTTGTCCAAGGCTTCACACACTCATTATGGTGGCTTCAAAATAACCCAATTCCACTAGCATCACATTCAAGCTCAAAAGTTTTATTAAAATCAGGAAGTTGGAGTAAAGGAGCATGTGTCAACTTATCATTCAATACCGTGAATGCTTCTTCCTGTGCAGTACCCCAAACAAAAGGCACATCCTTCTTTGTAAGCTCATGGAGAGGTGCAGCAATGGTACTGAAATCTCTCATAAAACGCCTATAGAATCCAGCGAGACCAAGGAAACTTCTCACGTGTGTGACCGCTTTGGGCTGCGGCCAACTCACAATAGCTTCAATCTTGGCTTTACCAACCTCAATTCCCTATGGAGTAACAACATAGCCAAGAAAAGATACTCGGTCGGTACAAAAAGTGCACTTTCCAATGTTACCAAACAAACGTGCATCACGTAGAGCAATAAAAACAACACGTAAATGTTCCAAATGTTCCTCCAAAGATCTGTTATAAATCAATATATCATCAAAGTAAACTACCACAAATCGTCCAATGAAAGCACGTAAAACTTCATTCATTAATCTCATGAAAGTAATAGATGCATTAGTAAACCCAAAAGGCATGACTAACCACTCATATAATCCAAACTTAGTTTTAAATGCTGTTTTCCATTCATCTGCCAATTTCATACGAATTTGATGGTAACCACTACGCAAATCAACTTTGGAGAATATTGTAGAGCCACTCAATTCATCAAGCCTATCAACTAGCCTAGGAATAGGATGACAATAACGAATAGTAATATTATTAATGCCTCTACAATCAACACACATACGCGATGTACCATCCTTTTTCGGCCCTAGAATAATAGGAACAACACAAGGACTAAGAGATTCGCGTATATAACCTTTGTCGAGTAGCTCCTATACTTGACGCATAATCTCCTTCGTCTCCTCTGGATTGGTACGGTATGGTGCGCGGTTGGGTAGCGATGCACCGGGAATTAAGTCAATCTGATGCTCAGTCCCTCGAATAGGTGGTAATCCCGGTGGCACATCCTGTGGAAAGACGTCCGCGGACTCCTGCAAAATGTTAGTGATAGCAGGAGGCAAAGAGGAAGGCACGTCCTCGAATGAAAATAAGGCCTCTTTGCACACAAAAGCATAGCAAACAGATATGCTTAAATCTAGATAATAAATATCAGATTTGGTGGCAAGTAAACATCCACTTTTTAAGGTAATTTCAGATGCAACATGAGATGATGGTGTGTTATTAGGCTTCATATGTTGCTCAAGATCTTTTGCAATAATCTGATTTTCACTCTTATTTTGCTCATGTTTTGCTTTATTAGCTCTATTAATATCATCTTTCAAAATGGAATCAGGAGACATAGGAAGCAAAGTAATACGTTTATCCTTATGAACAAGAGTATACTGATTGTTTCTACCATGGTGTACAATTTTTTTATCAAATTGCCATGGTCTACCAAGTAATAAGGAACATGCTTGCATGGGTACCACATCACAATCAACATAATCAGCATATGTGGAGATACTAAAATGCACACGAACAGTACGTGTTACCTTAACCTTGTCGTTGTTGTTGAACCATTGGATGTAGTAAGGATGTGGATGTGGTCTTGTGGTGAGAGAAAACCTCTCCACCATCTCCATGCTAGACAAGTTGTTGCAGCGCCCTCCATCTATGATGACGCAAGTAGAACGTTCCTTCACAACTCCCTTTGTATGGAACAAATTATGCCTCTGATTTTGCTCTGCTTGTGTGACCTGCACACTCAAAACACTTTGAGCAACTAAACATTCATACCTGTCAGCGTCTTCAGGAGCCATGTATTGTGTCTCATTTTCAGAATCATCTCCACCATGTTCTTCACGTGTAATAAGAGCCAAAATCTCCTCATCATAGTTACTAGCGGACTCATAACCACCATCCTCAGTAGCAATCATGACATGCTGCGATGGGCATTTGCTCGCATAGTGACCACGACCAGTGCAATGACGACATATAACATCATGTGTTGGCCCATTGGATGCCATGGATGAAGAAGATCTCTGCGCAGGACCGGAAGGTGTACTCCTAGTTGATGGTGGTGGTGCATGTTTGCTTTTATCACGGCTAGAAGTGACGGATGAAGTAAGCGGTGGTGCAGCCAGACGTGTCGAAGTAGATGATGCACACGGTGTCCATGATGAAGGTCAACCTATAGAAAAATTAGTTCGTGCCAAGGACTGTCGATCCTGCACTTCACGTTCAGCTTTGGAAGCAAGATGGAATAAACGAGTGATATTATTATACTCCTTATACTCTAGAATTGTCTGAATCTATCTATTTAAGCCACCCATAAAACGTGCAAGCATAGCCTCATTATCCTCAACAATACCACATCTAATCAGGCCAGTTTGTAATTCCAGATAATATTCCTCTACAGAATTTTTTCCTTGTCTTAAATGCTACAATTTCTGAAGTAATTCGCGTTGATAAAATGGTGGAACCCAACGAGTACGCATAGCAGATTTCAAAGCAGCCCAAGTAGTTGGAATATTATCCGGATGTAATCTACAATATTCAGACCACCACACACAAGCAAAACTAGTGAAAGCATAAAGAGCAGCAGCAACACGTCTCTCCTCGGGATATTTTAAACATGTAAAACGTTGTTCAGTTTCTAACTCCCAAGTAAGATATATATCAGGAACATATCTACCCTCAAATGGTGGAATATTTAATTTTAGTTTAGGGAGATGGTCATGATCGCGTACCTGAGGGTGTGGTGCAGCCCTACCATTGCGATTATATGCATGTGGACGACCTGGTAGTTGTGGTGCTAGTTGTTGCACGTAGTTCTGATTTTGATCAACCTCATCCTCGTAATCCCCCGCGTAATCGTCCTCCTCCTCAGCAGCAGCAGGAGCCACAGAAGTATCAACAACAGCACCAACAGGTTGGCCAGGCTGAAGAGCGACACGGCACACTTTGCGGAGGGATGTTTCGCGACGTGAAGGTGGTTGTTGTTGTTGTTGTTGCAATGGTGCAGCAGGTGGAGGTAGACGCGCAAGCACTTCAACTAATTTGGCATCGAGCTTGGTGTCAATTGACTTCTCAATGCCATCCATCCTCGCTAGTGCATTGTAAAAACTGGTCATCACATCTTCTACCTATTGACCCATCATTTGCTGACATTTATCATGCAACTCCTTGTTCGTCATGTTCTCCCAGTCAGTCTCGTCGACTTGTGATCCTGGCATGGTTAGCAGCAATAGAAACAAACAAAAATATGATCCTACAGACTACTCGAAAATGGTGGTGGATATATATGGTGGTAGGATATGGCAGCGGTGGTGGTATATGGCAGCGGTGGTGAGAGGAATGCAGAAATTCACCCTCTGCTATGTGGAGTCTGCTAATGACCTTGAGGTTGCGGATTGTTGGTGAGACCAACAATGGCAAGCACCCTACCGCAGTGGTGCAACCAGGGTGGTCCTCTTCGTCAAAGATGATGGGTGTGCAAGACCACTTGAGTGGCTTCCGAAATTCTGCTGCTGGCTCCACAGCATTGACCTCACATGCCCACTGTTTAAGTTGGCGGTGAGAGGAATGCAGAGATTCACCCCCGTCAATGCACAGGGCGTCAGTAGCCTTTTGGAATTCCTGCTCAGTGGTTTCCCCTTCACCCCCTCCATCACTCTCTTCATTGCAATCCTCCTTCGCGCGGGCCCTGGTGGGTTTTCCTTGGTTCCTAGGAGTCTTGTCGGGGCGATTTGCTTCACTGCCCCGGCCCTTCCCGCCAGCGCCATTCTGACCTTTTTACTTATCTCGCTTTTCATACTCAGCCCTTTGCTTCTTGACAAGCTGCTCAACCTGATGACACTCCTGGAGGTCGGGGCCCTTGGTCCGATGGATCTTGCAGTACGGGGCATCGCTTTTCCCATCCTTATCGGCAGCCGCAGCTTCTCGGCCATCATTGCACGTGACAACCTCCTTGCCGGGAACTTCAGCCTTAGCCTTCTTACCGGTACTAGGCGTGCTCGACCCCTCAATGGTTATAACTGCCTTATCCTTGTGCTTCTTGTTCTGTTTCTTGTTCTTCTTCATTTGACTGATGGCATCGTCGTCATCTTCTGAGTCGATGTCGACACCATTCTCTTCTCTAGGGAGTTTTCTCCCCTCCTCCACCCGAGCACACTTGTCCACCAAGATGTAGAGCTCCTTCACAGTCTTGGGCAACCAAACGTTCATCTTGGAATGTATCCGACGATTTCGCACGTTGGACTAGAACGCCGCTATCACTGCTGCCGGGTGGATGTCTGGAATATTTCTGTGGACTCGGCTAAACCTTTGCATGTACTTCCGCAAAGTTTCTCCTTCCTTCTACAGGAGAAGCTGCAGATCACTGGGCCGCCCTGGTTCTTGGTAGCTGCCCGTGAAGGCGCCAACAAACTGATGGCACATGTCAGCCTAGGTGGAAATGGAGTTCTTCGGCAGGGGCATTAGCCAAGACCTCACATTTGGCTTAAGTGCCAAGGGGAAGTAGTTGGCGAGTACCTTCTCATCTCTTCCCCCGGCAGCTTGAACAGCAATGGTGTAGATGCTCAAGAACTCTACAGGGTCCAGTCTCTCATCATACTTCTCTGGAATCTCTGGCTTGAACATGCGAGCGGATGGCCAACAGACTTGCCGTAGCTCATGGGTGAAGGCAGGGCACCCTGCCTTGAAAGGCAGGTACCCGCCCCCGTCGAGCGCAGGCTCATCGACATTGGGGACATCACGCCCGTCGAGCGGAGTGGTCGTCGCAGTGTCGCTTGATGGTGACACACGAGCGCTCCCTCTACCTGCCCTCTGGGGCTCACTGTTGGCCTTGATGCACTCGAGGGTCCGATGAGGCCATTGAGACGGTGTCAGGTTCCTGGTTGCGCGGCTCACGTGCCGGCTGCCATGGAGGGGATTGCATCGTGTGGGTGGCCTATTCAGTACGACCAGTAGCATGGGTCGTCGTCGTTGCTCGGGAAGGACGTGCCGAGACAGCTCGCAGTGATCCTCCTGCCTCGGCGAAACCAATCAGACTTTGGATGGTGGCTCGCCACTCATCCATCCGATCGGCTGCCGGCGGAAATATCAGCAACAGTTGGGCCCGCGCCATAGCCTCCGAGCCGGTGCTTGGCATAGGCGATGATGATGTGGATCGCAACGTCGCCCGACTCCTGATGGTGTCGATGGCGACCATATTGTGTTCTCGTCGCTGTGAGTCATCCGCATGGATGGCGTGGTGACGAGGTGGAGGCGCTTGAGGACTAGCGGCTCCATTGGGCACAGTGGCTATGTTAGGTTGTGCTGGGGGTGGCACATGCCCTGCGGTCACGCCTGCAGTGGGGGCAGCCGGAGAATGCGGTTCGCCCTGGAACGAGCGACGCCGCCAAGACTGTGCTCTTTGGCTGGGTGAGGAGGTGTAGAAGGAACAATCTCCCTACTCGTACGTCGTGGAGCATCGCCGATGGGGTGCTGCTGATGTCGTCCTTCTCTGGTGCACTCCGCTCCTACTTCGGCCGTGGGGGATGTGGCAATAACGCCGCCTGCGCCGACCACGTCCCGCACAGCGTCCTCATTCCCGTGCACCCCCGCATTCTCCGCGGCGTCGGCGGCCGCGGGCAGCGAGGCCTTCGAGGTGGACAGGTGAGCTATGGCACCAGACTTCTTCTTGGGCGCCATGGTCGATGGAGTCATTGATGATGAAGCTGGTATTGAGGATGAGACACTGCTTATGCTCTCGGGTTTGTGCAAGTGCCCCTACTTGGCGCGCGAAAGATGTCATGGGAAACCATAGCCACCTATGGGACCAAGGGCCCCTTTCAGTTCAGTGGGGGGATGGGCACGTTGCACAAAGAGCAGAGAGGCGTAGCGCAGCACGATAGAGATCACACGGGCAATTTTTACCTAGCTTCGAGCCGTCGCGAGGTGTAAAACAGTAATCTTGGTGAATTGATGGTGGATGGTGGAAAAAGCATGACGCTCTTGCCGGCAAGGTTGCCTCGGGGCGAGAGTGACTACACGCGTATGAGTGTGTGAGGGTTCGGATCGGCCGCATCCTTTCTATGGTTGCCATGGGTGTCCTTTTATAGATTAAGGGGTCACCACAGTGGCAAATCAGTCTTTCCATACTAATTAGATAGCAAACATTGCTATCATACCTAACTCTGCAGGATGACAGAGCGCATTAAATACCTCGCTTAGTGTCACATCAAGGCTCGCCCGGCAGGCCCTGTAAGGCTGTTTTGCCAGCTGCGCGTCTGCTTGCTTGACACGTCTCAGGACGGGTGTCATTTGGAGGTTCTTGTGGTAGGAAGTGGCTGCCATGTGGTAGAAGGCTGTCACTGAGCGACTTAGGAGCTTGACACCAAACTGATCGACGACATGCATCGTTGTGAGGTGGTGTAATGGTGTGGTTTGCCTCCGCAGGCCCCCGCAGGCTTGCTGGGGAGATCTTGGAGGCTTGCTTCCTGATACATCTCCAACGTATCTATAATTTTTGATTGTTCCATACTATTATATTATCTGTTTTGGATGTTTAATGGGCCTTAATATGCACTTCTATATTATTTTTGGGACTAACCTACTAACCAAAGGCCCAGTGCAAATTGCTGTTTTTTTGCCTATTTCAGTGTTTCGCAGAAAAGAATAACAAACAGAATCGAAATGGAATGAAACCTTAGCGAGGATCCTTTTTGGAACAAACATAATCGAGGAGACTTGGAGTTGACGTCAAGGAAGAAACGAGGCGACAACGAGGCAGGAGGGCGCGCCCAGGGGGGTAGGAGCGCCCCCACCCTCGTGGGTCCCTCGTAGCTCCACCGACCTACTTCTTTCGCCTATATATACTCATATACCCTAAAAACATCGACGAGCACCATGAAACCCTATTTCCACCGTTGCAACCTTCTCGACCTGTGAGAACCCATCTTGGGGCCTTTTCCGGCGCTCCACCGGAGGGGGAATCGATCACGGAGGGCTTGTACATCAACACCATAGCCTCTCCGATGATGTGTGATTAGTTTACCACACACCTTCGGGCCCATAGTTATTAGCTAGATGGCTTCTTCTCACTCTTGGGATCTCAATACAAAGTTCTCCTCGATCTTCTTGGAGATCTGTTCGATGTAATACTTTTTGAGGTGTGTTTGTCGAGATCCGATAAATTGTGGGTTTATGATCAAGATTATCTATGAACAATATTTGGTTCATCTCTGAATTCTTATATCCATGATTTGATATCTTTGCAAGTCTATTCAAATTATCAGTTTGGTTTGGTCTACTAGATTGATCTTTCTTGCAATGGGAGAAGTGCTTAGGTTTGGGTTCAATCTTGCAGTGTTCGATCCCAGTGACAAAAAGGGAACCGATACGTATTGTATTGTTGCCATCGAGGATAAAAAGATGGGGTTTATATCATATTGCTTGAGTGTATCCATCTACATCATGTCATCTTGCTTAATGCGTTACTCTATTCTTATGAACTTAATACTCTAGATGGATTCTAGATAGCGGTCGATGTGTGGAGTAATAGTAGTAGATGCAGAATCTTTTCGGTCTACTTGTCACGGACGTGATGCCTATATACATAATCATGCCTAGATATTCTCATAACTATGCGCTTTTCTATCAATTGCTTGGCAGTAATTTGTTCACCCACCGTAAAATATGCTATCTTCAGAGAAGCCACTAGTGAGACCTATGGCCCCCGGGTCTATTTTCCATCATATTAATCTCCCGCCAACTATCTATTTTTATCATAGTTTCTTTTGCAATCTTTACTTTTCAATCTATACAACAAAAATACCAAAAATATTTATCTTATTATCTATATCAGATCTCACTTTTGCATGTGGACGTGAAGGGATTGACAACCCCTTTATCGCGTTGGTTGCAAGGTTCTTAATTGTTTGTGCAGGTACTAGGGATTTGCGTGTAGTCCCCTACTGGATTGATATCTTGGTTCTCAAAAACTGAGGGAAATACTTATGCTTCTTTGTTGCATCACCCTTTCCTCTTCAAGGGAAAACCAACGCATGCTCAAGAGGTAGTGATGTAGGGTGGAACCCTAACTGGCCGATCTTTCACGAAAAGGAGGGATCCCGGGGAAGAACACGAGGGGCACGAGGAAAAACACAAGAGTGACAAGAAGAAAACACTCAAATCAACAAGTTTAGGTCACACAAATGCTAGATCCGGGAACACAAAGTGCGATACACGATACACGGTCAACTAAGGACGATACAAGTAGCGGTAGTCATCTCCGTGAGGAGGCCTTGATGTTCTTCTCCGTGAAGGAGGTCTTGAATCCGGTGGATCTTCTCTGAGGAGGCCGCGGTCTCTAGGGAGAGGAACCACTAAGGTTTTTAGATGAGCTAACACAGAAGCTCACCCTAGAAAGTATGGGTGGAGGGACATATATAGGCTAGGAGGGGCGAAGGGGTACATGGGCCCCGGCCCGAAGTCATGCACGCAGGCACTATCCGGATGATCCGGATGTTGGTCCAGATGATCCGGGCTTCGGGGGTCCGAATGATCCGGGGCGGCGTCCGGATGATCCGGACGTGTCGTCTCTGCAGTGGAGGGTCCGGATGTTCGGGTCCTGGTCCGAACGTCCGGGTGTGGCCGGATGATCCGGGCTGGGGTCCGGATGATCATGCTTCAGTGAGGAGCTCTCGAGTGTCCGCTGACACATTACTCGAATCGTCCTGGCGGGGGTCCGGATCATCTAGGTCTTCGTCCGGATCATCCAGCCAGTCTGAGGCTTGGATGTTTCCTTCTCCGTCTTCCTTCTTCGAGTCCTCTTGTTCCTTGGCTTCTCCATGGTTGCTCCTTACCTGAGTATGCATAGAGTTTCGGATGAGAGTAGCAGCCAAATGTCATGTGAATCGAAATGACGTTGCGAGAGGAGTGAAGTCACCTCTGTCTCGAGGGCTCGTGCTCGAGTGCGTGTCATGGGTCCACTAGGCACTTGGTGAGACGATGGTAGGTCCATGGGGACGACCTTGGGATGCTCCGCATCATCTCCCCTCCCTTGGGAAAGACCCGACCTCAGATCAAAATCTTCATCACCATGGAAATTGGAGAGATCCTTGACGTTGAAGACATCGCTCATGTTGTACTTGTCGCGTGGAATGTCGATCTTGTACAATTGTTGTTGTAGCGTGCTAGCACTTTGAAGGGTCCGTCGGCCCGAGGTAGTAGTTTGGATTTGCGCTTATTGGGTAAACGGTCCTTGCAAAGATGTAGCCAAACGAGATCTCCCGGTTGGAACACCATAGGTTTCTTGTTGGCGTTGAGCTTGGACGCTAGTCGATGTACTTGCCTCTCGATCGTTGCCCTTGTATCTTCATGCACCTTCTTGAGATAGCTTGCTCGACCACTTGTGTCCAAGTTGATGCGTTCTTGTAGAGGTAGAGGTAGGATGTCCAATGGGGATAACAGGTTGAAACCATAGACGACCTCGAAAGGGGACTTGCCGGTAGTCGAATGTGTTGCGCGGTTGTAGGCGTACTCGACGATGGGCAAGCGTTGCTCCCATTCCTTGATGTTCATCTTGATCAACACGCAAAGAAGCGTCGAAAGTGTCCGGTTTGTTACCTCCGTTTGGTAGTCGGTTTCTGGATGATATGCCGAAGAGAAGAGGATCTTGATGCAGAGTTTGGCGCATAGAGTCTTCCAAAATTAGCTCAAGAACTTGACATCCCGGTACGACACGATCATCTTGGGCACTCCATGTAGACGAATGATTTGCCTACAAAAGAGATTTGCCACATGTGAAGCACCGTCGATCTTGTTACAAGGAATAAAATGAACCATTTTAGAGAATCTATCCACGACAACAAACACGGAATCTTTTCCATTTTGAGTCCTGGGCAATCCAAGTATAAAGTCCATGCTTATGTCTTCCCATGGATGGTATGGGATAGGAAGTGGCATGTAAAGACCATGAGATTGAGCTTTTGACTTAGCTTTGCAACATGTAGAGCATCGGTTGGTGAGGCGTGAGACGTCACGGAGCATCTTGGGCCAAAAGTAGTTCTTGGAGAGCGTAGCAAATGTCTTGTCGCGACCAAAGTGTCCCATGAGTCCTCCTCCATGAGATTCCTGCAAAAGGAGCAAACGAAGCAAAGACTCGGGAATGCAAAGTTTGTTAGCTCTCATAAGATATCTATCCTAGATGTAGTAACGTTCCCAAGAAATGTGAGTCAAACACTTAGCATAAGGATTTGCAAAGAAAGGATCATGCTCATATAAGTCTTTTATGTGCTCAAAGCCAATAACATTCAACTCTAGTTTTGTGACAAACATGCATTTGCGGGAAAGCGCGTCCGCCATAAAATTTCTTTGCCCTTGATGTACTTGATGACATAGGGAAATGACTCTATGAACTCACTCCACTTAGCATGACGCTTGTTCAACTTAGTTTGACCTTTGAGATACTTTAGCGTCTCATGGTCCGTGTGAAGAATGAATTCCTGAGGTCTTAGATAATGTTCCCAAACACGCAAAACTCTCCCCAAGGCATACAACTCTTTATCATAGATGGGGTAGTTAAGTTGCGCTCCGGATAGGTTCTCGCTAAAGTACAAAATTGGGCGCTTTTCTTGCATGAGCACGCCACCTATGCCGGTACCACTAGCGTCACAACGAATCTCGAAAGGTTTATCAAAGTTTGGTAGGGCAAGATGATGAGGACATCA
Organism: Secale cereale; assembly: GCA_902687465.1. Lineage (NCBI taxonomy): Eukaryota > Viridiplantae > Streptophyta > Magnoliopsida > Poales > Poaceae > Secale > Secale cereale. Next base: position 418,453,686 of record LR738710.1, read on the forward strand.
CTAACAAGGTTACACCCACAGCCCCAACTGACACATATACATGACCAATTACTAGAGCTCGTGCACGCCAATTAAATTACCAGGTACTTGCGTTTCTTGGTAATGATTCTAATGTTCATGAGAATATGATGCTCCTAAATTGGATACATTTGTCTTGCTTACAAATGAAGAGCCTAGCTTGGACAGGAAGGATGAACATTAGAGCAAGATCAAGCATGGAGATGATGGCATGCACAAGGGGAACAAGAACGGAGTTACAAGTGATGATTTCAGGACTTTGACGCCACCATAATGAGTGTGTGAAGCCTTGGACAAAATATACAAGATGCCACATCATAAATTTCGTCCAGAGGCTATTATAGGTGCTGCATCATCTTATTATTGGGCCAGGCCCATGTAATTTCGAAATACTTGAGTATAGGCTGTTTTTAGAGTCCGTATGTGTGGGGAAACAAGAGTTAGGGTTGGTTTCGGACCCCTCCTCCAAGGGCCACAAAATTCCCCCCTCTTCCCCCATATATACAGCCCTTAGCACGTCGTTTAGACTCTGGGTTATGTTTAGATTAAAGTTTGCCATAGCTGCAACTTCGCGTACGACGTTTGTGTTCAACGACCAGACAAAGACGTCACAGAACCCCACCTTGATCACTATAGCTTTCCTCTTATATTCGCAATATCCAGATTGCAATCTTAGTTTCTTGCTTGTTCTTCGTTTGCTTGCAGGAAATAGACCCGTGTGGTCAGGTTGATCGTGCTCCTGAGTTGTCAATAACCTCTCGGAGTTGGTTTAGCGATTGCTAAGGCGCGACATCCTCGCACGTTCGTAGTCGGATCGTCAAAGTCTAGTGCACCGAAAATGATAGCCACCATCTCATCGAAAGACGGGACACCTTTGCCTCTACTAAGTGGTATCAGAGCTCCAGGTTGCTCGGTGAGATTTTACAGTTTTTCGTAGATTAGATCGAGTCTGTTCTTCATACCTACAGTCCACAAAAAAAGCCAAAAAAATTAGGGTTAGTTCATCATATCCGAACCAGTCTGAGCCATTGCATAATCTTTTCCGTCTTTGCTTAATTGAATTTGCAGTTGCATCGTCGTGTCGAGTTGTTGGTCTTAGCGTCTAGTTCTTTAGAGTTTTGAGTTCTATTCACAGTTTGTCACGCCGCCGCCGCACCATATTCACCGCTACCACATACCACCACCGCTGCCACATACCACCACCGCTGCCATAACCAACAACAGCTGCCATATCCTACCACCACCAATCCGAGTTCTTTTCATATTCGGTTTGTTCTCGAGATCCATCTAGATTCAGATTCGTGTTTCCTTGCCTGCGTAGGTCTCGGTAAAAAAAGAGTCTAGAAACCCCCGGGCAGTTTTTAGGCCAAAATTTCGGCAGGTGAAAATATATTTTCCGTATCCTAGTTTAGGGCTTTTCCGAGTCTTTTGAGACACGTGCGATCATACTGTTTTTTTACCGCACTTTTTCGTCGTCGCTGCCCTGCTTTTGAAAAAAAAATCATAAAAAAAAAATTTCGTGCCTATCATCTTAGTTTGACTTGGGAAGAGTTTTGAGACACTCGCCATTATAGTGATTTTAGGCAGAAAAAAAAGGATCGCAAAAAAAGAGCGAAAAAAAGAGGCGAAAAAAAATCAGTGTGCTTTCCCCCTTGATTACGTGCAGCGACGTGATTTTGTTAGTGTTATAGGCTCGCGTCTCTAGTACGGTCTAGCCTAGGACCAGCATAGTACCGTCGTTGAGCGTTTATTCAACTTTGCATCTCTGAATTGATTATTGCTGACCCTTTTTGCTACCATCTTATAAGCCTTCCCAGCTCCACATACATCTACATCGTGTGTTTGATTCTCCCTGGTAATCGCTTTATCCAAGCTTTGAGAGTTTTTACTACCACAGTTGCTGATCACCACCTGCTGCTGGGTAAGAACTGGTAAGAATTTGAGATTTGCTTGACGGATTTGTGACGCCCCACCACCACCAATTTCTAGTAGTTTGGAGGATCATATTTTTGTGTGTTTCTATTGATGCTAACCATGCCATGATCACAAGTCGACGAGACTGACTGGGAGAACTTGACGAACAAGGAGTTGCATGATAAATTTCAGCAAATGATGGGTCAACAAGTAGAAGACGTGATGACCAGTTTTGACAATGCATTAGCGAGGATGGATGGCATTGAGAAGTCCATTGACAACAAGTTAGATGCCAAATTCGCTGAAGTTCTTACGCGTCTACCTCCACCTACTGCACCATTCCAACAACAACAACAACCACGTTCATGTCGCGAAACCGCCCTCCGCAAAGCAAGCCGTGTCGCTCTTCTACCTGGCCAAACTGTTGGTGCTGCTGTTGATACTTCTGTGGTTCCTGGTGCTACTGAGGAGGAGGACGATTACGCGGGGGAATACGAGGAAGAGGTTGATCAAAATCAGAACTACGTGCCACAACCAGCACCACAACCACCAAGTCGTCCACATGCATATAATCGCAATGGCAGGGCTGCACCACACCCTCAGGTACGCGATCATGACCATCTCCCTAAACTAAAATTGAATATTCCACCATTTGAGGGTAGATATGTTCCTGATATATATCTTACTTGGGAGTTAGAAACCGAACAACGTTTTACATGTTTAAACTATCCCGAGGAGAGACGTGTTGCTGCTGCTCTTTGTGCTTTCACTAGTTTTGCTTGTGTGTGGTGGTCTGAATATTGTAGATTACATCCGGATAATATTCCAACTACTTGGGCTGCTTTGAAAACTGCTATGTGTACTCGTTGGGTTCCACCATATTATCAACGCGAATTACTTCAGAAATTGCAGCGTTTAAGACAAGGAGAAAATTCTGTAGAGGAATATTATCAGGAATTACAAACTGGCCTGATTAGATGTGGTATTATTGAGGATAATGATGCTATGCTTGCACGTTTTATGGGTGGCTTAAATAGAGAGATTCAGACAATTCTAGAGTATAAGGAGTATAACAATATCACTCGTTTATTCCATCTTGCTTCCAAAGCTGAACGTGAAGTGCAGGATCGACAGGCCTTGGCACGAACTTATTTTTCTGTAGGTCGACCTTCCTCATGGACACCGCGTGCATCATCTACTTCGACACGTCCGGCTGCACCACCGCCTACTTCATCTGTCACTTCTAGCCGTGATAAAAGCAAACATGCACCACCACCATCAACCATGAGTACACCTTCCGGTCCTGCGCAGAGCTCTTCTTCATCCATGGCATCCAATGGGACAACACATGATGTTATATGTCGGTGTTGCACTGGTAGTTGTCACTATGCGAGCAAATGCCCATCACAACGTGTAATGATTGCTACCGAGGATGGTGGTTATGAGTCCGCTAGTGACTATTATGAGGAGATTTTGGCTCTTATTAGACCTGAAGAACATGGTGGAGATGATTATGAAAATGAGACGCAATACATGGCTCCTGAAGACGCTGACAGGTATGAATGTTTAGTTGCTCAACGTGTTTTGACTGTGCAGGTCACACAAGCGAAGAAAAATTAGAGGCATAATTTGTTCCATACAAAGGGAGTTGTGAAGGAACGTTCTGTTTGCATCATCATAGATGGAGGAAGCTGCAACAACTTGGCTATCATGGAGATGGTGGAGAAGTTATCGCTCACCACAAGACAACATCCACATTCTTACTACATCCAATGGTTCAACAACAGCGGCAAGGTTAAGGTAACACGTATTGTTCGTGTGCATTTTAGTATCTCCACATATGCTGATTATGTTGATTGTGATGTGGTACCCATGCAAGCATCTTCCTTATTACTTGGTAGACCATGGCAATTTGATAAAAATTCTGTACACCATGGTAGAAACAATTAGTATACTCTTGTTCATAAGGAGAAACGTGTTACTTTGCTTCCTATGTCTCCTGATTCCATTTTGAAAGATGAAATTAATAGAGCTAATAAAGCAAAACAGGAGCAAAATAAGAGTGAAAATCAGATTGTGGCAAAAGAATTTGAGCAACAAATGAAGCCTAATAACACATCATCATCTCATGTTGCATCTGAAATTAAATTAAAAAGTGGATGTTTACTTCCACCAAATCTGATATTGATGATCTAGATTTAAGCAAATCTGTTTGCTGTGCTTTTGTATGCAAAGAGGCATTATTTCCATTCGAGGGCGTGCCTTCCTTTTTGCCTCCTGTTGTTACTAACATTTTGCAGGAGTTCGCGGACGTCTTTCCACAAGACGTACCACCGGGATTACCACCTATTCGAGAGATTGAGCATCAGATTGACTTAATTCCTGGTGCATCGCTACCCAACTGTGCACCATACCGTACCAATCCAGAGGAGACGAAGGAGATTATGCGTCAAGTACATGAGCTACTCGACAAAGATTATATACGCGAATCCCTTAGTCCTTGTGTTGTTCCTATCATTCTAGTGCCGAAAAAGGATGGTACATCGCGTAAGTGTGTTGATTGTAGAGGCATTAATAATATTACTATTCGTTATCGTCATCCTATTCCTAGGCTAGATGATATGATTGATAAATTGAGTGGCTCTACAATATTCTCCAAAGTTGATTTGCGTAGTGGATACCATCAAATTCGTATGAAATTGGGAGATGAATGGAAAACAACATTTAAAACTAAGTTTGGATTATATGAGTGGTTAGTCATGCCTTTTGGGAACTAATGCACCTAGTACTTTCATGAGATTAATGAATCAAGTTTTACCTGCTTTCATTGGACGATTTGTGGTAGTATACTTTGATAATATATTGATTTATAGCAGATCTTTGGAGGAACATTTGGAACATTTACGTGCTGTTTTTATTGCTCTACGTGATGCACGTTTGTTTGGTAACATTGGAAAGTGCACCTTTTGCACGACCGAGTATCTTTTCTTGGCTATGTTGCTACTCCACAGGGAATTGAGGTTGATAAAGCCAAGATTGAAGCTATTGAGAGTTGGCCGCAACCCAAAACGGTCAGACACGTGAGGAGTTTCCTTGGCCTCGCTGGATTCTATCGGCGTTTTGTGAGAGATTTCAGCACCATTGCTGCACCTCTCAATGAGCTTACAAAGAAGGACCTGCCTTTTGTTTGGGGTACTGCACAGGAAGAAGCATTCACGATATTGAAAGATAAGTTGACACATGCTCCTTTACTCCAACTTCCTGATTTTAATAAGACTTTTGAGCTTGAATGTGATGCTAGTGGAATTGGGTTAGGAGGTGTGTTATTACAAGATGGTAAACCTGTTGCATACTTTTCTGAAAAATTGAGTGGGCCTAGTCTAAATTATTCTACTTATGATAAGGAATTATATGCTCTTGTTCAGAATTTGGAAACATGGCAACATTATTTATGGCCCAAAGAATTTTTTATACATTCTGATCATGAATCTTTGAAGCACATTAAAAGTCAAGCAAAATTGAACCGTAGACATGCTAAATGGCTTGAATTCATAGAGACTTTCCCTTATGTTATTAAAAATAAGAAGGGAAAAGAAAATGTTATTGCTGATGCATTGTATCGTCGTTATACTATGCTTTCACAACCTGACTTTAAAATATTTGGTTTAGAGACCATGAAAGATCAATATGTGCATGATGCTGAATTTAAAGATGTATTGCAGAATTGTAAAGAAGGGAGAACATGGAACAAGTTCGTCGTTAATGATGGATTTGTGTTTCGTGCTAACAAGCTATGCATTCTAGCTAGCTCTGTTCGTGTTTTGTTGTTGGAGGAGGCGCATGGAGGAGGATTAATGGGACACTTTGGCGTGAAGAAGACGGAGGATGTACTTGCTACACATTTCTTTTGGCCAAAGATGAGACAGGATGTTGAGCGTTTTGTTGCTCGTTGCACTACATGTCAAAAAGCTAAGTCACGACTCAATCCTCATGGTTTATATATGCCTTTGCCTGTCCCTAGTGTTCCTTGGAAAAATATATCTATGGACTTTGTTTTGGATTTACCACGAACAAAGAAGGGGAGGGATAGCATATTTGTTGTCGTGGATAGGTTCTCGAAGATGGAACACTTTATACCATGTCATAAAAGCGATGATGCTGCTAATGTTGCTGATTTGTTCTTTCGTGAAATTATTCGCTTGCATGGTGTGCCAAATACTATTGTTTTAGATCGTGATACTAAATTTCTTGGCAACTTTTGGAGATGTTTATGGGCTAAGTTGGGGACTAAACTGCTTTTTAGTACTACTTGTCACCCCCAAACTCATGGACAAACTAAAGTAGTCAATAGAACTTTGTCTACTATGCTTAGGGCTATTTTGAAGAATAACAAGAAAATGTGGGAAGAATGCTTGCCTCATATTGAATTTGCTTATAATCGTTCGTTGCAATCTACAACTAAGATGTGCCCTTTTGAAATTGTCTATTGTTTCCTACCTCGTGCACCTATTGATTTGTTGCCTCTTCCATCTTCGGAGAAGGTTAATTTTGATGCTAAACAACGTGCTGAATTGATCTTAAAGATGAATGAGTTAACTAAGGAAAATATTGAGCGCATGCATGCTAAATATAAACTTGTTGGAGATAAGGGTAGAAAACGTGTTGTCTTTGCACCTGGAGATCTTGTATGGTTACATTTGCGTAAGGATAGGTTTCCTAATTTGCGCACGTCAAAGATAATGCCACGTGTTGATGGTCCTTTCAAGGTGTTAGAGCAAATAAATGATAATGCATATAAACTTGAGTTGCCTGCAGATTTTGGGGTTAGTCCCATATTTAACATTGCAGATTTGAAGCCTTACTTGGGTGAGGAAGATGAGCTTCCGTCGAGGACGACTTCAATTCAAGAAGGGGAGGATGATGAGGACATTACTAACAAGGTTACACCCAAAGCCCCAACTGACACATATACAGGACCAATTACTAGAGCTCGCAACATTTTCTTTTCCTTTGATGTACTTGATGACATAGGAAAAAGACTCTATGAACTCACTCCACTTAGCATGACGCTTGTTCAACTTAGTTTGACCTTTGAGATACTTTAGCGTCTCATGGTCCGTGTGAAGAATGAATTCATGAGGTCTTAGATAATGTTCCCAAACACGCAAAACTCTCACCAAAGTATATAACTCTTTATCATAGATGGGGTAGTTAAGTTGCGCTCCGGATAGCTTCTCGCTAAAGTACGCAATTGGGCGCTTTTCTTGCATGAGCACGCCACCTATGTCGGTACCACTAGCGTCACAATGAATCTTGAAAGGTTTATCAAAGTTTGGTAGGGCAAGATGATGAGGACATCACTAACAAGGTTACACCCACAGCCCCAACTGACACATATACATGACCAATTACTAGAGCTTGCGCACGCCAATTAAATTACCAGGTACTTTCGTTTCTTGGTAATGATTCTAATGTTCATGAGAATATGATGCTGCCTAAATTGGATAAGTTTGTCTTGCTTACAAATGAAGGGCCTAGCTTGGACAAGAAGGATGAACATTGGAGCAAGATCAAGCATGGAGACGATGGCATGCACAAGGGGAACAAGAACGGAGTTACAAGTGATGATTTCAGGACTTTGAAGCCACCATAATGAGTGCGTGAAGCCTTGGACGAAATATACAAGATGCCACTTCATAAATTTCATACAGAGGCTATTATAGGTGCTGCGTCACCTTGTTATTGGGTCAAGCCCATGTAATTTCGAAATACTTGAGTATAGGATGTTTTTAGTGTCCGTATGTGTGGGGAAACAAGACTTAGGGTTGGTTTCGGACCCCTCCTCCAAGGGCCAGGAAATTCCCCCCCTCTTCCCCCATATATACAGCCATTAGGGCGTCGTTTAGACTTTGGGTTTTGTCTAGATTAAAGTTCGCCATAGCTGCAACTTCGCGTACTTCGTTTGTGTTCAACGACCAGACAAAGACGTCACAGAACCCCACCTTGATCAATAAAGCTTTCCTCTTATATTCGCCATATCCAGATTGCAATCTTAGTTTCTTGCTTGTTCTTCGTTTGCTTGCAGGAAATAGACCCTCGTGGTCAGGTTGATCGTGCTCCTGCGTGATCAACAACCTCTCGGAGTTGGTTTCACGATTGCTAAGGCGTGACGTCCTCGCACGTTTGTAGTCGGATCGTCAAAGTCTACTCCACCGAAAACGATAGCCACCATCTCATCGAAAGACGGGACACCTTTGCCTCTATCACAAGAAGTGGTGCGTGGGTGAGCAAGTCTTTGAGCTTAATGAACGCAGTGTCTTCCAAAGTGATAGAAGCGAGGGGCCCGATCTTTCAATGAGATGATAACTATCGATTTGGTGGAGACGACTTTGATGATCTGACTACAAACATGCACGACGTTGTGCCTTAGCAATCGCTAAACCAATCTTTAGGGGTTACTGACAATGCCAGAAGCAAAATCAGCCTGACCACGAAGGTCTATTCCTGCATGCAATCGAAGAACAAGCGAGAATATGATAAAGCAATCTGAATATTGCAAATATAGATGAAGTATTGATAAAGGCCGGGATCCGTAAGCGGTCTTGGTCTGGTCGTTGGACACAAACGAAGTACACGAAGTTGCAATGACTAACTTTTGACTAAACAAATCCCAAAGAAAAAGCTAATAGATGGATCTACTTATATATGAACAAGGGGTGGCGGCCAAGGAGGTGGGAGGACGTCCCAAGGCAGCTTAAAAGTAACCCTAGGTCGTATAAGGCTCATGGGCCCAAGTGGAGGTGATGCAACACCTTTGGACTTGTAGTTTTACTCGGATTCTGCTGCAACGTCAGATTGTTTCGTCTATATCAACGCTCCGGACGAATTTGAAGGTGAATCCAATTGGGTTGGAAAGTGTACGAAAACTAGTTTCCAACAAATAAAGAATCAATCAATTCGGAGTCCGTATGAAGGAGTTCTTGCCGTTTTGAGTCAGGTATGTGTGTGCAGTCCGAATCTGGATGCAGAACGTGAGAGACTTGGACTCTATGTTCTCTTGGCCCAAAAGTGACATGAGGGAACTTTTTGAACAGCACCTAAACTTCTCTTTTTCCCTTATCTTCATATGTGGATTGTACAAATGTCCCATACACCTGGAATTAGACATGGCACAAAAGTCTGTGAAGTATTTTTGTCCTGGATGACATAAATAAATTGTTGCATAGTTTGTATTAGAAATCACCCACAAATATACATGTATGCAATATTTTTGGTCATATCCAAGGTAGTCATGTCCTCATCATCCTCCCTTTCTTGAAAATAAAGCCGTCCTCGGCGTTGCTTAATCCGAAATGTGGGTAAGAAAATAGACAAGGTGTACATGTTGTATATGTATATGTCATCCATTTTTACTTCCCTTAATTTTCGCGCATATGACACATGTATAGATGAGTAACTTTCGTAATTCATAAAATATAAGGCCAAAATATTATCACAAGAGGTAGAAGGCATGAAAATATTGCAACTTAGTTTGCACAAATAAGTGAAGCTCTTATTCATATCAAAAGATTGACAATGTTCATCATTAAACCATCTCAATACTGGTGAATAAACCTTACTTGCATGAAATTCATGCTTAAATAAGCAAACATGCAATAAGTCATTTGACATAGAATCGTCACCAAGAATAGAGGTCATATCAAAATGATTAAGCATTGGCACAATTATTTTCAAATGTATTTTATCCAAATCTGATTTATTCTGTGATTCACATGATTCTTTTTCATCAATAGTTAATTCAATGGGTGCACTCAAAATTGTTGGTATTTCAGTTGTTTGATCACATGACGCATTCATGATAGTAACATGATTATCTAAACTAGGTGATGTGCTCAAATCAACATGCAATTCAATAGATGAAGTATTCAAGTTAACTAGATATGCATCATCCTCATGTGAAGTTATATCATCATTGTTTTTACTGTTACCTTGTCGCAAAGACGTAGCTAATGTAGGTACAGACGATGACAATGTACTATACACTTTAAATGATGGCGCGATCACAATCGGAGGTGTGGCTGCTCTAGTAGGTGCAATGGTGGAGGAACCAACCAGTGGTGGTGAGCATGAACTGGAATAGTAGTTGTTGTAGTCACACAATACATCCTCCTGTATTTGTCTCTCAAAGGTACAAGCACGAACATACATACCAGTAATGCAACGAGAAATATACTGAAATCTTGCGCGAATATCATGGTTCAAACCACCAAAAAATCTATTCATTGTATCATCCTCAGGTTCTTCTATGTCACAATGATGCATATAAGATTTGAACTCTTGGTACTAAGCATGAACAGTGTTACTGCCTTGTTTTAATTGTTCCAATTTGCGAAGAAATTCACGGCGATAGTAAGGAGGAAAAAATGTTTTCTCATTATAGCCTTCAAATCTTTCCAAGTTGTGGGTTGGTTATCAATATTTTTCTTACAATGCACACTCCACCAAACAGAAGCAAAACCAGTAAATACTCTAGTGGTAGCTCGTACTTTCTCAAGTTCAGAAAAATGATGGTGACTAAAAACTTTTTCTACTTCAAGCTCCCAAGCTAGAATAGCAGGATTAAATCTACCCTCAAATGACGGTAAATAAATAACCTGACCATGTGCTTGTGTGTGTTGTCACATGTCTCGTGATGGTGAAGACGTATCCGTCGTCCAAGAACTTTTGTCTTCGGTACCTGTCATGATTAGTAAAAACAAGAAACAAAATTTGAGAATAATGTTCCTATGAATTACTAGGATGTGGTGGTAAAACGCTCACGGTAAAGAAAATATCAATATCTTACAAGTTCTTACCATGCAACAGGTAGTGATAGGCAACTAGCGGTGTCAAATAACTCCAAAGATTGAGTAAAGCGATTTCCAGGTGAACGTAAATATGCACGGTGTAGAAATATGTGGAGTTGGGTTGGCTATATATGGTAGCACAATATTAGCAATAATCAATACAGAGATGCAATGTTGAGTAAACGTTAAACGATGGTACTGTGCTGGTCCTAGGCTAGACCGTGCTAGAGACGCAAGCCTAGAACACTATTGAGGTCATGACGTAACACAACGAGCATCAAGAAAGGATATGAAGTAGCTCTCGATAGCAAGATGTAAGTGAAAATCACAATGGCAGTAAGGATAATGATGAAAAACAACCGCCAAACAGGATATACAACAACTCTCTCTCCAACTTTCCTTTTTGAAAACTTTGAACCAATTTTATGATATTTTTTTCTACAGAATGCTACTCACTCAAGCTTTCAGACGCAAAAAGAATCGCTCAATTCCGAGTTGATATGAGGTGTCAAAAAATTCTAAAACTGGTTGGAAAACTGGAACAAGCTGTGTTCGCGAACTTCGGAGAGGAAAAAGACCTATTTAGAAGCCGATTTTTAGGTGCAAAATATTGAAGTAGCTCCTGCAACTATTTAGATGCGGCTCGACGCTAGCTTTAATTTGAGTACTTGTGGAGCCAAAACGGTCTTCGTATGAGGAAGATATGTCTGTTTTACTGAACAGTCCAGAAAACAGATTCTAATCCGAATTCAACTATGAGATTGACTCTAATAGATCTGAATTTTGTCTTTTTTTCTCACACTTTTTTCTTTTTTTTCTCTCCTCTTTTTTTTTTTACTTTTTTCTCTTTGTCTTTTTTTTCTTTCTCCCTCTTTCCAAGACAAACTAGATAAGATGCAGATTGGATCAAGCAAAGATGCAAACGACCTCAAGTATGATTGTGACAATGAACGATGGGTAGCACGAGGTGGAAATTGATGGATGAGGTGGTGGACAGTGGAAGGGGTAACGATGCAGCGACGACGTGACTAATGTGAACAGAACTCGAAACTCTAACGAACTAAACACTAAGAGCAGCAACTCGACACGACGATGCAACCGATAATTCAAAGGATGAATAGATCTAACTTTTTTGTGGCTTTTCCTTGGACAATAGGTAAGAAAATAAATCTAATCTAGGAATAATTGGAAATTCTCACCGAGCAACCTGAACACTGATACCACTTGATAGAGGCGAGGGGCCCGATCTTTCGACGAGATGATAACTATCGATTTGGTGGAGACGACTTTGACGATCCGACTACAAACATGCACGACGTTGCGCCTTAGTAATTGCTAAACCAATCATCAGGGGTTACTGACAATGCCAGAAGCACGATCAGCCTGACCACGAAGGTCTATTCCTGCATGCAATCGAAGAACAAGCAAGAATATGATAAAGCAATCTGAATATTGCAAATATAGATGAAGTATTGATAAAGGTTGGGATCCGTAAGAGGTCTTGGTCTGGTCATTGGACACAAACGAAGTACACGAAGTTGCAATGACTAACTTTTGACTAAACATATCCCAAAGAAAAAGCTAATAGATGGATCTACTTATATAGGAGCAAGGGGTGGTGGCCAAGGAGGTGGGAGGACGTCCAAAGGTAGCCTAAAAGTAACCGGTCGTACAAGGCTCATGGGCCCAAGTGGAGGTGATGCAAAACCTTTGGACTTGTAGTTTGACTCGGATTCTGCTGCAGTGTCAGATTGTTTCGTCGATATCTCAACGCTCCGGACAAATTTGAAGGTGAATCCAATTGGGTTGGAAAGTGTACAAAATCTAGTTTCCAACAAAAAGAATCACCCAATTCAGAGTCCGTATGAAGGAGTTCTTGGCGTTTTAAGTCAGGTATGTCTGTGTAGTCCGAATCTGGATGTAGAACGTGAGTGACTTGGACTCTATCTTCTCCTGGCCCAAAAGTGACGTGAGAGAACTTTTTGAACATCACCTAAACTTCTCTTTTCCCCTTATCTTCATATATGGATTGTACAAATGTCCCATACACCTGGAATTAGACATGGCACAAAAGTCTGTGAAGTATTTTTTTTCCTGGATGACATAAATAAATTGTTGCATAGTTTGCATTAGAAATCACCTCACAAATATACATGTATGCAATATTTTTGGTCATATCCAAGGTAGTCATGTCCTCATCACAAAGGACCCCAAACAAAGGGTGTGTTCTTCTTGCTCAAGGCGTGTAGAGGCATAGCAATTGTGCTAAAGTCCTTCACAAAACGTCGATAGAAACCGGCTAAACCAAGAAAGCTATGCACTTGTTGGAGGTTCGTTGGTTGAGGCCAAGTTTTAATTGCTTCAATTTTAGTTTCATCAATGTGAACACCTTGTGAAGAAACGACAAATCCTAGGAAGACGACCTTGTCCAAAAGTGCATTTTCCAAGTTAGCATATAAGCGCTCTTTCCAAAGGGTTTGTAAAACCATACAGATGTGTGTCACATAGTCATCAAGCGACTTGCTAAAAACGAGGATGTTATCAAAATAAACCACTACAAAGACGCCTATGTAGGGGCGTAGAATAAAATGCATGAGACGCATAAATGAACCGGGCGCTTCCGATAAACCCATTGGCATGACTAGCCACTCTTATAACCCAAACTTAGTTTTGAAAGCCGTTTTCCACTCATCACCCTCTTGAATGCGAATTTGGTAGTACCCACTTTTAAGATTAATTTTCGAAAAGATGGTGGCACCACATAATTCATCAAGCATATCGTCTAAGCGTGGGATAGGGTGACGATATCTAACTGTGATAGCATTTATCGGGCGACAATCAGAGCACATGCGAAAACTTCCATCTTTCTTAGGCACGAGAATAACCGGAACGGCACAAGGGCTCAAGCTTTCACGTACATGACCTTTGTCGATGAGTTGTTGTACTTGGCATTGTATCTTCTTGGTTTCCTCGGGGTTGACGCGGAAGTGGTGCACCGGGTATGAGGTCGATGCGGTGTTCGATTCCTCGAAGTGGAGGTAGACCCGAAGGTAGCTCATCGGGAAAGACGTCCGAGAATTCCTGCAACAATTGAGACAACACTAAAGGTGGAGGTGGTGAAGTGTTAGTAGGCTGGGCTTCCCCTTTGCATAAAATCACAACGTGAAAGACACTCGAGGGGTTCTCACACACCTCTCTCATCTCACTTTTGGTGGCGAATAGCACTAGTTGTTTCTTGTCACACATCATGGAGTCACTCATATTTGGCTTGTGGCTCTCACTCTCCTTTTGGTGGCTCACTCTCTCACCACTCTCTCCACGATGGTTGGTAGGTATGTGTTTGTAGGCAACTACTTAACTTGGTGACATTGGGCGTAGCATGAACTCTTTACCCTTCATCTTGAAGCTATAATGGTTGGTCCGACCATTGTGTGTGACTCCACGATCGTATTGCCATGGTCGTCCAAGGAGAAGGTTGCACACGGACATAGGAACCACATCACACTCAAGAGTGCCCTCGTAGGCGCCTATCTTGAAGGAAACTTGCACGGTATGCTCGACTCGAAGAGTTCCGGCGTCATTAAGCTATTGGACCTTGTAGGGATGAGGGTGCTTCGTCTTGACCACATGTAGCTTGTCGCATAGCTCTTCGCTTGCCAAGTTATGAAAACTTCCTCCATCGATGATAACCTTGACGGAGCGTCCATTAATGCCAGCCTTGGTATGGAAAATGTGACATCGTTGGTCGTCATCTTGTTGATGTTGGAGTGTCAAGACCTTGGAGACAATGATATTGGAACTCGAGTCATTGTCGCAAAACACTTGATGGTCTTCATCTTCATTCACTTGGCGATGCATAGCTACATGTTCAAGGGCTTCCGTTTCATCGTTGCTCATTGAGTCATAAGAACCGTCATCATTGATGATCATGGTACGAACGGTCTTGCACTCAAATGACTTGTGGCCTCGCCCTTGGCATTTGAAACACTTGATGGAACTCGTCTTTGAGTTGTCCTCGGTTGGAGTTGTTGATGATGAAGTTCTTGTCTTGAAGTTGCTCGTAGGAGGTGGCCGACTTGATGTAGTCGCATTCTTGTAGCTTGACTTGTCACCGAAGTTTGTAGATGGCTTGGTAGAGGTAGGAGGAGCCGAAGTCGTTGAAGCTTGGTTGTAGGAGCCGAAGTTCTTGGAGGTGAACTTGGAGTACTTGTAGTCCTCTTGAACTTGTCGCTCCGCTTTGGTGGCTTGGTGTACTAGCTCGAGGAGAGTTGAGTATGGTTGAAAGTCCGCAATCTTCTTGATAGGATAGTTGAGTCCATTCAAGAATCTCGCCATCGTTTGTTCTTCATCTTCCGTGATGTTTGCTCGTATCATGGCAATCTCCATTTCCTTGTAGTACTCTTCAATCGACTTGATACCTTGCTTGAGGAGTTGTAGCTTATTGAACAAGTCATGATTGTAGTGTGTTGGCACGAAGCATTCTCTCATGACGTCCTTCATACGAGTCTAAGTAGTGATAGGAGGTTTGCCTTTTGCTTCTCTTCGTTCTATGATTTGCTCCCACCAAATGAGAACATAGTCTTGGAACTCAAGGGAGGCCATTGCAATTTTCTTCTCTTCGTCAAAGTTGTGTAGGCGAAAGATCTTGTCAACCTTCAATTCCCATGAGAGGTAGTCTTCGGGATCAATGCTTCTGGAAAACTTTGGCATGGTGAATTTAAGCTTGCCATAGCGATTCTCTTCATTGTTTGCTTGCCTATTGGGAGGCCATTCTTGATTTGGACGGTTTTCAATCTCATGTTGCTCTTGGCGGAGTGGATGTTCATTGTCATGGAGTACTTGCCGAGCTTGTGGTTCTTGTTGCGGTTGATGCTCTTATCGCGCTTGAGGAGGAACTTCTTCTTGCATTCGTGCTTGGTGGCGCCTCTCTTGCATCACCTCGCGAAGGAAATCCTCTTCTTGACGAGTGTTTCGATTGTGAGTTGCCACATTGTGATGTGAATCACGTAATGCTCGTTGCGCCTCAAGAGCTTGAGCTTCTCGGTGTTGTTATTCTTGGCGATGAGCCGCGGCATCTTGTTCTTCTTGGTGTTGACGTGCTCGCTCTTGTTGTAGTTGACGTAGTCGTTGCCGTTCTTGTGCTTGCTCAAGTGTAGCTTGGTTTTGACGATGTCGACTTTCTTGTTCGTCACGTAGCTCCTGGGAGCTCTTGTCATGAAGTGGATTTCGGTTGTCATGTCGATCTTGACGTGCGGCTTGACGAAGAGTGTTTGATGTAGGAGTACTTGAGCCGGCCGTGGAGTCGGTATGGCGACTTGAGCGACTTCGTCTTTGAGAAGATGTGGAAGAAGAACTACGGTTGACTATCAAAGTCCGTAGCGCATTGAATTGAGTAGCCATGTTGGTGTTGATGATGTCGAATTGCTCTCTTGTTCATGATTCAAATTGACGCGCGTCGGCGGCGACTTGCTCAATGTGCTCTCGCATAGCTTCACTTTCTTGATGTAGAGCTCGTTGGACACCGAAGAGATGTAGTTTGGTGACATAGTTGTTCGATTCTTGAGGATCATCGAAGAGCGGGTTCATAGATGTACTTGGCCTATCCATCATCACAAGCAAGTAGGTGAGTGGGAGAAAGGAGAAGACAATACCAAATGTACCTTGACCGAAGTTGAAAATTGATCAATGATCACTCAGTAATGTAACCCAGAAATAGCACTATTGGTACCACTTCTTGTCGATTCTCACACTGTCGGGACCCCGATCCTAAGTCACACAGGTCTAGCCTGTAACACATCATATCACTTTGCGGCCTCACGCACGGTATCCCCACGGGTGCCACCTTACCTGGCCCGGGACCGTTTGCGCATTTTGGCACACGTATATGATAGTGTCGCTAGCATCCATATGACAGAGAACCCGGGCCGACATGACTAGTTATAAACCAAAAGTGGCACTAAATTACAGAGACAGGCATACATGACCCAGCAACGAACGTGTCGATCATCAACGTATGAACCCAAGTCGTAGCAAGCTACAAGGACTTAAAGGAACAACGCGTGACATTTCCCCTAAGGGACAGACACAGGAACGAAGAAGGACACATGCCAGCCAGCCTAAGTGCTCCGGAGCAGTAGCGAGCTACCAAGGCTCGGTGGAAGCACTAGGAGACATTTCCCTGTAAGATAGGCTACCAAAGGTAAACAACTAGGTGTCGGATCCCACACATACCAATACACATTACACGTACGCATAACATGCAGGTATGTGTTGTACAACATGGCATCACAACATAACTCAACAACTCATATAGATAAGGCACAGAAGAGCCATCATAGCATTTATTACAAACAGAGGTCACATGACACAACATACAGAAGATACAGGCAACGGAAGCATAACATGTCTGAGTACAGACAACTACAAATGAAAAAGGCTGAGAAGCCTGACTATCTACAAGACCCTCCCAAGGGTACAAGATCGTAGCTGAGGTAACAAGCTAAACGTCGAAGTCCACGCGGAACCACTAGCGAGACTGAAGTCTCTCTGCAAAAACATAATTAAGCAAACGTGAGTACAAAGGTACTCAGCAAGACTTACATCAGAACTAGCTACATATGCATCAGTATCAACAAAGGGGGTGGTGGAGTTTGGCTGCAGCAAGCCAGCTTGACTCGGTGGCTATCCTAAACTACGACTGCAAGTAACTCTTTTGAGGTGGCGCACACGAGTCCACATATTCACCAGTCAATACACCGCTATGGATCCGCTCTCGTCTCCCTACGAGAAGGCCATCCATAGCACTCACGCTTATCTTGCATGTTTTAGAGTATCCACTTTCACTTGTCTATGAACTGTAATAGGCAACCCATAAGTCCATTTCCGCGGACACGGCTATTCGAATAGATTATATATAACGCTGCAGGGGTGTACTTCTTCACACACGCTCTCACCACTTACCGCCGTTTACACGACATGTACTCGGCAAGCTTCAAGCGGAGGCCCAGCGAGGGTGTCGGCCACGACCTGACTAACCACACAAGTCTCTCGTCCAGGTTTATCGCCTATTTGGGTTCCATCTGTGGGGAGATCTGGCCAGGGTGTCGCTCACGGCCCCAAATGATGTGTACAGGGTTCCCGCATCACCAAACGGGCAATCGGTACACCGTGCCACGTACCTGCCGCGTCACAGCCCACCCCGAGGGTCAGCGCTGCGCACGACCTCCAGTAAACTACAAACACCAGAAACTAGTTGCAACTCCTGGACAGAGATCATGTTGATTAATAAGTCGAGAGGGTCAATTAAGAATCCCAATGTGTGGTAGTAGCTGTTTCATGGACCAACCAACACAGAACTCAGTTCCTGAGGACGGCTGCAATGAGACAACACACCATGTACTCCTACATGGCCTCTCATCGCTACCTTTAACAAATCGTGTTCACACACTTAGCTCACACACAGTAGGACATGTTCATCACCCTTCCAATTCATCCCCGATGAATCAGACCTGACACAACTCTAAGCAATAGCAGGCATAACCAGAAAGCATGAAAGAGTAGGCACACCATGGCTCAAACAACTCCTACTCATACTAGTGGGTTTCAACTATTTACTGTGGCAATGACAGGTCATGTAGTGGAAAGGGGTTCAACTACCGCAGCAGGTAATAGTTCAAGCGTTGTTGTCCTAATGCAGTAAAAGAGAGCAAGAGCGAGAGAGTGGGATTATATCGGAATGCTCAATGGGATTTTGCTTGCCTGGCACTTCTGAAGATATCAATGAGTCTTCATCGGTGTCATCGATCACATCGTCAGAACGTCGTCTACTGAGAGGGGACAAACACCAGCAACAGAGAAAGAACACAATCAATGCAATGCGACAATATGATGCATGATCATGACATGGCAATATGCTGTTGACTGAGCTAATGCAACTAGCAACCATATTAAATGAAGTTGGTTTGAACCAAAGATTCAAATTCAAACTCCATATGTGATTATTTAAATGCCATTTAATTGATTTGACCTGATCAGCAGGTTTAACTTTTTCAAACATGCATGAAAATGACATAACCACATTCCTTGGATTTTTCTGATCATTTTTCATATATAAATTATTTTCATCTGAGTTAGGGATTATTTTCTGTGATTTTTAGAAGTTTTGGCTATTTTCTGAAATAAATAAATCATTTCTAATTTATTTTAAAATTCCAGAAAATAGTTACTGCGTTAGCATGACGTCTGTGTGACGTCAGCAAGTCAACAGGGGCTGGTCTAGTCAAACCTGACCAGTGGGGCCCAATGGTCAGTGACACTACTAGCTAACCCTATTAATTAGTGCTAAAATAAACCTAACTAAAGTGTCAGGGGGGTGGCCCACATGTCAGTCTCTCAGGCCTAATTAAGTTAAGTTTTTAAACTAAACTAATTTAACAGGAGCTGGCCCCACCTGTCATTGAGTTAGTGCTTAACTAAGGGCGTGGGGCCCATATGTCAGTGACTAACTAACTAACCAATTAATTAAAACTAAACTAGGTTAATTAATAGGGCGGGCCCCACTTGTCAGTGAGAGAGAGGGGTCAAACCCCTGGACAGACGGGGTCAAACCCCGCCGGTCAAAGCGGTCAACCCACTGGCGTTTAGCCGCCGGCGAGGCTAGACGCGGCGGAGCGCGTCGGGTTTCACCTACATGGCCTCTTTTGGCGCACAGAGAGCAGCTACGAAAAGAGGGCGGAGTGGCGCATCCAACGGTGGCGATGCCGGAGGCTGGGGTGGCCGGAGTTATCGCCGGTGACGATCTTGGCGGTCGCCGGAGTTCGGGCGAGGTCGAAGCCGTCGCTAGGAGGCATGGCGTGGTGCGTGGGGAGGTGCTACGGGCTTCTACGAGTGCGGTGAAGACGATGCCGTGCTCGGAATCAAACCAACGTGGCTGTGGCCACGACGATGATGTGCGGTGGCGGCGGCTGGTGCGGCTGAGCTCGGCGTGGTCGCTGTGGTGCACAAGAAGGCAAACAGAGAGGGGGGAAAGGGGCGGGAGCTCACAGAGATTCCAGGGGGACAAACGGCGAGCGCGGGGAGGCACGGACGACGACGGAGCATCTCCGGCGATCTGGGGGGGCAGAAGGTTGAAGACGACGGCGTTGAGGGCGTTGCGGTGCTCCCCAGCTTGAGTACGTCGACGAATAGAAAGACGGAGCTGCGGCGGTTCTTCTTAGCATGTTGGCGAGGCGTGTGGTGGCCGGTGGCCGCGGTGGTTCGGGGCGGCGGCGACGAGCTCCTCTCGGTGGCTGCGTGCGAGAGAACCAGAGGAGGGGGAAGAGAGCAGCGAGTGAGGGGGAGGGGAGCGCAGCCTTTAGGCGTCTGCGTGGCGTCGTCAGGGAAGGCCGGGGCTAGTAGGCAGGGTGGAGGTGGCTCGGCGCGTGCCCGTGCGCAGCGACCACACTCCTCTCGGCCTTCTGGCGAGAGTTTGGTGGTGACTGGCACGGCCAGTGGGCCGGGCCGTGCTGGGCCGGTTGGGCGCTAGGTGGGTTGTGCCAGGTAAGCTACACGTAAGTTCTAACCTTTCTAATTTGTTTTCTTTTCTATTTTGTTATTTTGTTTTGATTTAGTTTATAGCCCAAATCATTTTAATAAATCCTGAAAATAATTGTGGGCATTAAATGAATTATTACAGTGGTCCTCAACTATTTTCAGAATTTTTGGAGCATTTAAGGATATTAAAAATATTTAAATGTCCTAATTCAAATACAATATGGGTTATTCAAAAATCCAGAATGGTCCTAGAAATAGGTACAACATTTTTGGCAGAGGGTTTTAATCAATCCAAAAATGATGAACTTTTCCCAAGGGCATTTTGGGTTCATTGAAAAAGATTTTAATTTGACCCTAGTTAAATTCATTTAGTGCTTGGGTTTGAGCATCCCCATTTCAGGTTTCCTTTGAAAATAAACATGATGCAACAGACAGGTGCTATCCTAATGCAAGGTGAAGCTGGGGATGTGACAACTCACCCCCACTAAACAAGAATCTCGTCCCGAGATTCAGGACGTGAGATAAGAAATCAGAGGGGACACTAACTAACACAAACTTCATGATCCAAGTGTTCTCCATATAAGTGTTGATTGCTTGCCTCATGTTGATCCTGGCATCCTTGCTTTCGAGATCTTCGTCCAAACGGTGATGATGAGAGAAACTCTACAAAATTGATCTTCCGAAAGATCGAGCAACTCAAGATCAACCCATGGAGTGAGACGTTGAAACATCTCTTGAGCTGAGACACGGAGTACACCTCCAGGGGGATGCAGTGAAATAAACGATGAAGGTTCACTGGGTAGGCAATAATTCCACACCTGAGAAGAGGGTGATCGAGGTCACCAGACGGGGCACCTTAGAGAAGGTGACTCGTAGAGTTACTCCCTTAAGTGGCAAAAAGAATTACTTTTGATATAGAGATCATTGAAATTCCCTTTACCAGCCTAAGGCAAACACGATCGATCGTTTGACAGAGTTCGAGATAATGACATTCTCGGGCCAGAATGGATCATGTGGACTACCTTGTAAAGGACAATGCCAAGGTTGATTTTGCTTATCACCGGAAATGGATGGGATCCATGGTAAAATGGCACATTGGCGGTGCAAGTTGGGAACAAAATGCAAATGCTGGGAATGATTCTAGTAACTGGGAAGAAACCCAACAGTAGAGAGTAAATCTACTCTTGAGGGGTTATAGCATAACCAAGAGCACTGGGAGCAATCCCGGTTAGTGTCGAGGATAACAACTAGTGCTTGTGCGTGCTCTCAAGAACTTGAGCATTCCCATATTCATCAAGGTTTTACCAATATCCGTGTCAAGGATCCTGGCAACACAACATACTACCATGATGAATAATGATGGATAGTGCAGATGCAAAGGAAGATAACACTTCTCAGATTTCACCCTAGCGGAGTCAAGGGGCAAAATCTGGATGATCGACCGAGAGACAATTAGCACTCCGCTTCTAATGTTCTCCTTGGTGTACTAGGTACCACGATCAATGCTTAAAAGCATCAACATGGCCATCAAGTAAGGTCGGACTTCGGGAGCACAAAAAGTCCATAAGGAACAACTAGGGAGTAATTCCTACGAAGTCCTTATGGGGAGGTGGCCAATTTCTTCAATCAAGATACTACAACAATAGGTCTTCCGGCTGGGTGTGTTGGCCACGACATCCACTTTATCGGTTATTGAGAGACCAATATTATAGTTCTTGGGAAATGCACCAACCATCATATCTGCCTGAGATTCAGTTCAGATTGGTGTCAGGATATTCCAGACTCATCGAGTCTAGAAAAAAAGATGAAAGTTTGCAACACAAATCGACGAGACGGCGTTGCGAGATTCTCAGGAATGAACTACGATAGCAGCTCCAAAACATGAGCTGGTTCTGCTACAAAACCTGTGAACACGTTGTCCCAGACAAGCTTGACCACATAGTAGTCTTATGATAAAATACTACCGAGTTTCAGGTTAGGAATCATCATTGAGGATAACGAAGTCTTGTGCATGTCCGTCCGGGCCCTTCGGGAATAGCATTTGAACTTCTTTTCTTTAAACAAATCAATCAGTGGCTTGGTGTGCTAGGGATACATACAGAATGAAGATGATCAGTCTATCAGACCATAGAATACTTCGCACGTATGCATGACTGACTTGGGATGACTCCAGAGGAGGTAAAAACATGCTTTCTCGAATTCACGGCGGCAACTTGCATCAAATGCACATGAATTAGAGGAAGTCACTTCTTTCTTCCGTACATATGCTTTACGAATGGGTCATGAAGATAATGCTTATAAAAGTTTCCACTACTAGCTAAATATTCAACATAGATCATGGAGAAGATAACAATGTTGTTGATGGGCTCAACAACAATTCATCTAGGTTTCCATATAGATGGAATTCCATGACAATGTGAACAAATTGATAGCATTGGTCAGACCCAAAAGATATAATGGTGTATGCTCAAGGGAACGACCATGAGTAAGACAACATTACAAATATCGTTGGTTCTGATTTGACTTGACGATAACCCATACTCAAATCAAAGTTTTGATATGACAATAGGTCCAACAACTGATCACATGGACCAATTGATGAAGATATCATCTATCTTCAACACACACACAAAAGATATCCCTTGGAAGGAACTAAGTCAGGCAAGCTTTTATCTTCCAACTCTCCAAGTTGTCGTTTAGCTTAACCAACTAGCTCAAGGGTATGCAATACAGATTCCTGGAGAAGGATTTGTTACAAGAAACCAACTTGATCACGAGCTCAACATAGCGGTCAGGGGACAACCTGGAAATACTTCCGAGAAGATATTCGGAAAATCACGAACCATCGATATGTTACTAAGCTCGAGAACAATCTTGCTTTTCAGGGCAAGACGATATGATCAAATGAGCAAGGACTTAACAAAATCCTAACTCATCAATCAAGGAGTGCACCAGGGAAGTGGACTAGGTAGCACAATCAATCTTAGAATGGTGATTAGTAACCAACACACTAAGAATGAAATTGTTGTCCTTTAACCGCCAAGCAACGAGATTGCTACGGGTATTGATTTCACACATCACAATTCACTTGTCGGTATTCCGGCTACGATAACACGGAGACCGAGGAATGAAAGATAATGGCGAGAAGTATCACCTTATCAAAAGTTCATAGGAGGTTGTGCAATTCTCATGACATTCTTGACATGAAGATGGTAATACTCCAGGATAGAACAGTTTAGAAGCTGGATTAGCGTTCTTCATCTGCGAAGTACAACTTCTTTGACCCAATCCTGGATATGGATATGGTACTGGAGTTTGTTTCTCCTAGTCATTCCAGAATAGAATGGCTTGACGGATCACAAGAGTAAAAGGCATCGATGAACACAAGTGCACGACTACTCCTGACTATCAACTGATAGACGAAGGTCATAAAACAACTGAAAAGGGACAGCTCAAAGGAACATATATCTTTCTGAGTTGTGGATGCATTGGTTAGTATGTCGAACGAGTTCCACATATTTCTTCCGGACAACCCATGCAGAAACGTAGGACTGGCAGAGTCACAATATGAATGGAGTACCACTGAGGAGCACTGGTTGTGATGTTTTGGTTCGGGAGAACTTCTGCCAAGATGGTTCATGGTATTGGAAGAACGATAACCAAGGACCTCGAGGACTATCACAAGGTTACTAATATCCTAAAGGAACGAGCAAATACTATCAACATGAAGTAAGTAGGGTGAAGCTCGGGTTCAAGAACCCATGAATAGAATGCCTACTAACTAAATGGCATCACGGGATGCTTTCGAGAATAATGGCCAGAATCATCACACTGAGAATATAAAACATTGATGGATTACTGGTTGATCCTCTAAGATAGCTAGGGTCATAATAATAACTCCAACATATATGTCGAGGTAACAGAGTACCACAACTCACCGTCTAGTGTGGTTAATCTGGCCTAAAAGGACATTAAGAACATGTAGGAATGATTTGCAAATGCATCAGATTGTTTAGAGACCTGGGATGACTCAGACAGCATAACGGCTGCAAATGCTCGAAAATACTTTTGAGATCCAAGCAAAAAGGGTAGCATATCCACTTAACATCACAATGTCAAGGTTCTGAGACCAACAGTTGAACAAACAGAAGTAGTAGAAACTGAACTGAGGGTTGAATCCATAATAACGTGATCCTGATAAATAGAATGAGAATCCTAGTTCTTAATCCCCGTAGAATAGAAGAAGGTGACTCAGATCAGAAGGTCATAGGGTAAAGGAGTAAAAAGAGCCTTACGTTCCCTTCCACAAACAATTCCCTTACATAACTAAAGAATTTCTAGACACGACTTCGACCAGTTTGGCTTACTAATCCTACAGGCAGTCAGGCTCTGATACCAAAGCTGTCGGGACCCTGATCCTAAGTCACACAGGTCTAGCCTGTAACACATCATATCACTTTGTGGCCTCACGCACGGTATCCCCACCGGTGCCACCTTACCTGGCCCGGGACCGTTTGCGCATTTTGGCACACGTATATGATAGTGTCGCTAGCATCCATATGACAGAGAACCCGGGCCGACATGACTAGTTATAAACCAAAAGTGGCACTAAATTACAGAGACATGCATACATGACCCAGCAACGAATGTGTCCGTCATCAACGTATGAACCCAAGTCGTAGCAAGCTACAAGGACTTAAAGGAACAACGCGTGACATTTCCCCTAAGGGACAGACACAGGAACGAAGAAGGACACATGCCAGCCAGCCTAAGTGCTCCGGAGCAGTAGCGAGCTACCAAGGCTCGGTGGAAGCACTAGGAGACATTTACCTGTAAGATAGGCTACCAAAGGTAAACAACTAGGTGTCGGATCCCACACATAGCAATACACATTACACGTACGCATAACATGCAGGTATGTGCTGTACAACATGGCATCACAACATAACTCAACAACTCATATAGATAAGGCCCAGAAGATCCATCATAGCATTTATTACAAACAGAGGTCACATGACCCAACATACAGAACATGAAGGCAACGGAAGCATAACATGTCTGAGTACAGACAACTACAAATGAAAAAGGCTGAGAAGCCTGACTATCTACAAGACCCTCCCAAGGGTACAAGATCGTAGCTGAGGTAACAAGCTAAACGTCGAAGTCCACGTGGAACCACTAGCGAGACTGAAGTCTCTCTGCAAAAACATAATTAAGAAAACGTGAGTACAAAGGTACTCAGCAAGACTTACATCAGAACTAGCTACATATGCATCAGTATCAACAAAGGGGGTGGTGGAGTTTGACTGCAGCAAGCCAGCTTGACTCGGTGGCTATCCTAAACTACGACTGCAAGTAACTCTTTTGAGGTGGCGCACACGAGTCCACATATTCACCAATCAATACACCACTATGGATCCGCTCTCGTCTCCCTACGAGAAGGCCATCCATAGCACTCACGCTTATCTTGCGTGTTTTAGAGTATCCGATTTCACTTGTCTATGAACTGTAATAGGCAACCCAGAAGTCCATTTCCGCGGACACGAGTATTCGAATAGATTATATATAACCCTGCAGGGGTGTACTTCTTCACACACGCTCTCACCACTTACCACCGTTTACACGACATGTACTCGACAACCTTCAAGCGGAGGCCCAGCGAGGGTGTCGGCCACGACCTGACTAACCACACAAGTCTCTCGTCCAGGTTTATCGCCTAATTGGGTTCCATCCGTGGGGAGATCCGGCCAGGGTGTCGCTCAGGACCCCAAACGATGTGTACAGGGTTCCCGCATCACCAAACGGGCAATCGGTACACCGTGCCACGTACCTGCCGCGTCACAGCCCACCCTGAGGGTCAACGCTGCGCACGACCTCCAGTAAACTACAAACACCAGAAACAAGTTGCAACTCCTGGACAGAGATCATGTTGATTAATAAGTCGAGAGAGTCAATTAAGGATCCCAATGTGTGGTAGTAGCTGTTTCATGGACCAACCAACACAGAACTCAGTTCCTGAGGACGGCTGCAATGAGACAACCCACCATGTACTCCTACATGGCCTCTCATCGCTACCTTTACCAAATCGTGTTCACACGCTTAGCTCACACACAGTAGGACATGTTCATCACCCTTCCAATTCATCCCCGATGAATCAGACCTGACACAACTCTAAGCAATAGCAGGCATAACCAGAAAGCATGAAAGAGTAGGCATAACATGGCTCAAACAACTCCTACTCATACTAGTGGGTTTCAACTATTTACTGTGGCAATGACAGGTCATGCAGTGGAAAGGGGTTCAACTACCGCAGCAGGTAACAGTTGAAGCGTTGTTGTCCTAATGCAGTAAAAGAGAGCAAGAGCGAGAGAGTGGGATTATATCGGAATGCTCAATGGGATTTTTCTTGCCTGTCACTTCTGAAGATATCAATGAGTCTTCATCGGTGTCATCGATCACATCGTCGGAACGTCGTCTACTGAGAGGGGACAAACACCGGCAACAGAGAAAGAACGCAATCAATGCAATGCGACAATATGATGCATGATCATGACATGGCAATATGATGTTGACTGAGCTAATGCAACTAGCAACCATATTAAATGAAGTTGGTTTGAACCAAAGATTCAAATTCAAACTCCATATGTGATTATTTAAATGCCATTTAATTGATTTGACCTGATCAGCAGGTTTAAATTTTTCAAACATGCATGAAAATGCCATAACCAGATTCCTTGGATTTTTCTGATCATTTTTCATATATAAATTATTTTCATCTGAGTTAGGGATTATTTTTTGTGATTTTTAGAAGTTTTGGCTCTTTTCTGAAATAAATAAACCATTTCTAATTTATTTTAAAATTCCAGAAAATAGTTACTGCGTCAGCATGACGTCTGTGTGACGTCAGCAAGTCAACATGGGCTGGTCCAGTCAAACCTGACTAGTGGGGCCCAATGGTCAGTGACACTACTAGCTAACCCTATTAATTAGTGCTAAAATAAACCTAACTAAAGTGTCAGGGGGGTGGCCCACATGTCAGTCTCTCAGGCCTAATTAAATTTAGTTTTTAAACTAAACTAATTTAACAGGAGCTGGCCCCACCTGTCATTGAGTTAGTGCTTAACTAAGGGCGTGTGGCCCATATGTCAGTGACTAACTAACTAACCAATTAATTAAAACTAAACTAGGTTAATTAATAGGGCGGGCCCCACTTGTCAGTGAGAGAGAGGGGTCAAACCCCTGGACAGACGGGGTCAAACCCCGCCGGTCAAAGCGGTCAACCCGTCGGCGTTTAGCCGCCGGCGAGACTAGACGCGGCGGAGCGCGTCGGGTTTCACCTACAGGGGCTCTTTTGGCGCGCAGGGAGCAGCTACGGAAAGAGGGCGGAGTGGCGCATCCAACGGTGGCGATGCCGGAGGCTGGGGTGGCCGGAGTTATCGCCGGCGATGATCTTGGCGGTCGCCGGAGTTCGGGCGAGGTCGAAGCCGTCGCTAGGAGGCATGGCGAGGTGCGTGGGGAGGTGCCACGGGCTTCTGTGAGTGCGGTGAAGACGATGCCGTGCTCGGAATCAAACCAATGTGGCTGTGGCCACGACGACGATGTGCGGTGGCGGCGGCTGGTGCGGCTGAGCTCGGCATGGTCGCTGTGGTGCACAAGAAGGCAAACGGAGAGGGGGGAAAGGGGCGGGAGCTCACAGAGATTCCAGGGGGACAAACGGCGAGCGCGGGGAGGCACGGACGACGACGGAGCATCTCCGGCGATTTGAGGGGCAGAAGGTTGAAGACGACGGCGTTGAGGGCGTTGCGGTCCTCCCCAGCTTGAGTACGTCGACGATTAGAAAGACGGAGTTGCGGCGGTTCTTCTTGGCATGTTGGTGAGGCGTGTGGTGGCCGGTGGCCGCGGTGGTTCGGGGCGGCGGCGACGAGCTCCTCTCGGTGGCTACGTGCGAGAGAACCAGAGGAGGGGGAAGAGAGCAGCGAGTGAGGGGGAGGGGAGCGAAGCCTCTAGGCGTCTGCGTGGCGTCGTCAGGGAAGGCCGGGGCTAGCAGGCAGGGTGGAGGTGGCTCGGCGCGTGCCCGCGCGCAGCGACCACACTCCTCTCGGCCTTCTGGCGAGAGGTTGGTGGTGACTGGCATGGCTAGTGGGCCGGGCCGTGCTGGGCCGGTTGGGCGCTAGGTGGGTTGTGCCAGGTAAGCTACAGGTAAGTTCTAACCTTTCTAATTTGTTTTCTTTTCTATTTTGGTTATTTTGTTTTGATTTAGTTTATAGCCCAAATCATTTTAATAAATCCTGGAAATAATTGTGGGCATTAAATGAATTATTACAGAGGCCCTCAACTATTTTCAGAATTGTTGGAGCATTTAAGGATATTAAAAATATTTAAATGCCCCAATTCAAATACAATATGGGTTATTCAAAAATCCAGAATGGTCCTAGAAATAGGTGCAACATTTTTGGCAGAGGTTTTTAATCAATCCAAAAATGATGAACTTTTCCCAAGGGCATTTTGGGTTCATTGAAAAAGATTTTAATTTGACCCTAGTTAAATTCATTTAGTGCTAGGGTTTGAGCATCCCCATTTCAGGTTTCCTTTGAAAATAAACATGATGCAACAGACAGGTGCTATCGTAATGCAAGGTGAAGCTAGGGATGTGACACACACCTACACAAGTAAAGCTTTGGGAGGAGCTTGGTTAGGATGGTGGCACATATTCAATGCAAAACGTGAGTAAGATTCAATGATGTTGAAAATGATTCACAATTGGCTCATGCAACAAGTAGATCACAAACAATAAGTAGCACACGGAACACGCGCACGGTTAGATAAATGTGGTTGTGCAACCAAAAGTGAGCGAAAATGTGGAATCCACGGAAAATGTTTGTGTTGCACAACGCTAGAGAGACGCTAACCAATTGCTTAATAGGTGGATACGCACTTGTGCACGACCTATAAGAGCAATGTAACGACTTCCTGTCCCAAGTATGCTATGAGTGTATGATGTACCGATGCTTTAGCACGAGATGATGTATTGCTATCTCATATGATCTCTTTTGATGCAAGGCGGTTGATGATATTGTGCTTTTGCTTATAAGCTTTGGATGGCTCGTTTGCTTAAAAGCTTGTGAGCTCTTTCTTGGGCCACTTATGCATGCTTCTTGGATCAAGGTAGCTATTGTGTATGCAGAACACTCTTGTGTCACACGGAGATATGATGATGTCATATGTAATGTCTATGACTATCACTAATGTGCACAAGTGTCATGGCCCGACAATACTCAAATGGCTAGTCTCGATGGGTAAGCGACTCAAAATGGTCGATGAGGGTTTATCAATGCAAGTGCAAGGTAGTAAATGAAGTGTCATCAATGTTACCGTCCTTGTCGAGGGTGAGAGGTGGTCTTGTCGATGTCTCCGAGATAGCCGAAACACAAACGGAAACGGAGAAACCACAACTCAAATGATCCAAGAAACAAAGAGGTAAGAACGTAGTGATTTTGGTTAGGTAATGATGGTGGTGGTGGGTTATAAGTCGAGGGTGTAGTGGAAGGGTATCTAGGGTAGTTGCGGTGGCGGAAACTGTGTCGAGAAAAAATGCAGAATGCAGTTTCGTCAGTGGAGGCCGGATGATCCAGACGTCTGGCCCGATGATCCGGGCCGGAGCCGGATGATCCGGGTGGGGAGCCGGATGATCCGGGTCGGTCAATCTGGTCGGGATGAACTCGGGGAAGAGGTGGGAATTCGGGGGAAAATGATTTTTTTCTTGGATTTTGGCCGGATTTTTGGGGTGGGGGAAGTGGGGGAAAAGGGTAAACCACTTGTCACACAGCTCAAGCACGGATCACAATCAACAAAATCTCATCAAAACAAACAAATCACAAAAAAATTGTAGGCTATTTTTGTGGGGATTTTCGAATTTGGACGAAAAACAACAAAAACAAGCTAGAAAACAAGGTGTGGGGCTCCAAATTCATGATCAACCAAGGCTCATGATACCATATATGATGTAGGGTGGAACCCTAAGTGATAGAGGCAAAGGTGTCCCGTCTTTCGATGAGATGGTGGCTATCGTTTTGGAGGAAGTCGACTTGGACGATCCGACTATGAACGTGCGAGGACGTCGCGCCTTAGCAATCGCTAAACCAACTCCGAGAGGTTATTGACCACACCGGAGCACGATCAACCTGACCACGAAGGTCTGTTTCCTGCAGGCAAACGAAGAACAAGCAAGAAACTAAGATTGCAATCTGGATAATGCGAATATAAGAGGAAAGCTTTATTGATCAAGGTGGGGTTCTGTGACGCCTTTGTCTGGTCGTTGAACACAAACGATGTACGCGAAGGTGCAGCTATGGCGAACTTTTAATCTAAACAAAACCCAAAGTCTAAATGACGCCCTAAGGGCTGTATATATAGAGGAAGAGGGGGGAATCTTGTGTCCCTTGGAGGAGGGGTCCGAAACCAACCCTAACTCTTGTTTCCCCACACATACTGACTCTAAAAACAGCCTATACTCAAGTATTTAGAAATTACATGGGCCTAGCCCAATCATAAGGTGACGCAGCACCTAGAATAGCCTCTAGACGAAATTTATGAAGTGGCATCTTGTATATTTCGTTCAAGGCTTCATGCACTCCTTATGATGGCTTCAAAGTCCTGAAATCATCACTAGTAACTCCGTTCTTGATCCCCTTGCGCATGCCATCAACTCCATGCATGTTCTTGTTCCAATGTTCATCCTTCTCCAAGCTAGGCCCTTCATTTGTAAGCAAAACAAATGTATCCAATTTAGGCAGCATCATATTCTCATGAACATTAGAATCATTACCAAGAAACGGAAGTACCTGGTAATTTAATTGGCGTGCGCGAGCTCTAGTAATTGGTCCAGTATATGTAACAGTAGGGGCTGTAGGTGTAATAATGGTATTGATGTCCTCATCATCCTCCCCTTCTTGAAATGAAGTCGTCCTCGACGAAAGCTCATCTTCCTCACCCCAATAAGGCTTCAAATCTGCAATGTTAAAAGTGGGACTAACCCCAAAATCTGGAGGTAGCTCAAGTTTATATGCATTATCATTTATTTTCTCTAACACCTTAAAAGGACCATGAGTGCGTGGCATTAGCTTTGATTTGCGCAAATTAGGAAATCTATCCTTACGCAAATGTAACCAAACAAGATCTCCAGGTGCAAACACAACATGTTTTATACCCTTATCTCCAGCAAGTTTATATTTAGCATTCATACGCTCAATGTTTTCCTTAGTTAACTCATGCATTTTTAAAATCAATTCAGCACGTTCTTTAGCATCAAAATTAACCTTCTCTGAAGATGGAAGAGGCAAGAAATCAATAGGCGCACGAGGTAGGAAACCATACACAATTTCAAAAGGGCACATCTTAGTAGTAGAATCCAATGAATGGTTATAAGAAAATTCAATATGTGGCAAGTATTCTTCCCACATTTTCTTATTATTCTTCAAAACTGCCCTAAGCATAGTAGACAATGTTCTATTGACTACTTCAGTTTGTCCATCGGTTTGGGGGTGACAAGTAGTACTAAAAAGTAGTTTAGTCCCCAACTTAGCCCATAAACATCTCCAAAAGTGGCTAAGGAATTTAGTATCACGATCTGAAACAATAGTATTTGGCACACCATGCAAGCGAATAATTTCCCGAAAGAACAAATCAACAACACTAACAGCATCATAGATTTTATGAAATGGTATAAAGTGTGCCATTTTTGAAAATCTATCCACGAGAACAAATATGCTATCCCTCCCCTTCTTTGTTCGAGGTAAACCTAAAACAAAGTCTATAGATATATCCTCCCAAGGAACACTGGGTACACGCAAAGGCATATATAAACCATGAGGATTGAGTCGTGACTTAGCTTTTTGACATGTATTGCAGCGAGCAACAAAACGCTCAACATCCCGTCTCATCTTTGGGCAAAAGAAATGTGTAGCAAGTACGTCCTCCGTCTTCTTCACGCCAAAGTGTCCCATTAATCCTCCTCCATGCGCCTCCTGCAACAACAAAGGATGAACAGAGCTAGCATGAATGCATAGCTTATTAGCACGGAACACAAAGCCATCATTAATAACGAACTTGTTCCATGTTCTTCCTTCTTTACAATTCCGCATTACATCTTTAAAATCAGCATTATGCACATATTGATCTTTGATGGTTTCCAAACCAAATATTTTGAAGTCAAGATGTAAAAGCATAGTATAGCGACGAGACAAAGAATCAGCAATAACATTTTATTTACCCTTCTTGTGTTTAACGACATAAGGGAAAGTCTCAATGAATTCCACCCATTTAGCATGTCTACGATTCAGTTTAGCTTGACTTTTAATATGTTTCAAAGATTCATGATTAGAATGTATAACAAATTCTTTGGGCCATAAATAATGTTGCCATGTCTCTAAAGTCCAAACAAGAGCATATAATTCTTTATCATATGTAGAATAGTTCAGACTAGGCCCACTCAATTTTTCAGAAAAGTATGCAACAGTTTTGCCATCTTGTAATAACACACCTCCTAATCCAATTCCACTAGCATCACATTCAAGCTCAAAAGTCTTATTAAAATCAGGAAGTTGGAGTAAAGGAGCATGTGTCAACGTATCTTTCAATACCGTGAAGGCTTCTTCTTGTGCGGTACTCCAAACAAAAGGCACATCCTTCTTTGTAAGCTTGTTGAGAGGTGCAGCAATGGTGCTGAAATCTCTCACAAAACGCCTATAGAAACCAGCGACGCCAAGGAAACTCCTCACTTGTGTGAGCGTTTTGGGCTGCGGCCAACTCTCAGTAGCTTCAATCTTGGCTTTCTCAACTTCAATTCCCTGTGGAGTAACAACATAGCCAATAAAAGATACTCGGTCGATGCAAAAGGTGCACTTCCCAAGGTTACCAAACAAACGTGCATCACGTAGAGCAATAAAAACAACACGTAAATGTTCCAAATGTTCTTCCAAAGATTTACTATAAATCAGTATATCATCAAATTGATGAGGACATGACTACCTTGGATACGACCAAAAATATTGCATACATGTATATTTGTGAGGTGATTTCTAATGCAAACTATGCAACAATTTATTTATGTCATCCAGGACAAAAATACTTCACAGACTTTTGTGCCATGTCTAATTCTAGGTGCATGGGACATTTGTACAATCCACATATGAAGATAAGGGAAAAAGAGAAGTTTAGGGGCTGTTCAAAAAATTCTCTCACGTCACTTTTGGGCCAAGAGAAGATAGAGTCCAAGTCTCTCACGTTCTGCATCCAGATTCGGACTGCACAGACACACCTGAATCAAAACGACAAGAACTCCTTCATACTGACTCCGAATTGGGTGATTCTTTTTTTGTTGAAACTAGATTTCATACACTTTCCAACCCAATGGGAATCACCTTCAAATTCGTCCGGAGCGTTGAGATACCGACGAAACAATCTGACGATGCAGCAGAATCCGAGTCAAACTACAAGTCCAAAGGTGTTACATCACCTCCACTTGGGCCCATGAGCCTTGTACGACCTAGGGTTAGTTTTAGGCTGCCTTGGGACGTCCTTCCACCTCCTTGGCCGCCACCCCTTGCTCCTATATAAGTAGATCCATCTAGTAGCTTTCTCTTAGGGATTTGTTTAGTCAAAAGTTAGCCATTGCAACTTCGTGTACTTCGTTTGTGTCCAACGACCAGACCAAGACCGCTTACGGATCCCCACCTTTATCAATACATCATTTATATTTGCAATATTCAGATTGCTTTATCATATTCTTGCTTGTTCTTTGATTGCATGCAGGAATAGTCCTTCGTGGTCAGGCTGATCGTGCTTCTGGCATTGTGAGTAACCCCTAGAGATTGGTTTAGCGATTGCTAAGGCGCAACGTCGTGCACGTTTGTAGTCGGATCGTCAAAGTCGTCTCCACCAAATCGATAGTTATCATCTCATCGAAAGATCGGGCCCCTCGCCTCTATCAAGTGGTATCAGTTTTCAGGTTGCTCGGTGAGAATTTCCAGTTATTCCTAGATTAGATTTATTTTCATACCTATTGTCCAAGAAAAAGCCACAAAAAAGTTAGATCTATTCATCCTTTGTCCTAGCCAGTCTGAGCCTTTGCAATTTTCTTTTCATTGTTTGCATTATTGAATTATCGGTTGCATCGGCGTGTCGAGTTGCTGGTCTTAGTGTCTAGTTCGTTAGAGTTTCGAGTTCTGTTCACATTAGTCATGTCGCCGCTGCATCGTTATCCCTTCCGCTGTACACCACCTCATCCATCAATTTCCACCTCGTGCAACCCATCGTTCATTGTCACAATCATAGTTGAAGTCGTTTGCATCTTTGCTTGATCCAATCTGCATCTTATCTAGTTTGTCTTGGAAAGAGGGAGAAAGAAAAAAAAAGACAGAGAAAAAAAAAGTAAAAAAAAAAGAGGAGAGAAAGAAAAAGAAAAAAAGAGTGTGAAAAAAAAAGAAAAAGAAGGAAAAGAAAGTTGGAGAGAGTGTTGTTGTATATTCTGCTTGGCAGTTGTTTTCATCATTATCTTTAATGCCGTTGTGATCTTCACTTATATCTTGCTGTTCAGAGCTACTTCGTATCCTTTATTGATGCTAGTTGTGCTACACCGTGACATCATTAGTGTTCTAGGCTCGCGTCTCTAGTCCGGTCTAGCCTAGGACCAGCACAGTACCGTCGTTGAGCGTTTATTCAACATTGCATCTCTGAATTGATTATTGCCAATCTTTTGCTACCATATATAGCCAACCCAGCTCCACATATTTCTACACCGTGCATATTTACGTTCACCTGGCAATCGCTTTACTCAATCTTTGGAGTTATTTGACACCGCTGGTTGTCTATCACCACCTGCTGCATGGTAAGAACTTGTAAGATATTGATATTTGCTTTACTATGAGCGCTTGACCATCACTTCCCAGTAGTTCATAGGAACATTATTTTTGGATGTTGTTTCTTTTTTCTACTAATCATGACAGGATCCAGAGTCAACTCATGGGCTTTGTCGATCGCGGGAGATGTGCCACCACCTAAGGACATACCACAACCATCACGAGAGGTCCACAAACATCCAAATGCACATGATCAGGTTAATGTTTCTATACCACCGTTTAATGGCCGTTTTAGACCTGCTTTATATATTGAATGGGAGTTTGACATAAATAATATATTTGCTTCCCATAGTTTTGATGAACGTAAAAAATTTAAGGTTGCGGTTGGTTCTTTCACTGGTTATGCTTTAGTTTGGTGGAGTGAATATTGTCGGTTACACCCTAATTATATACCTACTACTTGGATTGATTTGAAAGTTGCCATGCGACATACATTCGTCCCTGCTTATTATACTCGTGACATGCTTACAAAGTTGCAACATTTAAAACAAGGTAGTGACACCGTAACGAAATATTATGATGATTTACAAACTACCTTGTTACATTCCTCTTTACAAGAAAGTGAAGACGATTTTATGGATAGATTTTGGGCAGGATTAAATCGTGATATTCAGGAGTTACTAATTCATGAAGAGTGTTATCCTATGGACCATTTGTTTCGTCTTGCTTGTAGTGTTGCACAGGAAATAAAACGACGTATTGTCCATAAGGAGAATAAGCGCCAGGTGCACATTCCAAGAAATGATACGGTTGTTCCTTCCACTACTAGGCGTACTATGACAGACACATCCGTTTTTGTGAGGACTAGATCACCTCCACCATGTGACACATCACCTCCGACAGTGCCTACATCATCTGAGTTGATCATAAGAGGTAATGACAAAGGTACCGATCTTCCACCTCCACATGAGTATGGTGAATGCCTTGTCAATTTAAATGAACCATGCAATGAGCTATCCACTACTTTGATCACACCAACTATTTTAGAGGAATATCTTCGTGATTTGACTTTGCCATGTGATCAAACAATTGTGAGTGAACCAATTGAATTAACTATTGATGCGAAAGAACCATTTGAATCAGGGAATAAATCAGATTTGGATCAAATACGTGTGAAAATAGTTGTGCCAATGTTTAATCATTTTGATATGACCTCTAATCTTGGTGATGGTTCATCAAGATTGGGATGGTTTAATGATGAGCATTGCCAATCTTTTGTAAAGATTAAGAGCTTCACTTATATGTGCAAATTGAGTTGCAATATTTTCATGCCTTCTACTTCTTGTGATAATATTTTGGCATTATATTTTATGAACTACGAAAGTTACTCATCTATACATGTGTCATATGTGCGAAAATTAAGGGAAGTAAAAATGGATGACATATACATATACAACATGTACACCTTGTCTATTTTCTTACCCACATTTCAGATTAAGCAACGCCGAGGACGGCTTTATTTTCAAAAAAGGGAGGATGATGAGGACATGACTACCTTGGATACGACCAAAAATATTGCATACATGTATATTTGTGAGGTGATTTCTAATGCAAACTATGCAACAATTTATTTATGTCATCCAGGACAAAAATACTTCACAGACTTTTGTGCCATGTCTAATTCCAGGTGCATGGGACATTTGTACAATCCACATATGAAGATAAGGGAAAAAGAGAAGTTTAGGGGCTGTTCAAAAAGTTCTCTCACGTCACTTTTGGGCCAAGAGAAGATAGAGTCCAAGTCTCTCACGTTCTGCATCCAGATTCGGACTGCACAGACACACCTGACTCAAAACGACAAGAACTCCTTCATACGGACTCCGAATTGGGTGATTCTTTTCTTGTTGGAAACTAGATTTCATACACTCTCCAATCCAATTGGAATCACCTTCAAATTCGTCCGGAGAGTTGAGATACCGACGAAACAATCTGACGCTGCAGCAGAATCCGAGTCAAACTACAAGTCCAAAGGTGTTACATCACCTCCACTTGGGCCCATGAGCCTTGTACGACCTAGGGTTAGTTTTAGGCTGCCTTGGGACGTCCTTCCACCTCCTTGGCCGCCACCCCTTGCTCCTATATAAGTAGATCCATCTAGTAGCTTTTTCTTAGGGATTTGTTTAGTCAAAAGTTAGCCATTGCAACTTCGTGTACTTCGTTTGTGTCCAACGACCAGACCAAGACCGCTTACGGATCCCCACCTTTATCAATACATCATTTATATTTGCAATATTCAGATTGCTTTATCATATTCTTGCTTGTTCTTCGATTGCATGCAGGAATAGACCTTCGTGGTCAGGCTGATCGTGCTTCTGGCATTGTCAGTAACCCCTGGAGATTGGTTTAGCGATTGCTAAGGCGCAACGTCGTGCACGTTTGTAGTCGGATCATCAAAGTCGTCTCCACCAAATCGATAGTTATCATCTCATCGAAAGATCGGGCCCCTCGCCTCTATCACAAATCGTCCAATGAAACCACGTAAAACTTCGTTCATTAGTCTCATGAAAGTACTAGGCGCATTAGTTAACCCAAAAGGCATGACTAACCACTCATATAAACCAAACTTAGTTTTAAATGTTGTTTTCCATTCATCTCCCAATTTCATACGAATTTGATGGTATCCACGACGCAAATCAACTTTGGAGAATATTGTAGAGCCACACAATTCATCAAGCATATCATCTAGCCTAGGAATAGGATGATGATAACGAATAATAATATTATTAACGCCTCTACAATCAACACACATACGCGACGTACCATCCTTTTTGGGCACTAGTATAATAGGAACAGCACAAGGACTAAGAGATTCGCGTATATAACCTTTGTCGCGCAGCTCCTGTACTTGACGCATAATCTCCTTCGTCTCCTCTGGATTGGTACGGTATGGTGCACGGTTGGGTAGCGATGCATCGGGAATTAAGTCAATTTGATGCTAAATCCCTCGAATATGTGGTAATCCCGGTGGCACGTCTTGTGGAAAGACGTCAG
This sequence comes from Secale cereale, assembly GCA_902687465.1. Taxonomy (NCBI): domain Eukaryota; kingdom Viridiplantae; phylum Streptophyta; class Magnoliopsida; order Poales; family Poaceae; genus Secale; species Secale cereale. Next base: position 418,491,901 of record LR738710.1, read on the forward strand.
CGGACTCCTGCAAAATGTTATTGACAGCAGGGGGCAAAGAGCAAGGCACGTCCTCGAATGAAAATAATGCCTCTTTGCACACAAAAGCATAGCAAACAGATTTGCTAAAATCTAGCGCATGAATATCAGATTTGTTGGCAAGTAAACATGCACTTTTCAATATAACTTCAGTACCAACAGTAGATGATTTATTATTAGGCTTCATTTGTTGCTCAAATTCTTTTGCCACAATCTGATTTCACTATTATTTTTCTCCTGTTTTGCTTTATTAGCTCTATTAATATCTTCTTTCAAAATGGAATGAGGAGTCATAGGAACCAAAGTAATATTTTGATCCTTATGAACAAGAGTATAATGATTGTTTCTACCATGGAGTCAGGAATCATAGGACTGCACCACCACCTGATTATCGGGATAGGAATCAGGAGTCATAGGAATCAGGAGAGTCAAACGCACGATGTAGATGTATGTGGAGCTGGGAAGGCTTGTAATATGGTAGCAAAAAGGGTCAGCAATAATCAATTCAGAGATGCAAAGTTGAATAAACGCTCAACGCCGGTACTGTGCTGGTCCTAGGCTAGACCGTGCTAGAGACGCGAGCCTAGAACACTAACAAAATCACAGCGCGGCACTTAAACAAGAGAGGAGCACACTCTGAATTTCTTTTTCTTTTTTTTGCACTTTTTTCCCTCTTTTTTTTTGCTCCGCAACATTTTTTTTCCGAAAAAGTCTACAAATGGTCTAAAAACTAGCTAGCCAGAATTTTCCATACTTAGTTTTTTTTTTTGAGTTTGGAACCATTTTTCTACTGCGGGTAGCACGGATGTTTGGGAGTCCTTCTCTGATGAGGACATCACTAACAAGGTTACACCCACAGCTCCAACTGACACATATACAGGACCAATTACTAGAGCTCGCGCACGCCAATAAAATTACCAGGTACTTTCGTTTCTTGGTAATAAATCTAATGTTCATGAGAATATGATGCTGCCTAAATTGGATACATTTGTCTTGCTTACAAATGAAGGGCCTATCTTGGACAAGAAGGATGAACATTGGAGCAAGATCAAGCATGGAGATGATGGCATGCGCAAGGGGAACAAGAATGGAGTTTCAATTGATGATTTCAGGACTTTGAAGCCACCATAATGACTGCGAGAAGCCTTGTACGAAATATACAAGATGCCACTTCATAAATTTCGTCCAGAGGCTATTATAGGTGCTGCGTCACCTTATTATTGGGCCAGGCCCATGTAATTTTGAAATACTTGAGTATAGGCTGTTTTTAGAGTCCGTATGTGTGGGGAAACAAGAGTTAGGGTTGGTTTCGGACCCCTCCACCAAGGGCCACGAAACTCCCCCCTCTTTCCCCCATATATACAGCCCTTAGGGCGTCGTTTAGACTTTGGGTTTTGTTTAGATTAAAAGTTCGCCATAGCTGCAACTTCGCGTACTTCGTTTGTGTTCAACGACCAGACAAAGGCGTCACAGAACCCCACCTTGATCAATAAAGCTTTCCTCTTATATTCGTAATATCCAGATTGCAATCTTAGTTTCTTGCTTGTTCTTCGTTTGCCTGCAGGAAACAGACCTTCGTGGTCAGGTTGATCGTGCTCCGGTGTGGTCGATAACCTCTCGGAGTTGGTTTAGCGATTGCTAAGGCGCGACGTCCACGCACGTTCGTAGTCGGATCGTCAAAGTCGACTTCATCCAAACGATAACCACCATCTCATCGAAAAGACGGGACACCTTTTCCTCTATCAAGTGGTATCAGATTTCCAGGTTGCTCGGTGAGATTTTACAGTTTTCGTAGATTAGATCGAGTCTGTTCTTCATACCTACAGTCCACGAAAAAGCGAAAAAAAAATTAGGGTTAGTTCATCATATCCGAACCAGTCTGAGCCATTGCATAATCTTTTCCATGTTTGCTTAGTTGAATTTGCGGTTGCATCGTCGTGTCAAGTTGCTGGTCTTAGCGTCTAGTCTTTTAGAGTTTCGAGTTCTGGTCATAAGTTGTCACGCCGCCGCCGCAACATCTTCATCGCTACTGCTATATACCACCACCGATCTGTATCCATATACCACCACCAATCCGTATCCATATACCACCACCGCTGCCATAACCTACCACCGCTGCCATATCCTACCACCATATATCCACCACCAATCCGAGTTCTTTTCATATTAGGTTTGTTCTCGAAATCCATCTAGGTTTCGGATTTGTGTTTCCTTGCCTGCGTAGGTCTCGGAAAAAAAAATTCGCACGTGCAGTTTTTAGGCCAAAATTTCGACTGGTGAAAATATTTTTTCCCTATGCTATTTTTGGGCTTTTCTGAGTCTTTTGAGACACGTGCCACCATACTGTTTTTTTTACCGCACTTTTTCGTCGTCGCTGCCCTGATTCCGAAAAAAAAATTCATCAAAATAATTACGTGCCTATCATCTTAGTTTGACTTGGGAAGTGTTTTGAGACACTCGCCATTATAGTGATTTTCGGGAAAAAAAACAGCGCAAAAAAAAAAGCGCAAAAAAAAAGAGGCGAAAAAAAAATTCAGAGTGTGCTTTCCCCTTGATTACGTGCAGCGTCGTGATTTTGTTAGTGTTCTAGGCTCGCGTCTCTAGTACGGTCTAGCCTAGGACCAGCACAGTACCATTGTTGAGCGTTTATTCACCTTTGCATCTCTGAATTGATTATTGCTGACCCTTTTTGCTACCATATTATAAGCCTTTCCAGCTCCACATACATCTACATCGTGCGTTTGACTCTCCCTGGTAATCGCTCTATCCAAGCTTTGAGAGTTTTGACTACATCGGTTGCCGACCACCGCCTGCTGCTGGGTAAGAACTGGTAAGAATTTGAGATTTGCTTGACGGATTTGTGACACCCGCCACCACCACCACTTGTTAGTAGTCTGTAGGATCATATTCTTGTGTGTTTCTATTGCTGCTAACCATGCCAGGATCACAAGTCGACGAGACTGACTGGGAGAACTTGACGAATAAGGAGCTTCATGATAAGTTTTAGCAAATGATGAGTGTACAGGTGCAAGATGTGCTAAACACATTGGACGAGGCCATGGAGAAGATAGATGGCATGGAGAAGATGTTTGAAACAAAGCTGGATAACAAGTTTGTTGAATTACTTTCGCGTCTTCCACCACCACCAGCTGCTGCAGCTGTCCCACCTCTACAACAACAACAACAACAACATCGCCTTCCAAATCAAGTGGGACGAGCACAGCGCGTTCCCATTGAGCCTGGTCAAGCTTCTGGTGCTGCTGTTGATGTTTCTGTAGCTTTTGCTGCTACTGCAGAGGTGGAGGACCATAACGAGGATGAGGTTGACCAAAATCAGAACTACGTGCAACAACCAGCACCACCACCACCATGTCGTCCTCATGCATATCATCGCAACGGTAGGGCTGCACCACCACCTGAGGTACATGACCATCTTCCTAAACTGAAATTGAATATTCCACCATTTGAGGGTAGATATGTTCCTGATATATATCTTACTTGGGAGTTAGAAACTGAACAACGTTTTACATGTTTACATTATCCCGAGGAGAGACGTGTTCCTGCTGCTGTTTGTGCTTTCACTAGTTTTGCATGTGTTTGGTGGTCTGAACATTGTAGATTATATCCTATTCCAGCTACTTGGGCTGCTTTGAAAACTGCTATGCGTACTCATTGGGTTCCACCATATTATCAACGTTAATTACTTAAAAACCTGCAGCGCTTAAGACAAGGAAAAAATTCTATAGAAGAATATTATCAGCAATTACAAACTGGCTGATTAGATGTGGTATTGTTGAGGAGAATGAAGCTATGCTTGAATGTTTTATGGGTGGATTAAATAGAGAGATTCAGACCATTCTAGAGTATAAGGATTATAATAATATCACTCGTTTATTCCATCTTGCTTGTAAAGCTGAATGTGAAGTGCAGGATCGACAGGCATTGGCACGGACTAACTTTTCTGCAGGTCGACCTTCATCATGGACACCGCGTGCATCCTCTACTTCCACACATTATACTGCACCGACACCTCCATCAGCTGTTACCTCCAGCCGTGATACAAGGAAGCATGCACAACCACCATTATCTGCCAAGAGCACACCTATTGGGCCTGCATAGAGTTCTTCTTCTTCCATGGCATCAATAGGGCACACCAGTGATATTATTTGTCGTCATTGTAAGGGAAGAGGACATTTTGCGAGAGAATGCAAATCTCAACGTGTGATGATTGCTACTAAGGATGGTGGATACGAATCCGCTAGTGACTATGATGAGGAGACTTTGGCTCTTATTACACGTGAAGAACATGGTGGAGACGATTCTGATCATGAGACGCAATACATGGCTCCTGAAGATGCTGACAGGTATGAATGTTTAGTTGCTCAACGTGTTTTGAGTGTGCAGGTTACACAAGCTGAGCAAAATCAGAGGCATAATTTGTTCCATACAAAGGGAGTTGTGAAGGAACGTTCTGTTCGCGTGATCATAGATGGAGGGAGTTGCAACAACTTGGCTAGCATGGAGATGGTGGAGAAGCTATCTCTCACCACAAGACCACATCCACATCCTTACTACATCCAATGGTTCAACAACAGCGGCAAGGTTAAGGTAACACGTACTGTTCGTGTGCATTTTAGTATCTCTACATATGCTGATTATGTTGATTGTGATGTGGTACCTATGCAAGCATATTCCTTATTACTTGGTAGACCATGGCAATTTGATAAAAATTCTGTACACCATGGTAGAAACAATCAGTATACTCTTGTTCATAAGGATAAAAATATTACTTTGCATCCTAGGACTCCTGATTCCATTTTGAAAGATGATATTAATAGAGCTAATAAAGCAAAACAGGAGAAAAATACGAGTGAAAATCAGATTGTGGCAAGAGAATTTGAGCAACAAATAAAGCCTAATAATAAACCATCTACTGTTGCTTCTGAAATTAAATTGAAAACTGCATGTTTATTTGCCACCAAATCTGATTTTGATGAGCTAGATTTTAGCAAATCTGTTTGCTATGTTGTTGTGTGCAAAGAGGCATTAATTTCATTCGAGGATGTGCCTTCGTCTTTGCCTCCTGCTTTCACTAACATTTTGCAGGAGTTCACCGACGTCTTTCCACAAGACGTGCCACCGGGATTACCACCTATTCGAGGGATTGAGCATCAGATTGACTTAATTCCCGGTGCATCGCTACCCAACCGCGCACCATACCGTACCAATCCAGAAGAGACGAAGGAGATTATGCGTCAAGTACAGGAGCTACTCGACAAAGGTTATATACGCGAATCCCTTAGTCCTTGTGCTGTTCCTATTATTCTAGTGCCTAAAAAGGATGGTACATTGCGTATGTGTGTTGATTGTAGAGGCATTAATAATATTAATATTCGTTATCGTCATGCTATTCCTAGGCTAGATGATATGCTTGATGAATTGAGTGGCTCTACAATTTTCTCCAAAGTTGATTTGCGTAGTGGATACCATCAAATTCGTATGAAATTAGGAGATGAATGGAAAACAACATTTAAAACTAAGTTTGGATTATATGAGTGGTTAGTCATGCCTTTTGGGTTAACTAATGCACCTAGTACTTTCATGAGATTAATGAATGAAGTTTTACGTGCTTTCATTGGACGATTTGTGGTAGTATACTTTGATGATATATTGATTTTTAGCAGATCTTTGGAGGAACATTTGGAACACTTACGTGATGTTTTTATTGCTCTACGTGATGCACGTTTGTTTGGTAACCTTGGAAAGTCCACCTTTTAAACCGACCAAGTCTCTTTTCTTGGCTATGTTGTCACTCCACAGGGAATTGAGGTTGATAAAGCCAAGATTGAAGCTATTGAGAGTTGGCCGCAGCCCAAAACGGTCACACACGTGAGGAGTTTCCTTGGCCTCGCTGGATTCTATCGGTGTTTTGTGAGAGATTTCAGCACCATTGCTGCACCTCTCAATGAGCTTACAAAGAAGGATGTGCCTTTTGTTTGGGGTACTGCACAGAAAGAAGCATTCACAGTATTGAAATATAAGTTGACACATGTTCCTTTACTCCAACTTCCTGATTTTAATAAAACTTTTGAGCTTGAATGTGATGCTAGTGGAATTGGGTTAGGAGGTGTGTTATTACAAGATGGTAAACCTGTAGCATACTTTTCTGAAAAATTGAGTGGGCCTAGTCTGAATTATTCTACTTATGATAAGGAATTATATGCTCTTGTTCGGACTTTGGAAACATGGCAACATTATTTATGGCCCAAAGAATTTGTTATACATTCTGATCATGAATCTTTGAAGCACATTAAAAGTCAAGCAAAACTGCACCGTAGACATGCTAAATGGGTTGAATTCATAGAGACTTTCCCTTATGTTCTTAAACACAAGAAGGGAAAAGAAAATGTTATTGCTGATGCATTGTCTCGTCGTTATACTATGCTTTCACAACTTGACTTTAAAATATTTGGTTTGGAGACCATCAAAGATCAATATGTGCATGATGCTGAATTTGAAGATGTATTGCAGAATTGTAAAGAAGGGAGAACATGGAACAAGTTCGTCGTTAATGATGGATTTGTGTTTCGTGCTAACAAGCTATGCATTCCAGCTAGCTCTGTTTGTCTTTTGTTGTTGCAAGAGGCGCATGGAGGAGGATTAATGGGACACTTTGGCGTGAAGAAGACGGAGGACGTACTTGCTACACATTTCTTTTGGCCAAAGATGCGACGGGATGTTGAGCGTTTTGTTGGTCGCTGCACTACATGTCAAAAAGCTAAGTCACGACTCAATCCTCATGGTTTATATATGCCTTTGCCTGTCCCTAGTGTTCCTTGGGAAGATATATCTATGGACTTTGTTTTGGGTTTACCTCGAACAAAGAAGGGGAGGGATAGCATATTTGTTGTCGTGGATAGGTTCTCGAAGATGGCACACTTTATACCATGTCATAAAAGCGATGATGCTGCTAATGTTGCTGATTTGTTCTTTCGTGAAATTATTCGCTTGCATGGTGTGCCAAATACTATTGTTTTAGATCGTGATACTAAATTTCTTAGCCACTTTTGGAGATGTTTATGGGCTAAGTTGGGGACTAAACTGCTTTTTAGCACTACTTGTCACCCCCAAACCGATGGACAAACTGAAGTAGTCAACAGAACTTTGTCTACTATGCTTAGGGCTGTTTTGAAGAATAATAAGAAAATGTGGAAAGAATGCTTGCCTCATATTGAATTTGCTTATAATCGTTCGTTGCATTCTACTACTAAGATGTGCCCTTTTGAAATTGTCTATGGTTTCCTACCTCGTGCACCTATTGATTTGTTGCCTCTTCCATCTTCGGAGAAGGTTAATTTTGATGCTAAACAACGTGCTGAATTGATCTTAAATATAAACTTGTTGGAGATAAGGGTAGAAAACATGTTGCCTTTGCACCTGGAGATCTTGTTTGGTTACATTTGCGTAAGGATAGGTTTCCTAATTTGCGCAAGTCAAAGCTAATGCCACGTGCTGATGGTCCTTTCAAGGTGTTAGAGAAAATAAATGATAATGCATATAAACTTGAGCTGCTTGCAGATTTTGGGGTTAGTCCCACATTTAACATTGCAGATTTGAAGCCTTACTTGGGTGAGGAAGATGAGCTTCCGTCGAGGACGACATCAATTCAAGAAGGGGAGGATGATGAGGACATCACTAACAATGTTACACCCACAGCTCCATCTGACACATATACAGGACCAATTACTAGAGCTCGCACATGCCAATTAAATTACCAGGTACTTTCGTTTCTTGGTAATAAATCTAATGTTCATGAGAATATGATGCTGCCTAAATTGGATAAATTTGTCTTGCTTACAAATGAAGGGCCTAGCTTGGACAAGAAGGATGAACATTGGAGCAAGATCAAGCATGGAGATGATGGCATGCGCAAGGGGAACAAGAATGGAGTTTCAATTGATGATTTCAGGACTTTGAAGCCACCATAATGAGTGCGAGAAGCCTTGGACGAAATATACAAGATGCCACTTCATAAATTTCGTCAAGAGGCTATTATAGGTGCTGCGTCACCTTATTATTGGGCCAGGCCCATGTAATTTCGAAATACTTGAGTATAGGCTGTTTTTAGAGTCCTTACGTGTGGGGAAACAAGAGTTAGGGTTGGTTTCGGACCCCTCCACCAAGGGCCACGAAACTCCCCCCTCTTTCCCCCATATATACAGCCCTTAGGGCGTCGTTTAGACTTTGGTTTTGTTTAGATTAAAAGTTCGCCATAGCTGCAACTTCGCGTACTTCGTTTGTGTTCAACGACCAGACAAAGGCGTCACAGAACCCCACCTTGATCAATAAAGCTTTCCTCTTATATTCGCAATATCCAGATTGCAATCTTAGTTTCTTGCTTGTTCTTCGTTTGCCTGCAGAAACAGACCTTCGTGGTCAGGTTGATCGTGCTCCGGTGTGGTCGATAACCTCTCGGAGTTGGTTTAGCGATTGCTAAGGCGCGACGTCCACGCACGTTCGTAGTCGGATCGTCAAAGTCGACTTCATCCAAACGATAACCACCATCTCATCGAAAGACGGGACACCTTTGCCTCTATCATTCTCTGTCATGACTCGGAGTATGGCGTGATCTGGAAAACCAAAAGAGAGTAACAAAATACTGGACTCGGAATAGGACTGGTGGCAGAGATGAATCTGGTGGAACTCGGACTGGTGGCGGAGATGAATCTGGTGGAACTTGGACTGGTGGCGGATATATGTTGCAGGTGGACTCGGATTGGCGTGATGGCGGCGGATATGTGGTGGCCTATATGGACTCGGATTGGCAGTGAATATGTGGTGGTGGTAAATGGCAGCGGTGATGAAGTTGGTGCGGTGGTGGTATATGGCAGCAGCGATGATGATGATGCAGTGGTGATATATGGCAACGGCGACGTGACAACCTGTGAACAGAACTCGAAACTCTAAAGGACTAGTCGCTAAGACCAGCAACTTAACATGACGATGCAACCGCAAATTCAACAAAGCACAGAAAAGATTATGCAGAGGCCCAAATTGGTTCAGATGGGATGAACTGACCCTAATTTTTTTTGGCTTTTTCGTGGACTATAGGTATGAAGAACAGACTCGATCTAAACTACGAAAAACTGTAAAATCTCACCGAGCAACCTGGAAATCTGATACCACTTGATAGAGGCAAAGGTGTCTCGTCTTTCGATGAGATGGTGGCTATCGTTTTGGAGGAAGTCGACTTTGACGATCCGACTACGAACGTGCGAGGACGTCGCGCCTTAGCAATCGCTAAACCAACTCCGAGAGGTTATTGACCACACCGGAGCACGATCAACCTGACCACGAAGGTCTGTTTCCTGCAGGCAAACGAAGAACAAGCAAGAAACTAAGATTGCAATCTGGATATTGCGAATATAAGAGGAATGCTTTATGGATCAAGGTGGGGTTCTGTGACGCCTTTGTCTGGTCGTTGAACACAAACGAAGTACGCGAAGTTGCAGCTATGGCGAACTTTTAATCTAAACAAAACACAAAGTCTAAACGAGTCCCTAAGGGCTGTATATATGGAGGAAGAGGGGGGAATTTCATGGCCCTTGGAGGAGGGGTCCGAAACTAACCCTAACTCTTGTTTCCCCACAAATACGGACTCTAAAAATAGCCTATACTTAAGTATTTCGAAAATACATGGGCCTGGCCCAATAATAAGGTGACGCAGCACCTAGAATAGCCTCTAGACGAAATTTATGAAGTGGCATCTTGTATATTTCGTCCAAGGCTTCATGCACTTCTTATGGTGGCTTCAAAGTCCTGAAATCATCACTTGTAACTCCGTTCTTGATCCCCTTGCGCATGCCATCAACTCCATGCGTGTTCTTGCTCCAATGTTCATCCTTCTCCAAGCTAGACCCTTCATTTGTAAGCAAAAAAATGTATCCAATATAGACAGCATCATATTCTCATGAACATTAGAATCATTACCAAGAAACGAAAGTACCTGGTAATTTAATTGGCATGCGCGAGCTCGAGTAATTGGTCCAGTATATGTAACAGTAGGGGCTGTAGGTGTAACAATGGTATTGATATCCTCATCACTAAGTGGCCGATCTTTCATGAAAAGGAGGGATTTCGAGGAAGAACACGAGGGGCATGACAAAAAACACAAGAGGGACAAGAAGAAAACACTCAAATCAACAAGTTTAGGTCACACAAATGCTAGATCCGGGAACACACAGTGCGATACACGATACACGATCAACTAAGGCCGATACAAGTAGCGGTAGTCATATCCGTGAGCAGGTCTTGATGTTCTTCTCCATGAAGGAGGTCTTGAATACGGTGGATCTTCTCCGAGGAGGCCGCGGTCTCTAGGGAGAGGAACCACTAAGGTTTTTAGATGAGCTAACACAAAAGCTAATCCTAGAAAGTATGGGTGGAGGGACATATATAGGCTAGGAGGGGCGAAGGGGTACATGGGCCTCGGCTCGAAGTCATGCAGGCACGCACTATCCGAATGATCCTGATGTTGGTCCGGATGATCCGGGCTTCGGGGGTCCGGATGATCCGGGGCGGCGTCCGGATAATCCGGACGTGTCGTCTCTACAACGGAGGGTCCGGATGTACGGGTCCTGGTCCGGACGTCCGGGTGTGGCTGGATGATCCGGGCTGGGGTCCGGATGATCCGGCTTCAGTGAGGAGCTCTCGGGTGTCCGCGGACACATTATCCGGATTGTCCGGGCGGGGGTCCGAATCGTCCGGGCTTTGCCCAGATCATCCGGGTCTTTGTCCAGATCGTCCGACCAGTCTGTGGCTTGGCCGTTTTCTTCTCTGTCTTCCTTCTTCGAGTCCTCTTGTTCCTTGGCTTCTCCATGGTTCCTCCCGAGGTACCTGAGTATGCATAGAGTTTCAGATGAGGGTAGCAGGCATATCTCATGTGAATCAAAATGACGTTGCGATAGGAGTGAAGTCACCTCGGTCTCGAGAGCTCGTGCTCGAGCGCGTGTCATTGGTCCACTTGGCACTTGGTGAGACGATGGTAGGTCCATGGGGATGACCTTGGGATGCTCCGCATTAGGTAGCAATAAGGATTTGTAGCGCCGTTTCCGGGGAGGTTTACGCCAAGTCAAGTGTAGAATTGATCTCTCGCCAATGTGCGGATTTTTGGCGCCGTTGCCGGGGAGATCTACGCACAAGTCGAGACACCAAGTACCCATCACAAACTCTTATCCCTCACATTACATTATTTGCCATTTGCCTCTCGTTTTCCTCTCCCCCACTTCACCTTTGTTGTTTTATGCGCCCTTTTCCGTTCGCCTCTTTTCGCTTGCTTCAAAATGGCTCAAAGACAATACTAAATTGTGTGACTTTTACAATACCAACAACAATGATTTTATTAGCACTTTGATTGCTCCTATTACCGATGCTGAATCTTGTGAAATTAATGCTGCTCTGTTGAATCTTGTCATGAAAGATCAATTTTCTGGCCTTCCTTGTGAAGATGCCGCTACCCATCTAAACAACTTTGTTGATTTGTGCGATATGCAAAAGAAGAGAGATGTGGATAATTATATTGTTAAATTGAAGCTATTTCCGTTTCCGCTTAGAGATCGTGCTAAAACTTGGTTCTCTTCTTTACCTCAAAATAGTATCAATTCATGGAATAAGCGCAAAGATGCTTTTATCTGTAAATATTTTCCTCCCGCTAAGATCATCTCTCTTAGAAATGATATTATGAATTTTAAGCAACTTGATCATGAGCATGTTGCACAAGCTTGGGAGAGGATGAAATTAATGATACATAATTGCCCTACACATGGTTTGAATTTATGGATGCTTATACAATTTTTTTATGATGTGTTGAATTTTGCTTCTAGAAATCTTTTAGATTTGGCTGCGGGAGCCACTTTCATGGAAATCACTTTAGGAGAAGCTACTAAACTCCCAGATAATATTATGGTTAATTATTCTCAATGGCACACCGAAAGGTCCACTAGTAAAAAGGTTCATGCTATTGAAGAGATTAGTGTTTTGAGTGGGAAGATGGATGAACTTATGAAATTGTTTGCTAATAAGAGTGTTTGTTCTGATCCTAATGATATGCCTTTGTCCACTTTGATTCAGAATAATAATGAATCTATGGATGCGAATTTTGTTGGTAGGAACAATTTTGGTAACAGCGCGTATAGAGGAAACTTTAATTCTAGGTCATTCCCTAGTATTTCCTCTAATAATTATGGTAATTCCTGAGATACCCTCTGATTTTGAGACTAGTGTTAAAGAATTTATGAATTCACAAAAGAATTTCAATGCTTTGCTTGAAGAAAAATTGCTTAAGATTGATGAGTTGGCTAGGAACGTGGATAGAATTTCTCTTGATGTTGATTCTTTGAAACTTACATCAGTTCCACCTAAGCATGATATCAATGAGTCTCTCAAAGCCATGAGAATTTCCATTGATGAGTGCAAAGAAAGAACTGCTAGGATGCATCCTAAAAGAGATTGCTTTGTGAAAGCGTGTTCTTCTAGTTTTCATGATAGTAAAGATGAAGATCTAAAAGTGATTGATGTGTCTCCTATTAAATCTTTGTTTTCCAATATTAATCTCGATAAAGATGGGACTGGAGATGAGTCAACTTTAGTTAAAAGGCGTCCCAATGATTCGAAGTTTTTAGATCTTGATGTAAAAGTGGGATTAAAGAGGTCCAAACTTTACATATCAATGAACCCACTATTTTGGATTTCAAGGAATTTAATTATGATAATTGCTCTTTGATAGATTGTATTTCCTTGTTGCAATCCGTGTTAAATTCTCCTCATGCTTATAGTCAAAATAAAGCTTTTACTAAACAAATCGTTGATGCTTTAATGCAATCTTATGAAGAAAAACTTGAATTAGAAGTTTCTATCCCTAGAAAAATGTATGATGAGTGGTAACTACTATTAAAATTAAGATTAAAGATCATGAATGCTATGCTTTGTGTGATTTGGGCGCTAGTGTTTCCACAATTCCAAAAACTTTGTGTGATGTGTTAGGTTTCCATGAACTTAATGATTGTTCTTCAAATTTGCTTCTTGCATATTCTACCATTAATAAACTCATGGGAAGGATAATGATGTTCTTATTGTTGCCAATAGGAATTATGTGCCCGTAGATTTCATTGTTCTTGATATATATTGCAATCCTACACGTCCTGTTATTCTTGGTAGACCTTTCCTTAGAACTATTGGTGCAATTATTGATATGAAAGAAGGAAACATTAGATTCCAATTTCCGTTAAGGAAAGGCATGGAACACTTCCCTAGAAAGAAAATCAATCTACCTTATGAATCTATTATGAGAGCCAGTTATGGATTGCATACCAAAGATGATAATACCTAGATCTATTCTTGTATTTTATGCCTAGCTAGGGGCGTTAAACGATAGCTCTTGTTGGGAGGCAACCCAATTTTATTTTCTTTGCTTTTTGTTTCTGTTTAGTAATAAACTAGCCTCTGGTTAGATATGGTTTTGTATTTTAATTAGCGTTTGTGCCAAGTAGAACTTTTAGGAAGACTTGGGTGAAGTCTTTGCGATTTTGCTGTAAAAAAACAAAAACTTTGGCGCTCACGAGATTAGCTGCCATTTTTTTACTGGAGAGTGATTTTAATTTGATTATTTTTGTAGGTGATTAATATACAAATTCCTCACGTCCACCAATTTATTTCAAAAAAAATTGAGTTACAGACGTATTCGAAAGTTACAGATTGCTACAGACTGTTTTTTTTTGGCAGATTCTATTTTGCGTGTGTTATTTGCTTATTTTGATGAATCTATGGCTAGTATCGGGGGTATGAACCATAGAGAAGTTGGAATACAGTAGGTTTAACACCAATATAAATAAAGAATGAGTTCATTACAATAGCTTAAGGTGGTGGTTTGTTTTCTTATACTAACGGAGCTCATGAGATTTTCTGTTGAGTTTTGTGTTGTGAAGTTTTCAAGTTTTTGGGTAAAGATTGGATTTTGGAGTAACGAGTGGCAAGATCCTAAGCTTGGGGATGCCCAAGGCACCCCAAGGTAAAATTCAAGGACAACCAAAAGCATAAGCTTTACTTGAGACTATATTTTTATTCACCACATCATACGTGTTTTGCTTGGAGCGTCTTGTATGATTTGAGTCTTTGCTTTTTAGTTTACCACAGTCATCCTTGTTGTACACACCTTTTGGGAGAGACACACATGAATCGGAATTTATTACAATACTTTATGTGCTTCACTTATATCTTTTGAGCTAGATAATTTTGCTCTAGTGCTTCACTTATATCTTTTAGAGCACGTTGGTGGTTTTATTTTATCGAAATTATTGATCTCTCATGCTTCACTTATATTATTTTGAGAGTCCTTTAGAACAGCATGGTAATTTGCTTTGGCTATAAAACTAGTCCTAATATGATGGGCATGCAAGATGGGTATAATAAAAACTTTCATATAAAGTGCGCTGATTGCTATGATAAGTTTGATACTTGATGATTGTTTTGAGATATGCGGATGGTGATATTAGAGTCATGCTAGTAGAGTAATTGTGAATTTGAGGAATACTTGGGCTAAAGTTTGTGATTCCCGTAGCATGCACGTATGGTGAACCATTATGTGATGAAGTTGGAGCATGATTTATTTATTGATTGTCTTCTTTTGTGTGGAGGTCGGGATTACGCGATGGTTAAATCCTACCAACCCTTCCCCTAGGAGCATGCGTGTAGTGCTTAATTTTGATAACTTGTAGATTTTTGAAATAAGTATATGAGTTCTTTATGACTAATGTTGAGTCCATGGATTATACGCACTCTCACCCTTCCACCATTGCTAGCCTCTCTAGTACCGCACAACTTTCGCCGGTACCATAAACCCACCATATACCTTCCTCAAAACAGCCACCATACCTACCTATTATGGCATTTCCATAGACATTCCGAGATATATTTCCATGCAACTTTCCACCGTTCCATTTATTATGACACATTTCATCATTGTCATATTGCCTTGCATGATCATGTAGTTGACATTGTATTTGTGGCAAAGCCACCCTTCAGAATTTTTTTCATACATGTCACTCTCGATTCATTACACATCCCGGCACACCGCCGGAGGCATTCACATAGGGTCATATTTTTTCTAGCATCTAGTTGTAATTCTTGAGTTGTAAGTAAATAAAAGTGTGATGATCTTCATTATTAGAGCATTGTCCAAGTGATGAAAGGATGATGGAGACTATGATTCCCCCACAAGTCGGGATGAGACTCCGGATGAATAAAAAAACAAAAAAATAGGCCATATAAAAAGAGAAAAAAAAAGAAAAGGCCCAAAATAAAATTTGATGAGAGAAAAAGAGAGAAGGGGCAATGCTACTATCCCTTTTCCACACTTGTGCTTCAAAGTAGCACCATGATCTTTATGATAGAGAGTCTCATATTTTGTCACTTTCATATACTAGTGGGAATTTTTCATTATAGAACTTGGCTTGTATATTCCAATGATGGGCTTCCTCAAAATGCCCCAGGTCTTCGTGAGCAAGCGAGTTGGATGCACACCCACTTAGTTTCTTTAGTTAAGCTTTCATACATTTATAGCTCTAGTGCATCCGTTGCATGGCAATCCCTACTCACTCACATTGATATCTATTGATGGGCATCTCCATAGCCCATTGATACGCCTAGTTGATGTGAGACCATCTTCCTCCTTTTTATCTTCTCCACAACCACCACTCTATTCCACCTATAGTGATATGTCCATGGCTCACGCTCATATATTGCGTGAAAGTTGAAAAAGTTTGAGAATACTAAAGTATGAAACAATTGCTTGGCTGAAACCGGGGTTGTGCACGATTTAAATATTTTGTGTGATGAAGATAGAGCATAGCCAGACTATATGATTTTGTAGGGATAGCTTTCTTTGGCCATGCTATTTTGAGAAGACATGCTTACTTTGTTAGTATGCTTGAAGTATTATTATAATTATCTCAATATTAAACTTTTGTCTTGAATCTTTCGGATCTGAACATTCATGCCACAATAAACAGAATTACATTGAAAATTATGTTAGGTAGCATTCCACATCTCAAAATATGTTTTTATCATTTACCTACTCGAGGACGAGCAGGAATTAAGCTTGGGGGTGCTTGATACGTCTCCAACGTATCTATCATTTTTGATTGTTCCATGCTATTATATTATCTGTTTTGGATGTTTAATGGGCTTTAATATGCACTTTTATATTATTTTTGGGACTAACCTACTAACCAAAGGCCCAGTGCAAATTGCTCTCTTTTTTGCCTATTTCAGTGTTTCGCAGAAAATGAATATTAAACGGAATCCAAACGGAATGAAACCTTCGCGAGGATCGTTTTTGGAACAAATGCAATCTAAGAGACTTGGAGTGGACGTCAAGGAAGCAATGAGGCGGCCACGAGGCAGGAAGGCGTGCCCCCACCCTCGTGGGCCCCTCGTAGCTCCACCGACCTATTTCTTTCGCCTATATATACTCATATACCCTAAAAATATCGAGGAGCACCACGAAACCCTATTTCCACCGTCGCAACCTTCTGTACCCATGATATCCCATCTTGGGGCCTTTTTTGGCGCTCCGCCGGAGGGGGAATCGATCACAGAGGGCTTCTACATCAACACCATAGCCTCTCTGATGATGTGTGAGTAGTTTACCACAGACCTTTGGGTACATAGTTATTAGCTAGATGGCTTCTTCTCTCTCTTTGGATCTCAATGCAAAGTTCTCCTCGATCTTCTGGGAGATCTATTCGATGTAATACTTTTTGCGGTGTGTTTGTCGAGATCCGATGAATTATGGGTTTATGATCAAGATTATCTATGCACAATATTTGGTTCATCTCTGAATTCTTATATGCATGATTTGATATCTTTGCAAGTCTCTTTGAATTACGAGTTTGGTTTGGCCTACTAGATTGATCTTTCTTGCAATGGGAGAAGTGCTTAGCTTTGGGTTCAATCTTGTGGTGTTCGATCCCAGTGACAGAAAAGGAACCGATACGTATTGTATTGTTGCCATTAAGGATAAAAAGATGTGGTTTATATCATATTGCTTGAGTTTATCCCTCTACATCATGTCATCTTGCTTAATGTGTTACTCTGTTCTTATGAACTTAATACTCTCGATGCATGCTGGATAGCGGTCGATGTGTGGAGTAATAGTAGTAGATGCAGAATCGTTTCGGTCTACTTGTCACGAACGTGATGCCTATATATAATGATCATGGCTAGATATTCTCATAACTATGCGCTTTTCTATCAATTGCTCGGTAATAATTTGTTCACCCACCGTAAAATATGCTATCTTGAGAGAAGCCACTAGTGAAACCTATGGCCCCCAGGGTCTATTTTCCATCATATTAATCTCTCGCCAACTAGCTATTTTTATCGTAGTTTATTTTGCAATCTTTACTTTTCAATCTATACAACGAAAATACCAAAAATATTTAGCTTATTATCTCTATCAGATCACACTTTTGCAAGTGGCCGTGAAGGGATTGACAACCCCTTTATCGTGTTGGTTGCAAGGTTCTTAATTGTTTGTGCAGGTACTAGGGATTTGCGTGTAGTCCCCTACTGGATTGATACCTTGGTTCTCAAAAACTGAGGGAAATACTTACGCTACTTTGCTGCATCACCGTTCCTCTTCAAGGGAAAACCAACACATGCTCAAGAGGTGCACTTCCGGGGTATTCCAACCTCGCCAGGCTCGTGTGCCCGGCAAGGAAGGCTCTTCTCCTGGTGGTATCTCGCCTCTTCGGCTAGTCTTGGTTGCATTGATCTCCTCGACCAACTCTTTGATTCCTCACAGAGCTGATCCCTTTGTGTCTTGAATTGACCCTTGTGTTGTAAGCTTGCCCTTGGGCCTGTGCATAGTCTGGGGCAATGGACCCATGATTTGTTGCACCGATAGTTATATATGCTAATCCCTTAGTCCTTGTGTTGTTCCTATTATTCTAGTGCCGAAAAAGGATGGTACATTGCATATGTGTGTTCATTCTAGAGGCTTTAATAATATTATTATACGTTATCGTCATCCTATTCGTAGGCTAGATGATATGCTTGATGAATTAAGTGGCTCTACTCTTTTCTCCAAAGTTGATTTGCACAGTGGATACCATCAAATTCGTATGACATTGGGAGATGAATGGAAAAGAACATTTAAAACTAAGTTTGGATTATATGAGTGGTTAGTCATGCCTTTTGGGTTAACTAATGCACCTAGTACTTTCATGAGATTAATGAATGAAGTTTTAAATGCTTTCATTGGACGATTTTTTGTAGTTTACTCTGATGATATACTGATTTATAGCAGATCTTTGGAGGAACATTTGGAACATTTATGTGCTGTTTTTATTGCTCTACGTGATGCATGTTTGTTTGGTACCGTTGGGATGTGCACCTTTTGCATCGACCGAGTATCTTTTCTTGGCTATGTTGTTACTCCATAGTGAATTGAAGTTGATAAAGCCTAGATTGAAGCTATTGAGAGTTGGCCGCAGCCCAAAACGGTCACACAAGTGAGAAGTTTTCTTGGACTTGCTGGTTTCTATAGGCGTTTCGTTAGAGATTTTAGCACCATTGTTGCACCTCTCAATGAGGTTACAAAGAATGATGTGCCATTTGTTTGGGGTGCTACACATGAAGAATCCTTCACAGTATTGAAAGATAAGTTGACACATGCTCCATTACTCAAACTTCTTGATTTTAATAACACTTTTGAGCATGAATGTGAAGCTAGTGGAATTGGATTAGGAGGTCTGTTATTACAAGATGGTAAACCTGCTGCATACTTTTCTGAAAAATTGAGTGGGCGTAGTCTGAATTATTCTACTTATGATAAGGAATTATATGCTCCTGTTTAGACTTTGGAAACATGGCAACATTATTTATGGCCAAAAGAATTTGTTATACATTCTGATCATGAATCTTTGAAACATATTAAAAGTCAACCTAAAATGAACCGTAGACATGCTAAATGGGTTGAATTCATTGAGACTTTCCCTAATGTCATTAAACACAATAAGGGTAAAGAAAATGTTATTGCTGATGCATTGTCTCATAATTATACTATGCTTTGACAACTTGACTTTAAAATATTTGGTTTGGAGACCATCAAAGATCAACACGTGCATGATGTTGTATTTAAAGATGTACAGTATAATTGTAAATGAGGAAGAACTTGTAATAAGTTTGTCATTAATGATGGACTTGTGTTCCGTGCAAACAAGGTTTGCATTCCAGCTAGCTCCATTCGTCTTTTGTTGTTGTAGGAGGCACATGGAGGAGGATTAATGGGACAGATTGGCATGAAGAAGACGGAGGATGTACTTGCTACATATGTCTTCTGGCCAAAGTTGAGACGGGATGTTGAGCGTTTTGTTGGTCGCTGCACTACATGTCAAAAAGCTAAGTCACGACTCAATCCTCATGGTTTATATATGCCTTTGCCTGTACCAAGTGTTCCTTGGGAAGATATATCTATGGACTTTGTTTCGGGTTTACCTCGAACAAAGAAGGGGAGGGATATCATATTTGTTGTCGTGGATAGATTATCGAAAATGGCACACTTTATACCATGTCATAGAATAGATGTTGCTGCTAATGTTGTTGATCTGTTCTTTCGTGAAATTATTCGCTTGCATGGTGTGCCAAATATAATTGTTTCAGATCGTGATACTAAGTTTCTTAGCCACTTTTGGAGATGTTTATGGGCTAAGTTGGGGACTAAACTAGTTTTTAGAACTACATGTCACCCCAAACTGATGGAAAAACTAAAGTAGTCAATAGAACATTGTCTAATATGCTTAGGGGTTGGAAGAATGCTCATATTGAATTTTTTTACAATCGTTCGCTGTATTCTACTACTAAAATGTGCCCTTTTGAAATTGTGTATAGTTTCTTACCTCGTGCACCCATTGATTTATTGCCTCTTCCTTCTTCGGAGAAGGTTAATTTTGATGCTAAACAGCATGCTGAATTGATATTAAGAATGCATGAATTAACAAAGGAAAATAATGAATGCTAAATATAAACTAACTGGAGATAAGGGTAGAAAACGTGTTGTCTTTGCATCTGGAGATCTTGTTTGGTTAGATTTGCGTAAGGATAGGTTTCCTGATTTGCGCTAATCAAAATTAATGCCATGTGCTGATGGTACTTTTAAGGTGCTATAGAAAATAAATGATAATGCATATAAAATTGAGCTACCTAAAGAATTTGTGGTGAGTCCCACTCTTAACATTGTAGATTCGAAGCCTTACTTGGGTGAGGAAGATGATCTTCCGTCGAGGACGACTTCAATTCAAGCAGGGGAGGATGATGAGGACATCACTAACAAAGTTACACCCACAGCCCCTACTAATACATATACTAGACCGATTACTAGAGCTCGCACACCCCAATTTAATTACCAGGTACTTTTGTTTCTTGGTAATGATTCTAATGTTCATGAGAATATGATGCTGTCTAAATTGGATACATTTGTGTTGCTTATAAATGAAGGGAAAGAATGGACAAGAAGGATGAACATTGGAGCATGACCAAGCATAGAGGTGAGGGCATGCGCAAGGGGAACATCAACATAATTTGTGGTGGAGATTTCAACACTTTCGAGACACCATGATGATGTACAAGGACATGGATGAAATATTCAAGATGCCCTTTCATAAAATTTGTCCATATCTTAATATAGGTGTTATGCCACCTTATTTTTGGGCCAGGCCCATGTAATTTCGAAATACTTTAGTATATGCTATTTTTAGAGTCCGTATGTGTGGGGAAACAGAGTTTGGGTTGGTTTTGGACCCCTCCTCCAAGGGTCACAAAATTCCCCCCTACTCCTCCATATATACAACCATTAGGGCATCGTTTAGACTTTGGGTTTTGTTTAGATTAAAGTTCGCCATAGCTACAACTTCGCGTACTTCGTTTGTGTTCAACGACTAGACAAAGACATCATAGAACCCCACATTGACCAATAAAGCTTTCCTCTTATATTCGCAATATCCAAAATGCAACATCAGTTTGTTGCTTGTTCTTCGTTTGCTTGTAGGAAATAGACCCTCGTGGTCTGGTTGATCGTGCTCTGGCGTGGTCAATAACCTCTCGGAGTTGGTTTAGGGATTCCTAAGGCAAGACGTCTTCGCACGTTCATAATCGGATCGTCGAAGTCTACTCCTCCGAAAACGCTAATCACCATCTCATCAAAAGACGAGACACCTTTGCCTCTATCATCTTCGACACGTACTATATACTGCTACCGCAACACAACCCAAAAATAAAACATTCTTATTGGTCAAATTAACCTCTCTCATTGGGTCAAAGTGATGGAGCACAAACTCGCGGGCCCATGGATGGAAGCATCACACGTGAGTGACTATCCTATATGATGTGTAGCATATGTTGCCCCCACCCTCTTCGACCCGTACTTTATATATAGTTCTACCATACGTTACACAACCCCAAAAATGACGATCCTTGTTGGTCAGATTAACCTCTCTCACCGCAGATCATAGTGATGGACGACGACCTCGCGGGCCCACAGAGAGATTCACACGCGACTAAGTGTCATGCAACCACCGCATGCATGTGGCCCAAAGATGCAGGTAAAAAAAATTGCAGTGAACATGCGACCAAAGGAGTTTAGTGTTAAAAATAAAAAAAATAGATAACATTTGATAGCTTTTTTACATTGATTGATTTCCTAGGGATTTAATGTGCAAAAATCAAATTTGAGCTACATGAGACCCGTGATAGTGCACCAAAAAT
Organism: Secale cereale; assembly: GCA_902687465.1. NCBI lineage: Eukaryota > Viridiplantae > Streptophyta > Magnoliopsida > Poales > Poaceae > Secale > Secale cereale. Next base: position 418,513,738 of record LR738710.1, read on the forward strand.
GGATTCGAAAATCATATGTGTACGTGTCCTTGGGTGCATGTTAGTCCCCATGCAAGAAATTTCTAACATCGAGAATCTTGATTTTGAAATCCAGTAAATCCAAAACTAAGTTGAAATTCATGAAAGTTATCATGGTGTCATATGGGCACCAATAGACTGTGATTTTTTTCAAATATGAGTCAAGTTTTGATATAATTTTCTTACAGACAGGAAATTATCATAATTAGCAACCAATATCGCAAACAGACTCTTTATTCGAACCGTTTGTGCTAGGCCAACAATGTACGTGTCGTGCTTCGGTTAGGTAATAAAGCGGCAAAATTAATCATCAAAAAGGAAAAATATGTGCCGCCATGCGTCCCGTGTGCCGTACGAGTACACGTGAGTTGATGAGATGCATGCTAGCAGTCCACCGCACAGGCAGACTGGGAGGCTGAGGCATGCGCGTGTTCGCTACGCAGTGTCACCAGGGGGCATGCTAGTAGATGTGTGAGGCATGTGTAGGCTCACCAGGAGGCAAGCCAGCCCTTTGACTGGAGCCCACCTCGCTCCCACCGCTCCATATTAATGGCACGTCGCTGGTCATAATCGACGGCTGCACCCCCCCATCGACAGTTGTTACCGCCGCATGGAGATTGTGAGGATGTTCTCGAAGCGCACCATCGGAGGGAGTGGTGACGCCGGGCTGGTGAAGCACCCGTGCAACGCATGAAGCTGGGCATAGAGGTTGCAATCGCTGCTAACGAGGTCTCATCGGGGAACCGCGCGACCTTGACTTCGTCGCCGTCGTCGTGCCTCCCCAGCCGGATCCGGAGCTACTCCTGCAACGACATCGACTCCGACGGAAAACCGATTATCCCCCCTCTTTTTCTGGGAATGGAAATCCTATGGTTATGTCCACCCAGCCCATGAAGTCATAGTAAGATTCGTTAGATCTGTGTAGTGTACTTATTGTTTGAATGGTATCTATGGTTAGTGATTAATTGTTTGTTCTGTACTAATTATTTTTTCCTAATAAACCGACTAGGGTTAGCTTTCATGCTTATAATTCGTAGCCAGATCTTGAGAATTGATTTTCAATGTCCTACACATATGTTTGTGCCTTTTTTTCTCTTGCTGATCTTGAGAATTGATTTTCAATGTCCTACATATATGTTTCTACCATTTTTTCAGATTGGTATGTTCACAGATGAGGCTCCATCCTGCGGCGCTGCCGGCTATAGATCCTGCACTAGGTAGCGCGAGCAGAAGCAGACACACCCCCTGGATCCGAGGAAGTCATAGCATATCGGGTGGACCGCATCATCGATCCCCCGGATGCCATCCTTGGGGATATCATCTTCCTTCTCCCCACCAAGGATGTCTACCGCACACAGGTCCTCGCATCTCGGTGGTGCACTCTGTGGCGCGCCACGCCTCTTAATCTTGACTGTCACCGGCTATCTGTCATTCATGATTTTGAAATCGACGGAGCCATCATCTCCTCCCACAAGGTGTCTGTTCAACGCCTATGCATCCGGGCATGCTGCCTGCTGCACATGCCGTGCATGGTGGATGCCTTACTGACATCCCGTCAATTCAAAAACTCCAGCATCTTGAGTTCTACCATTACTATGCAAATAGCTTCCCACCAAGCATTGTAGCTGTGCTCTCACCACCGATGTCCATCTCATGGTTTTCCTCCTCTCTCCACACCGCCACCTTGGCCTGGTGCCATCTAGCAGACAATCTGGTACAAATGCTTCGACTTTCACTTCTAAAAACACTCGCGCTTGTGGTGGTCGATCTGTCAAAGGCCTCGCTGCACAACATCATCCACTCCTGCTGCCCTACCCTGGAGCAATTGCAGCTTTTTTTGGAAAAGAAATTTGTATCTGTTGTCCCAAAATAAAGTCGCCTCACCTTGTAAGCATTGTAATTTTTTTAAAGGAGAGGAGCTCATCATCAAAGATGCCCCTTCACTCCAAAGGCTGCTCCTTGATGATCGTTATGCACCTTCACAAATTACTATTGTCTCTGCGTCTAAACAAGAGACCTTTGGTGTAATTCCTGATATGTTTGAAGGTTACAAGATGGTGGTTGGCTCCACACTTATTTAGGTACTGTGTATTATCATCAACACTTTTGTAATCATAAGCTGTATTTTTCATTTGTGTGCGTAAGTTTTATATCATCAACACTTCTGTAATCATAAGGTGCATTTTTCATTTGTGCGCATAAGTTTTATATCATCTTGGAGTACACTTTTGGTACTAATATTATGTTCTATGCTCAATGAAGAGTTTGTCCATGGATACCCTATCAATGGTGCTGGATTCTGACAAGACCTTACATATCTGTATGTGGTGTTTGGGTCCGAACATGATTATCAGCTTGCTTCAATGCTTTCCATGTCTAGAGAATTTGTATTTTGAGGTGATGATATCAAGCACATTGATATCAACTCTGTGCGTAAGCTTTCCATGTCGCTCTTTTGACATACTCTTTTTTAGACATTATCTGTTTTAGTCTTCATGTGTATTTAGGCAAAAGGACATGGACAAAAAGGTATAACCAATCGGTGGCATAAGAAGCACCAGGATTTTCTCAGTTCTCATGACCTCCATTTGAGGACAATAACACTAGAAGGATATGCATCCAAACATGCAACATTAGCTTTGTCACATTCTTCCTGTTGAATGCGAGAGTACCGTTGGCCCTGAGAATTTAGTTTTTTAACAAAAAGTTTCTCATGGATGGACATGTTGAACAACACAAAAAGAAGTTTCAGGCCGACAAAAGGGCTTCTGAACGTGCTCGAATTTTATTTACAACAACTTGTCTTCATGTACCAATAGATTTTATGGCCCTGATCTTAATTTTATGGATTAGACCAATCCGTTTGATTGTGATTGCTGAAAATTTGGTTGATTTAGATGTTATTGTCTTGTTCAATCTGGATTTCGTGTAAAACTGATGAACATTAATCATCATGCTTTTGTACTTTTTGTAAGCTGGAGTTAGATATTGCTGCCCTTTTCAACTCGGTTTTGACCCATATTTTCTTTCATACAAACATGAGCTTCTATCAAGAAGCATCATGGTTCCGAGAGGTAACTTTGTCACCTGATCTGTGTGTGAAACGACATACGTTGTCTCTCCCCCTTGATTTATTTCACAGAGGCAACATATATATGCAACTATAATTGTGTCATACTAAAACATGAAATTATTTAGGTTTCGTTTTGCCTTTTTATACATTTATTTTCCTAGGAATTTTTTAAAACATAGCCACAAGGTTATCATCGTAAATGGTCGTATTTATTTTAACCGTGGGCGTTCAACTAACCATTTACTATTGCGGGTAGCTGTTTGATTAGACGGGATGACTACGAGCAGTATATCCCCCGTTCTCATCTACAAGCACCACCGCCGAGGATCGCCGCCTGCTGCGAGATGGAGGACGAGCCTAGCAACAAGCGGGGGCCATCGAGCCGGAACCATGAGAGCCTCCGGCGAGAGTGGACTTCATCAGTAGCCTCCCCATCGAGATGTTGGTAACCATCATATCCCACCTCCCCATCAAATCTCGCATGCGGACCATTGTTTTCTCTCGGTGGTGGCGCCCCCTCTGTCACTCCACCCCCTGGACCTCATCATCGACCAAGAGTTGTGCTATGGGGAGCAGCAACTCCTGGACACATTATCCCACGTTGATGTAGGGTGGAACCCTACGTGGCTGATCTTTCACGAAAAAGGAGGGATCCCGAGGAAGAACACGAGGGGCAGGAGGAAGAACACAAGAGAGACAAGGATAAAACACTCAAATCAACAAACTTGGGTCACACAAATCCTAGATCCGGGTACACGAAGTGCGATACACGATACACGATCAACTAAGGACGATACAAGTGGTGGTAGTCATCTTCGTGAGGAGGTCTTGATGTTCTTCTTCGTTAAGGAGATCTTGAATCCGGTGGATCTTCTCCGAGGAGGCCACGGTCTCGTAGGAGAGGAACCACTAAGGTTTGGTCTGAGCAAACACAAAGTTAACCCTAGATAGTTTAGGTAGAGTGATATATATAGGCTAGGAGGGGCGAAGGGGTACATGGGCCTCGGCCCAACATCATGCACACCGGCACTGTCCCGATGATCCGGACGTTTGTCCAGATGATCCGGGATTCGGGGGTCCGGATGATCCGGGGCGGCGTCCGAATGATCCGGACAAGTCTGATCTGCTGCGAGTGGCCCGGATGTCCGGGTCTTGGTCCGGATGTCCGGGGGTGTCCGGATGATCCGGGCCGGGGTCCGGATGATCCGGCTTCGGCGTGGAGCTTCGGGTGTTGGGGCACACATTGTCCGGATCGTTCGGACGTTTGTCCAGATCATCCGGGCTTCGGCCGGATCATCCGGGCTTCGACCAGATCATCCGGGACTTCGTCCGGATCGTCCGGGCTAGCTGAGTTGTAACACCCCAAAAATTTAACCATGTTTTATTAATTAAAATTTTGCCAGGAGATTAAAATTTTCAAATTTGCTAGATTCCTCTTTTGATTTTAGGACCTGCTTTTCCTTTTATGTTGGAGTTTTTACCTCAAGTGATAGCTTTCCATTTCTTGTTAGACTCTCTTGCTCTCTTAATGAAACTTTTCTGTTATGAATAAAAATTATTTATATAATAATCTCCCTAATCTCGTTCACTCTAAAAATGGTTTCCCCTTAAGGTAAGGCCTCATATTGAACTACAACCCTTTGATAGGTTTATCTAAAATTCCAACCAAAATTTGGAGATGTCATGTGATGTTGTTAGATCACTTTTATGCAAGAATATTCTTATTTCATTAAATAATTTGAGCTCCACACCATGATTTCCAATCTGGTCCAGTAGGCAGTTTTGCACTACAACCCCATTAAATATTTCCCTGATGCTTCTACCAAAATTATGGGATGTTCATAGGAGTATGTTATTCAACATTATGCAAAAAACCCTTTTAGGTCCTTTGGAAAAATTGAGTGAATCAACCTCATTTCTATTCTGGTCCAGTTTGGCCTTTTGCACTGCAACCCTAGTTTATTTTGCTCCAGTGCTCTTGAGCTTCCTCCTGCTTATAGCCCATCTTGCAAAACCCTTAAGTCCAGAAGAGTGGATCCATTGGAATATTTTTAGTTCATGAAACAATGCCTTCCACTTTCTATCCAGAACTGAAGATTTGCAAAACTTGCACTGGCAAGTTTCTGATTTTGCTCAACTAGCTTTGCCATCATCACCTTCACCTAAAGAGACCCTGATCTGGAGATTTTGGGCACCAGAAGAAATGCCCACATGCCCATGGCATTCTGTCGAGCACTTGGTGTGCATGGCCTGTTTTGGCATGAGTTTTGCCTTGCACTATGATCTTGGTCCTCAGTGTATAATGCCATGTCCACTGATCCTCCCTAAGCCCCTAAACCAGACCTGCTAAATCCCAACCTCATCCAAACTCTGTAGCTAGCATTGGCATTTCGTCGAGCGGCTCACGTGCGTGCTCTGGGCGCGCCCAGAGCGCATGTTTTGCACGCGCGCGCACCGCGCCCCCGCGTCCCTCTGCCAACGCCCCGCGCCCGTTCTGGCCGTTCCCCTCACACTGACAGCACGCCACCTTATCCCTCCGCCGTAGAGATAGCTCTGGAGCTCCACAGGGCCGCAGTCAGGTTGGCCGCGACAGCTAGCAGGCAGCCCCAGTAGCTCCTGCCACGGACAGAGCCGCCCAGGCCACCAACACTCGCCACCTGCCCCCTGGAACAACTCCAGTTCGTCATCGAGCTCGTCCCCTAGCGTGCGTCGCCGCCACGTCGCCCTAAGCAACAGAACGTCAGTCGCCAGCGTCCTTATCCACGGCCGGCGCGGAACCGCCATCGCCCGCCTATTTAGGATGCCCCGAGCCCCTCCGCAGTCTCAGGCAACCCCTAGCCACCCAACAGAGCACCCCCATAGCAACCAATCGCCCCAAGGAGATTTTCCTCTCCAACTCCGGCGAGCACAGCCGCCGTCGCCCTCCAGTTCAATACGTCGCAGCCCGAGCCCCTCCCTTCCAGCCAGCGTCGCCGTTCGACTCCATATGATCCAGTGGAGCTGCCCAACGTCTCAAACTATCTCGGGAACCATCGTAGGGCGAAACCCCAAATCCACCTGAGGCCGCCGTCCGCCGCGAAGCTCGTCGCCGGCATTTTCCTCCCCCTCCGTCGCCCTCTCGACCAGCGCGAGGACCATCCCAGTCCAACGAATCCATCCCTGCACTCTGACGCCCTCTAGGAGCCGCCGTTCGCCGGCGTTGATCGCCGGAGCCGCGCCTCTGTTCGGCTAGAGGAAGAAGGAGGCGGGGGCGACTCGTCAAACCTGACCAGTGGGCCCCCGGGCTCCTCTGTCAGCGAGCCAGCGCCAGCCCACGCGCGCATAAGTGGAGGCGCAAATCCCAGAGTACGTCTCCCCTACTCCGAAGACGTATACCTATCGAAACGTTTTCCTAATTCTGTTTTTATTTTAATAACAGAATTGACTAAACTTTGACTGGAAATATCTTTTTAAATATTAATCCAAATGACTTGATTCTATTTTGTTGGTTCCCAAATATTGTCTAGTTTATTTTCGTATTTATTTCAAAAATTTCCAAGCAACTTTTTTGTGCTGCTTTAAGTCTATGTATTGGTTTCGTATTATTTCAAATAGGTTTTTTGAAGAGGGAGAAACTTCCAAAAAGTATTGGAATACATTTCTCCTCCCCTCTACTTGAAGGCAAGCATTTTTGAACCCTGGCTTAACGCATGTGATGCTTGTTGACACGTTTGCATTGATATGAAAGCATTCATTTTTATTTCCTATGTGGTGATATGATCACACCCATGAGGGCACGAGGTAAAACTCTTGCTGAGAATAATTGGTTTGCATGACGGTGATCCCTTGCGTATGCCTCTCATGCCTAACGGAAGGAAGTCGTGAAAGTCGCGGTATTGGGTAGACGCGAGCTTGTCACTAGCTCCCCATCGGGACGGTGGAATCCGGTACAGCTTGGTAAGGCATGACGGATGGTGTTTTCCGACTGTCGTTGCAAAATATTTTGGTTTTTACTAATCATTCAAGTAAAGCTGAAACCTCCTAAGTCGACCATAGATCGAGTCTTGTTCCAGTAACCCCCATACTTGCTTGTGCTACCACTTGTCCCTGCCATGGGTAGGGTACGGTTCAGTAAGTGTTAACCCCTGTCCTAGCACACACCGTACAGAGAGGCCAGGGTGGAAGATACCGGTTGCAACCGGTAGGCAGGCCACCTGGTCCGGGGGCATGGGTGTTTCTGGTTGGGACCGAGAGGGGGGCACCCCTTAGAGCGCGCGATAGAAATATGATCCCATGCTACGCGAGGTTGTAGCCTCCCCACTCAGAGTTTGCTTAACAAGTGTCGTGGGTGATTCCAGACACTGGTGAGTTAAGCTGGTGTGTGCAAGTCAGGCGGGTTCCCGACTAAAAGACCGTAGACGGAATTAGTTCAAATGGACTAAAGGAATCCGTCCCTCGTGGGTAAAGAGTACACCCTCTGTAGAGATATAAAAATCTATTCGAATAGCCGTGTCCATGGTTAAGGACTACAGTCTGGGATGGGTCGAGTGTCGGTCTTAGTGTCGGTCTTCGGAGGAGAAACTACAAAACCAGAACATTGAGTATGAACCGTGATATATGGTGATTATGATCAATATTGTGGACTAACCAATTGTTTTCTTTGGATTAATGAGTACCCTTGGGACAGTTCTACCTACCGGGTATTCATTATTATCTACTATTATTTTAAGCCATTTCTGTGGTGTCGCTCAGACGCCCAACTGTGGCATTCTTGTTATTTATTTTCCTTATAAGCCCTTTATGTGGTGTCGCTCAGACGCCCGACTGTGGCATGCTTGTTGTTTATTTTCCTTATAAGCCCTTTATGTGGTGTCGATCAGACGCCCGACTGTGGCATGCTTGTTATTTATTTTCCTTATAAGCCCTTTATGTGGTGTCGCCCAAACGCCCGACTGTGGCATGCTTGTTATTTATTTTCCTTATAACCCCTTTATGTGGTGTCGCTCAGACGCCCGATTGTGGCATGCTTATTATTTACTTTCCTTATAAGCCCTTTATGCGGTGTCGCTCAGACGCCCGACTATGGCATGAACGCTATTTATTTATGTATCACTCTCTGATTGCATATGCCTTATTATACCTAGGACCTGCTTGCATTATGGACTGTCATATCTAGTGATCATCATTTAATCTCGAGCATGAATACATCTCACCCATGTTCTTAATGTTTGCGAGTGCATTCAAAGTACTCACTGGCTTGTCCCTGTGATAGAGGCAAAGGTGTCCCGTCTTTCGATGAGATGGTGGCTATCGTTTTGGAGGAAGTCGACTTTGACGATCCGACTACGAACGTGCGAGGACGTCGCGCCTTAGCAATCGCTAAACCAACTCCGAGAGGTTATTGACCATGCCGGAGCACGATCAACCTGACCACGAAGGTCTGTTTCCTGCAGGCAAACGAAGAACAAGCAAGAAACTGAGATTGCAATCTGGATATTGCGAATTCAAGAGGAAAGCTTTATTGATAAAGTGGTGTTCTGTGACGTCTTGGTCTGGTCGTTGAACACAAACGAAGTACGCGAAGTTGCAGCTATGACGAACTTTAATCTAAACAAAACCCAAAGAAAAAGCTACTAGATGGATCTACTTATATAGGAGCAAGGGGTGGCGGCCAAGGAGGTGGAAGGACGTCCCAAGGCAGCCTAAAACTAACCCTAGGTCGTACAAGGCTCATGGGCCCAAGTGGAGGTGATGTAACTCCTTTGAACTTGTAGTTTGACTCGGATTCTGCTGCAGCGTCAGATTGTTTTGTCGGTATCTCAACGCTCCGGATGAATTTGAAGGTGAATCCAATTGGGTTGGAAAGTGTACGAAATCTAGTTTCCAACAAAAAAAGAAACACCCAATTCGGAGTCCGTATGAAGGAGTTCTTGCCGTTTTGAGTCAGGTATTTCTGTGCAGTCCGAATCTGGATGCAGAACGTGAGAGACTTGGACTCTATCTTCTCTTGGCCCAAAAGTGACGTGACAGAACTTTTTGAACATCACCTGAACTTCTCTTTTTCCCTTATCTTCATATGTGGATTGTACAAATGTCCCATACACCTGGATTAGACATGGCATAAAAGTCTGTGAAGTATTTTTGTCCTGGATGACATAAATAAATTATTGCATAGTTTGCATTAGAAATCACCTCACAAATATACATGTATGCAATATTTTCGGTCGTATCCAAGGTAGTTATGTCCTCATCATCCTCCCTTTCTTAAAAATAAAGCCGTCCTCGGCGTTTCTTAATCTGAAATGTGGGTAAGAAAATAGACAAGGTGTACATGTTGTATATGTATATGTCATCCATTTTTACTTCCCTTAATTTTCGCACATATGACACATGTATAGATGAGTAACTTTCGTAGTTCATAAAATATAAAGCCAAAATATTATCACAAGAAGTTGAAGGCAAGAAAATATTGCAACTCAATTTGCACATATAAGTGAAAATCTTAATCGTTACAACAGATTGGCAATGCTCATCATTAAACCATCCCAACCTACAGGAATAGTAGGAATATTTCTTTTCATTACAGCCCTTAGCAAATGTCGAGGACGAGATTTTTCTTAAGGGGGGTAGTGTTGTAACACCCCAAAAATTTAACCATGTTTTATTAATTAAAATTTTGCCAGGAGATTAAAATTTTCAAATTTGCTAGATTCCTCTTTTGATTTCAGGACCTTCTTTTCCTTTTATGTTGGATTTTTTACCTCAAGTGATAGCTTTCCATTTCTTGTTAGACTCTCTTGCTCTCTTAATGAAACTTTTCTGTTATGAATAAAAATTAATTATATAATAATCTCCCTAATCTCCTTCACTCTAAAATGGTTTACCCTTAAGATAAGGCCTCATATTGAACTACAACCCTTTGATAGGTTTATCTAAAATTCCAACCAAAATTTGGAGATGTCATGTGATGTTGATAGATCACTTTTATGCAAGAATATTCTTATTTCATTAAATAATTTGAGCTCCACACCATGATTTCCAATCTGGACCAGTAGGCAGTTTTGCACTACAACCCCATTAAATATTTCCCTAATGCTTCCACCAAAATTATGGGATGTTCATAGGAGTATGTTATTCAACTTTATGCAAAAAACACTTTTAGGTCCTTTGGAAAAATTGAGTGAATCGACCTCATTTCTATTCTGGTCCAGTTTGGCCTTTTGCACTGCAACCCTAGTTTATTTTGCTCCAGTGCTCTTGAGCTTCCTCCTGCTTATAGCCCATCTTGCAAAACCGTTAAGTCCAGAAGAGTGGATCCATTGGGATATTTTTAGTTCATGAAACAATGCCCTCCACTTTCTATCCAAAACTGAAGATTTGCAAAACTTGCACTGGCAAGTTTCTGATTTTGCTCAACTAGCTTTACCATCATCACCTTCACCTAAAGAGACCCTGATCTGGAGATTTTGGCCACCAGAAGAAATGCCCACATGCCCATGGCATTCTGTCGAGCACTTGGTGTGCATGGCCTATTTTGGCATGAGTTTTGCCTTGCACTATGATCTTGGTCCTCAGTGTATAATGCCATGTCCACTGATGCTCCCTAAGCCCCTAAACCAGACCTGCTAAATCCCAACCTCATCCAACCTCTGTAGCTAGCATTGGCATTTCGTCGAGCGGCTCACGTGCGTGCTCTGGGCGCGCCCAGAGCGCACGTTTTGCACGCGCGCGCACCGAGCCGCCGCATCCCTCTACCAACGCCCCGCGCCCGTTCTGGCCGTTCCCCGCACACCGACAGCACGCCACGTTATCCCTCCGCCGCAGAGATAGCTCTGGAGCTCCACAGGGCCGCCGTCAGGTCTGCCGCGGCGGCTAGCAGGCAGCCCCAGCAGCTCCTGCCGTGGAAAAAGCCGCCCAGGCCACCAGCACTCGCCACCTGCCCCCTGGAACAACTCTAGTTCTTCATCGAGCTCGTCCCCTAGCGTGCGTCGCCGCCACGTCGCCCTAAGCTGCAGAACGTCGGTCACCGGTGTCCTTATCCACGGCCGCCGCGGAACCGCCATCGCCTGCCTATTTAAGGATGCCCCGAGCCCCTCCGCAGTCTCAGGCAACCCCTAGACACCCCACAGAGCGCCCCCATAGCAACCAATCGCCCCGAGGAGGTTTTCCTCTCCAACTACGGCGAGCACAGCCGCCGCCGCCCTCCAGTTCAATGTGTCGCAGCCCGAGCCCCTCCCTTCCAGCCAGCGTCGCCGTTCGACTCCATATGATCCTGCGGAGCTGCCCAACGTCTCAAACTAGCTCGGGAAACACCGTAGGGCGAAACCCGAAATCCACCCGAGGCCGCCGTCCGCCGCGAAGCTCGTCGCCGGTGTTTTCCTCCACCTCCATCGCCCCCTCGACCAGCGCGAGGACCGTCCCAGTCCAACGAATCCATCCCTGCACTCGGACGCCCTCGAGGAGCCGCCGTTCGCCGGCGTTGATCGCCGGAGCCGCGCCTCTGTTCGGCCAGAGGAAGGAGGTGGGGGCGACTGGTCAAACCTGACCAGTGGGCCCCCGGGCCCCTCTGTCAACGAGCCAGCGCAAGCCCATGCGCGCATAAGTGGAGGCACAAATCCCAGAGTACGTCTCCCCTACTCCGAAGACGTATTCCTATCGAAACGTTTTCCTATTTCTGTTTTTATTCTCAAAACAGAATTGACTAAACTTTGACAAGCAATATCTTTTTAGATATAAATCCAAATGACTTGATTCTTTTTCTGTTGGTTCCCAAATATTGCCTAGTTTATTTTCATATTTATTTCAAAAATTTGCAAGCAACTTTTTTGTGCTGCTTTAAGTCTATGTATTGATTTCGTATTATTTCAAATAGGTTTTTTGAAGAGGGAGAAACTTCCAAAAAGTATTGGAATGCATTTCTCCTCCCCTCTACTTGAAGGCAAGCATTTTTGAACCCTGGCTTAACGCATGTGATGCTTGTTGACACGTTTGTATTAATATGAAAGCATTCATTTTTATTTCCTATGTGGTGATATGATCACACCCATGAGGGCACGAGGTAAAACTCTTGCTGAGAATAATTGGTTTGCATGACGATGATCCCCTCCGTATGCCTCTCATGCCTAACGGAAGGAAGTCGTGAAAGTCGCGGTCTTGGGTAGACGCGAGCTTGTCACTAGCTCCCCGTCGGGACGGTGAAATCTGGTACGGCTTAGTAAGGCATGACGGATGGTGTTTTCCGACTGTCGTTGCAAAATATTTTGGTTTTGACTAATCATTCAAGTAAAGCTGAAACCTCCTAAGTCGACCATAGATCGAGTCTTGTTCCAGTAACCCCCATACTTGCTTGTGCTACCACTTGTCCCTGCCATGGGTAGGGTACGGTTCAGTAAGTGTTAACCCTTGTCCTAGCACACACCGTACAGAGAGGCCAGGGTGGAAGATACCGGTTGCAACCGGTAGGCAGGCCACCTGGTTCGGGGGCATGGGTGTTTCCGGTTGGGACCGAGAGGGGGGCACCCCTTAGAGCGCGCGATAGAAATGTGATCCCATGCTACGCGAGGTTGTAGCCTCCCCACTCAGAGTTTGCTTAACAAGTGTCGTGGGTGATTCCAGACACTGGTGAGTTAAGCTGGTGTGTGCAAGTCAGGCGGGTTTCCGACTAAAAGACCGTAGAAGGAATTAGTTCAAATGGACTAAAGGAATCCGTCACTCGTGGGTAAAGAGTGCACCCTCTGCAGAGATATAAAAATCTATTCGAATAGCCGTGTCCATGGTTAAGGACTACAGTCTGGGATGGGTCGAGTGTCGGTCTTAGTGTCGGTCTTCGGAGGAGAAACTACTAAACCAGAACATTGAGTATGAACCGTGATATATGGTGATTATGATTAATATTGTGGACTAACCAATTGTTTTCTTTGGATTAACGAGTACCCTGGGACAGTTATACCTCCTGGATATTCATTATTATCTACTCTTATTATAAGCCCTTTCTGTGGTGTCACTCAGACGCCCAACTATGGCATTCTTGTTATTTATTTTCCTTATAAGCCCTTTATGTGGTGTCGCTCAGACGCCCGACTGTGGCATGCTTGTTGTTTATTTTCCTTATAAGCCCTTTATGTGGTGTCGCTCAGACGCCCGACTGTGGCATGCTTGTTATTTATTTTCCTTATAAGCCCTTTATGTGGTGTCGCCCAGACGCCCGACTGTGGCATGCTTGTTATTTATTTTCCTTAT
>LR738710.1:418527085-418582665 GCA_902687465.1 Secale cereale
TATGCGGTGTCGCCCAGACGCCCGACTGTGGCATGCTTGTTATTTATTTTCCTTATAACCCCTTTATGTGGTGTCTCTCAGACGCCCGACTGTGGCATGCTTGTTATTTACTTTCCTTATAAGCCCTTTATGCGGTGTCGCTCAGACGCCTGACTGTGGCATGAACGCTGTTTATTTATCTATCACTCTCTGATTGCATATGCCTTATTATACCTATGCCCGACTGTGGCATGCTTGTTATTTACTTTCCTTATAAGCCCTTTATGCGGTGTCGCTCAGACGCCCGACTGTGGCATGAACGCTGTTTATTTATCTATCACTCTCTGATTGCATATGCCTTATTATACCTAGGACCTGCTTGCATTATGGACTGTCATATCTAGTGATCATCATTTAATCTCGAGCATGAATACATCTCACCCATGTTCTTAATGTTTGCGAGTACATTCAAAGTACTCACTGGCTTGTCCCTGGCTATTGTCTTGGCCAGATTCCTTGCGTGGGAAGGAACGATGCGATGACAGCCCTGGAATCTACATATATGGAGATAGCAGCCTCGCGAAGATAGGAGTTAACCTGGTCAGCTGTTCCTGTGGGAAATGGAGTCCCATAGTCACCGATGAACCACAAACCGCTTCCGCCATCAGCCACTAGAAACCCTATGTTGTACTCATAGGCCAGAATGGTCCTGTACTACATATCTGTATTTTGCTTGGAATTTCTGTAACAAGTTGGTGCCTCATCAGCTAACACTAATCCTGGGGCTGGTGAGCACAAGGTCCGCTTTTGGGAAATTAATATCCCGAAAATCCGGTCCTGACATGAGTCTCGACTGTTTTTCTCCTCCTTCTTCCACCTTTGATCCTTTTTGTTCCTTGACTTCTCCATGGTTGCTCCCGAGGTGCCTGAGTATGCAAAGAGACTCTGATGACGGTAGGAGCCATGTCTCATGTGAATCAAAGTGACGTAGAGAGAGGAGTGAAGTCACCTCGGTCTCGAGAGCTCGTGCTCGAGCACGTGTCCTGGGTCCACTTGTCACTTGGTGAGACGATGGTAGGTCCATGGAGATGACCTTTGGATGCTCCGCATCATCTCTCCCCCTTGGGAAAGATCGGACATTGGTTCGAAATCTTCATCACCATGGAAAGTGGAGATTTCCTTGACGTTGAATACATCGCTCACGTTGTACTTGTCACGTGGAAGGTCGAGCTTGTATGCATTGTTGTTGTAGCTTGCTAGCACCTTGAAGGGTCCATCAGCCCGAGGTAGTAGTTTGGACTTGCGCTCGTGGGGGAAACGGTCCTTGCAAAGATGTAGCCATACGAGATCTCTCGGTTGGAACACCATGGGTTTCTTGTTGGCGTTGAGCTTGGCCGCTAGTCGATGTACTTGTCGCTCGATCATTGCCCTTGTAGCTTCATGCACCTTCTTGAGATAGCTTGCTCGAGCACTTACGTCCAAGTTGATGTGTTCTTGTAGAGGTAGAGGTAGGATGTTGTTGTAGGGTGGAACCCTAGATGGCCAATCATTCACGAAAAGGAGGGATCCCAAGGTTGAACACGCGGTACACGAGGGAAAACACAAGAGGGACAAGAAGAAATCACTCAAATCAACATGTTTAGGTCACACAAATGCTAGATCTGGGTATACAAAGTGTGATACACGATACACGATCAACTAAGGACGATACAACTGGCGGTAGTCATCTCCGTGAGGAGATCTTGAATCCGGTGGATCTTCTCCGAAGAGATCACGGTCTCGTAGGAGAGGAAACACTCAGGTCTAAAATGAGCTATCACAAAGCTAACCCTAAAAAGATGTAGGAGGAGGAATATATATAGTCCACGGGGTGAAGGGGTACACGGGTCACGGCCCAAAGGAGATGCACGTAGGCCATCAGGGGCTGGACGTCCGGGCGTCGGGTCGGATGTCTGGGGCTTCGCTGGTCGCCGGATGTCCGGGCTTGGCGCCGGATGTCCGGGCTATCAGGGCCAGCTTCGGGTATGCTTCTGTGGTGGGCGCGCCGGATTTCCGGGCCGGATGCCGGATGTCCGGGGCCTGCCGAGCCGGATGTCCGGGCCCTGTAGCTTCGGCTACCGGTGCTCTTCTGTAGCTGATCGTCCAGGGGCTGGATGTCCGGGCCAGGGGGCCGGATGTCCGGGGCCTGGAGCCTTCTTCAGCCCTTCTCGATGCAAAGCTTCGTCCGTGAGCTTGGGGACTTGTCCATCTTCACGAGCCTCTCCGATGGGGTCTTCTTCATACCTGAGCACACAAAACACATCCGTCTGAGGTAGTAGCCATGTCTCGCAAGATTCATATGGAAGTTAGACTAGGAGAGATGTCACCTTTGTCTCGAGAGACCTAGCACGAGCACGTGTCATTGGTCCTTGGAGCACTTGGTGATGCGATGGAGGGTCCATGAGGATGACCTCGGGATACTCCGCATCATCTCCCCTCCCTTGGGAAAGATCCAACCTCGGATCGAATCTTCATCACCATGGAAAGGGGATAGATCCTTGACATTGAAGGCATCGCTCACGTTGTACTTGTCTCGTGGGATGTCGATCTTGTAGGCGTTGTTGTTGTAACGTGCTAGCACCTTGAACAGTCTGTCGGCGCGAGGTAGTAGTTTGGACTTGCGCTCGTGTGGGAAGCGATCCTTGCAAAGATGAAGCCAAACAAGATCTCCCGGTTGGAACACCATTTGTGCCTTGTTGACGTTAAGCTTGGTGGTGAGGCGATGGACTTGTCGCTCGATCGCTGCCCTTGTATCTTCATGCACCTTCTTGAGATAGCTTGCTCATGCACTTGCGTCCATGTTCGTGCGCTCTTGTAGAGGTAGAGGTAGGATGTCCAATGGGGACAACGGGTTGAAGCCGTAGACGACCTCAAAAGGGGACTTGCCGGTAGTCGAATGTCTTGCGCGGTTGTAGGCGTACTCGGCGATAGGCAAGCAGTTCTCCCATTCCTTGATGTTCTTCTTGATCAACACGCGAAGAAGCGTCGAAAGCGTGTGGTTTGTCACATCTGTTTGGCCGTCGGTTTGTGGATGATATGCCGAGGAGAAGAGTAGCTTGATGCCAAGTTAGGCGCATAGAGTCTTCCAAAAGTAGCTCAAGAACTTGACATCCCGGTCCGACACGATCTTCTTGGGCACTCCATGTAGACGAATGATTTCCCTACAAAAGAGATTTGCCACATGTGAAGCATCGTCGATCTTGTTACAAGGAATGAAATGAGCCATTTTAGAGAATCTATCCACGACAAAAAACACAGTATCTTTTCCATTTGGAGTCCTAGGCAATCCAAGTATAAAGTCCATGCTTATGTCTTCCCATGGATGGTATGGAATATGAAGTGGCATGTAAAGACCATGAGATTGAGCTTTTGACTTACCTTTGCGACATGTAGAGCATCGGTTGGTGAGTCGTGAGACGTCACATAGCATCTTGGGCCAAAAGTAGTTCTTGGAGAGCGTAGCAAATGTCTTGTCGCGACCCAAGTGTCCCATGAGTCGTCCATTAGATTCCTGCAAAAGGAGCAAACGAAGCGAAGAATCGGGAATGCAAAGTTTGTTAGCTCTCATAAGATATCCATCCTTGACGTAGTAATGTTTCCAAGAAGTGTGAGTCAAACACTTAGTATAAGGATTTGCAAAGAAAGGATCATGATCATATAAGTCTTTTATGTGCTCAAAGCCAATAACATTCAACTCAAGTTTTGTGACAAGCATGCATTTGCGGGAAAGCGCATCCGCCACAACATTTTCTTTGCCTTTGATGTACTTGATGACATAGGGGAAAGACTCAATGAACTCACTCCACTTAGCATGACGCTTGTTCAAGTTAGTTTGACCCTTGAGATACTTGAGAGTCTCATAATCCATATGAAGAATGAATCATGAGGTCTAAGGTAATGTTCCCAAACATGCAAAACTCTCACCAAGGCATAGAGCTCTTTATCATAAATGGGGTAGTTAAGTTGTGCTCCGGATAGCTTCTCGCTAAAATACGCAATTGGGCGCTTTTCTTGCATGAGCACGCCACCTATGCCGGTACCACTAGCGTCATAATGAATCTCAAAAGGTTAATCAAAGTTTGCTAGGGCAAGAAGTGGTGCGTGGGTGAGCAAATCTTTGAGATTAATGAATGCGGTGTCTTGCGAAGGACTCCAAACAAAGGGTGCATTCTTCTTTCTCAAGGCGTGTAGAGGCATAGCAATGGTGGTAAAGTCCTTCACAAAACGTCGATAGAAACCGGCTAAACCAAGAAATCTAGGCACTTGTTGGAGATTCGTTGGTTGTGGCCAAGTTTTAATTGCTTCAGTTTTAGTTTCATCAACGTGAACACCTTGGGAAGAAACGACGAATCCTAAGAAAACGACCTTGTCAACACCAAAAGTGCATTTTTCCATGTTAGCATATAAGCGCTCTTTCCGAAGGGTTTGCAAAACCATACGGATGTGTGTCACATGGTACTCAAGCGACTTGCTAAAAACTAGGATGTCAACAAAGTAAACCACTACAAAGACGCCTATGTATGGTCGTAGAACAAAATGCATGAGACACATAAATGAACCAGGCGCTTCCGATAAACCCATTGGCATGACAAGCCACTCATATAAGCCAAACTTGGTTTTGAAGGCCATTTTCCACTCATAACCCTCTGGAATGCGAATTTGGTAGTAACCACTTTTAAGATCAATTTTCCAAAAGATGGTGGCACCACATAATTCATCAAGCATGTCATCTATGCGTGGGATAGGGTGATGGTATCTAACTTTTATAGCATTTATCGGGCGACAATCGGAGCACATACGAAAAATTCCATCTTTCTTAGGCACGAGAATAACCGGAACGGCACAAGGGCTCAAGTTTTCACGTACATGACCTTTGTCGATGAGTTGTTGTACTTGCCATTGTATCTCCTTGGTTTCCTCGGGGTTGACGCGGTAAGGGGCCTTGTTCGGAAGTGGTGCGCCGGGTATGAGGTCCATGCGGTGTTCGATATCACGAAGTGGAGGTAGACCCGGAGTTAGCTCATCGGGGAAGACGTCCGAGAATTCCTGCAACAAATGATACAACACTAAAGGTAGAGGTGGTGAAGTGTTAGTAGGTTTGGCTTCCCCTTTGCATAAAAGCACAAAGTGAAAGACACTCGATGGGTTCTCACACACTTCTCTCATCTCACTTTTGGTGGCGAATAGCACTAGTTGTTTTTTGTCACTCATCATGGAGTCGCTCATATTTGGCTTGTGGCTGTCACTCTCCTTTTGGTGGCTTATTCTCTCAGTACTCTCTCCATGATGGTTGGTAGGTAAGTGTTTGTCGGCGGCTACTTGACTTGGTGACATTGGAAGTAGCACGAATTTCTTGCCCTTCATCTTGAAGCTATAGTGGTTGGTCCGTACATTGTGTGTGACTCCACGATCATATTGCCATGGTCGTCCAAGAAGAAGGTGGCACACGGACATGGGGACCACATCAAACTCAAGTGTGTCCTCGTAGGCGCCTATCTTGAAGGAGACTTGCACGGTGTGCTCGACCCGAAGAGTTCCGGCGTCGCTAAGCCATTGGACCTTGCAGGGATGAGGGTGCTTTGACTTCGCCAAGTTTAGCTTGTCCCATAGCTCTTCGCTTGTCAAGTTATGACAACTTCCTCCATCGATGATAACCTTGACGGAGCGTCCATTGACGTCGGCCTTGGTATGGAAGATGTGACATCGTTGGTCATCATCTTGTTGATGTTGGAGTGTCAAGACCTTGGAGACAACGAGATAGGGACTCGAGTCATTGTCTCAAAACACTTGATGGTCTTCATCTTCATTCACTTGGCGATGCATAGCTACATGTTCAAGGGCTTCCATTTCATCATCGCTCATTGAGTCATAAGATCCATCATCATTAATGATCATGGTACGAACGGTCTTGCACTCGAATGACTTGTGGCCTTGCCCTTGGCACTTGAAGCATTTGATGGAGCTCATCTTGGAGTTGTCCTCGGTTGGAGTTGTAGATGATGAAATTCTTGGCTTGAAGTTGTTTGTAGAGGGTGGCCGACTTGATGTAGTCGCATTCTTGTAGTTGGACTTGTCACCGAAGTTTGTAGATGGCCTGGTAGAGGTAGGAGGATTCGAAGTCGTTGAAGCTTGGTTGTAGGAGCCGAAGTTCTTGGAGGTGAACTTGGAGTGCTTGTAGTCCTCTTGAACTTGTCGCTCCGCTTTGGTGGCTTGATGTACTAGCTCAAGGAGATTGGTGTATGGTTGAAAGTCCGCAATCTTCTTGATAGGATAGTTGAGTCCATTCAAGAATCTCACCATCGTTTGTTCTTCATCTTTCGTAATGTTGGCTCGTATCATGGCAATCTCCATCTCCTTGTAGTACTCTTCAATGGACTTGGTACCTTGCTTGAGGAGTTGTAGCTTCTTGAACAAGTCACCGTTGTAGTGTGTTGGCACGAAGCGTTCTCTCATGGCTTCCTTCATTTGAGCCGAAGTAGTGATGGGAGGTTAGCCTTTTTCTTCTCTTCTCTCAATGATTCGTTCCCACCAAACGAGAACATAGTCTTGGAACTCAAGGGAGGCCATAGGAATTTTCTTCTCTTCATCGAAATTGTGGAGGCGAAAGATTTTATCAACTTTCATTGCCCATGAGAGGTAGTCTTCGGGATCAATGCTTCCGGAAAACTTTGGCATGGTGAACTTAAGCTTGCCATAGCGATGCTCTTCATTGTTTGCTTGCCTATTGGGAGGGCGTTCTTGATTTGGACGGTTGTCAATCTCATGTTGCTCTTGGCGGAGTAGTTGTTCATTGTCATGGTGTACGTGCCGAGCTTGTGGTTCTTGTTGAGGTTGTTGCTCTTGTCGTGCTTAAGGAGGAACTTCTTGTTGCATTCGTGCTTGATGGCGCCTCTCTTGCATCTCATCGCGAAGGAAATCCTCTTCTTGACGAGTGTGTCGATTGCGAGTTGCCACATTGTGATGTGCATCACGTAATTCTTGTTGCGCCTCAAGAGCTTGAGCTTCTCGGCGGTGTTGTGCTTCACGATGAGCTTCGGCATCTTGTTCTTCTTGGTGTTGACGTGCTCGCTCTTGTTGTTGTTGGCGTAGTCTTTGTCGTTCTTGGACTTGCTCAAGTGTAGCTTGGTTTTGGCGATGTCGACTTTCTTGTTCGTCAAGTAGGTCTTGAGAATTCTTGTCATGAAGTGGATTCCGGTTGTCATGTCGAGCTTGACGTGCGGCTTGTCGAAGAGTGTTCGATGTAGGGGTACTTGAGCCGTCCGTGCAGTTAGTGTGGCGACTTGAGCGGCTTCGTCTTTGAGAATATGTGGAAGAAGAGCGTCGGTTGACTATCAAAGTCCATAGCCCATCGAATTGAGTAGCCATGTTGGTGTTGATGATGTCGAATTGCTCTCTTGTTCTTTGTCATGAGAAACCGTGGCTCTTGATACCATATGATGTACGGTGGAACCCTAAGCGGACGATCTTTCACGAAAAGGAGGGATCCCTAGGATGAGCACGAGAGGCACGAGGAAAAACACAAGAGGCACAAGAAGAAAACACTTAAATCAACACGTTTAGGTCACACAAATGCTAGATCCGGGTACACAAAGTGTGATACACGATACACGATCAACTAAGGACGATACAAGTGGTGGTAGTCATCTCCGTGAGGAGGTCTTGATGTTCTTCTCCGTGAAGGAGGTCTTGAATCCGGTGGATCTTCTCCGAAGAGGCCGCGGTCTCGTAGGAGAGGAACCACTAGGGTGTTTTTAGATGAGAGGAACCACTAAGTTCTAGATGAGCTATCACAAAGATGCCTCGGACAAAGGAAGTCAACGAGTATATATTACATGGGGTGATGCCGTCGGGTCGGACGTCCGCTGGGTCACCGGACGTCCGGTGGCTCGGGAGGGACCAGACATCCGGTAATCCTCGGATTTCCGCTAATTACGTTTTGTAGTCGGTGTCACGGACGTCCGGTGGCCTCTGGTCGTCCGGTCGTCTGGGAGTCACCAGTCGTCCGGTGATCGTCGGACGTCCGATGCCTGGGGGTGACCGGTCGTCCGGTAGGGGCCGGACGTCCGGTGCCTGTAGCGTCTTTAGCCGCACTTCTTCTTGTTCCAAGCACTTGTGGATCCCGCCGCCTTGTCCACTATGCAGACATGTCCCGTGGCCTTTTTCCAAGTACCTGAGTATGCATAGAGTTTCTGATGAGGGTAGAAGCCATGTCTCATGCGACTCGAGAGGAAATTGATAAAGGAGCGAGTTCACCTCCGCTTCGAGAACTCTTGCACGGGCTCGTGTCATTGGTCCTTTGGGCACTTGGTGAGTCGACGGTATGTCCATGGGGATGACGTTGGGATGCTCCGCATCACCAAGTCCCGTGTTTCTCGGGTTAGCAGCAAACTCTTTGTATTTCTGATTGAAGCTTTTCCGGTCACTACCATGAGATGGATGGCTCATTACTTTCTGATCTTTGTACTCCTGGTTCCTAGAATGCCACAGTACATCCTCTCTTGTTTCAACATTATGAAAACAACCTCTACAATTTTGGTATAATTGGAAAATGTCTCATAACACTGTGAGGAATCCTCTCCACAGCATCGCCATCTTTCCATCTTGATGATTTACATTTTGGGAATTCACTTAAGTTGGCATAATCCTTCTGGAACAGAACACAATTATTCTTACAAACATGGATCATATCATATCCAATTCCAACTGCACGAAGGAAATTCTTCATTTACTGTAGGTGTGTGGCAGCTTAGACACAGCTGGGAAAGATTTACGGAAAGCAGCTGATGCGTAGCATCCCACGATCATCCCCATGTTCACTTCGACGAGACCTCAACTACACACAATTGGACACAAGGTTAACTCGCTCCTCTCCGAATCTCCACTTTCTACATGTGAGACATGGCTACTACCTCAAATATATGTGCTATGCATGGCCAGGAACCAAGAGGGAGGCCATGGAACGGCGAGGAGCATTGGACAAGCTGGTGGGATCGACAAGTCCAAGGACCAAGAAGGGAAGCTGCTGGAAAAGCTTCAGGCTCCGGATGTCCGGCCATCTCCGGACGACCGGCGCGTCCCAAGCGACCGGACGACCGGCAGCCACCGGACGTCCGTGACATTGGCAACATAACCGAAATCAAGGAAATTACCAGAAGTCCGGAAGCTACCGGACGTCCGATGTGACCGGACGTCTGGTGTCCTAGCGGACGTCCGGCCCCATGCTGTCTGCGCAAAGTTATCGGGCCAGAGGCCTATGTATCCCTCTCCCACTTACCCCTTCGTGTCCCTAGACTATATATACTCCTCCACCTCCTCCTAGTTAGGGTTTAGCTTTGGTTTAGCTCATTTGAGACAGAGCTTTGATCATCCACTAGTGGTTCATCTCCTTGTGAGTGACTGCGGCCCCTCCACGGAGAAGATCCACACGGATTCAAGACCTCCACACGGAGAAGATCCCGCAGGATACCTCAAGACCTCCTCACGTAGAAGATCCGGTCACCCTTTGTATTGTCCCTTATTGATCATGGATCTTGTATCTCTTTGTGTTTCGAGGATCTAGCATATGTGTGACTTATTCTAGTTGGTTTGAGTGATTCTCTCGTGTTTCTCTCGTGTCCCCCCTCGTGTTCTTTGTGTTCTTCGTGGGATCCCCTCCATTTCATGAAAGATCGGACATCTAGGGTTCCACCCTACATCATATGGTATCATGAGCCACGTTTCTCACGAATTTGGAGTCCCCTCCACCGTTTTCTAGTCTTCTTTTGTGTGATTTCGTCCTAAATTTCGAAAATCCCCACCAAAAATAGCCCCAAATTTTTTTGTGATCTATTGGTTTGATGATGTTTTGTTGATTTTGATCCATGGATTTGCTTGGTTTCAAGTGGATCTAGCATTTCCCCAAGTTTCCCCACTTTCCATCCACGAAATCTCATCAATTTTGACCCCAAAATCATCAAATTCCGCCTAAAATCGTGTCCCGGAACCCAAATCCTGCGCTGACCCTGACCCACCGGACGACCGGCGTTTTACCGGACGTCCAGACCCTCACGAAGCACCGGACGTCCATCATCTACCGGACGACCGAAACCACCTATACAGTAGAAATTACCGGATTTCCGAGCCCGACTGGACGTCCGATCACTGGTCGTCCGTCACTTTCCTGCCGCCCGATACATGTAGTTTCAGACTTGGGCTGATTTTTGTTTTGGTCATAACTAATTCATCCGAACTTCAATTTGGACGATCTTTATCTTGTTTCTAAGCTCTTGACATTCCCCATACCACAAAAATACTACCATCATCATTTGACTCCATCAAATTTTGTCAAATTTGGCAAGTTTGTATAGGCCCTCCACCATATCACCCGCATAGCCACCATAGCTTTACGCAACCTAACCCATTTTTGTCCACCATAGCATTTGTGGTTGCTTGAGTAGTGATTTGAGTCTCCTAAGGTGTTTAGGCTACTTAGGGACAATCGCTTCTTCATCAAACACCGCCACCACTTCTGCATAGCTTAGTCCACTATACTTTTTCGCCAACCCAACCTAACCCAATTTTGTTGAGCTTGTTTGAGTTGTGGCTTGTGTCTCCTAAGGTGTTTCGGCTACTTAGGGTCCGTGACTTCAACCCCGACATCGTGTATAGCCCATCATTCCACTTTCGCAACCACCACGGCATTGCCGCTAGCACCATTTGACATTTGTCCTTGAGATTTTGAGTTGTTGTTTTTCGTTTCCTAAGGTGTTTCGGCTAATTAGGAACGGGTCTACATCAAGAGCACCACCTCTGATCATCGACACGGACGGTAACTTCAACGACATCATTGTATATTCCCTTGCAATTTCATTGTTAACCCCTAGCCCATTTTTGCATCACCTACCTATCGAGGCCATTTGAGTATTGCCGGCAACGTGACTTGTGCACATTAGTGATCATACTTCCCATATCATACATACCATATTACCGTGGTGCATATCTTGGTATCATCTCTTGTGACACAAGGTTGTCATCGCATATACTCAGTTGCTATCTTGGTTCGTGAAGTTTTGCATGAGAAAAGAGCTCAAAAGAGAAAGAGCCAAACAAGCTTTTAAGCACAAAGAAAAAGATGAGCAAAGAGCTTTTAAGCGAGAACCATTGCATCATACTACATTAAGATTGTCATTCTCGATCATTTTGGATCATACCACCGAAATACCATACATATAGCATACTTGGGATAGAAGTCGTTGCATTTTGCTTAGTAGGTTGTGCACAAGTTCGTATCCGCCTATTGTGCAATCGCGCTAGCGTCTCTCTAGTGTTGTGCAACAAGAGCATTTTTGTGGATTCCACATTTTGGCTCACCCCTTGGTTGCATGACCCCACTTATCTATCCGTGTGTGTGTTTCCATGTGCCACCCATATTGCTATTGGTCTACTTGTTGCATTTGCAAATTTGTAAATCTTTTTCAGAATTATTGACTCTTGCTAACATTTCACATCAATTTTTTGTGCCACTATCCTCACCGAGCTCCACCATAAGCTTTACTTGTGTAGGTGTGAGAAAGCGACAAGAATTGGTACCAATTGTGCTATTTTCTTGTTCCACATTTGAGTGATCATGGATCCATCCTCAACATCGGTCAAGGTACATTTGGTATAGTTCTTCTTTTTCTCCCACTCATACTTGCTAGCGTCTTGTGATGGATAGGCAAGGCATTTCATCTCCGGTCTTCGACATCGACGGCGCGAACAATGACATCCATGCGAAAACCATCGGACGACAAAGAGCAATGCAAGAGCGCTTGGGCAACATCGCCATCGAACAACGACACTCCGAGACAAGGACAATGGCTTCCTTCGAAGACATGTGCGACTCCTTCAACAAACAAATGGCGGAGCTCCGACACTTGGTGGTCGATTACTAGTGTTCTTCCCCTTCATCATCCTCTCGGCGGTGACGTTCAATTCACAAGTCTTCGGAGCACAAACATGATGCAAGTGCAAGTCTTCCACGTCCACACCGCCATGACGACTATCGACATCGTCATGAAGGGCAAGTCTCCTCCAAGCATCATGTGCACGACGACGATGAACGACATCTACCAAGAGCTCAAGCACTACAGCGACACCATCAAGTTTAAGATGCTCTAGTTCACGCCAAGCCCAAGCTTCAAGAGAACATAAGAAGACTGCGAGACAAGCACACCCAAGACGAAGCTATGGCTACAACCACCACTTCGTCATCTTGGCAAGTGCTATCAAGGCATCTTCTCCTTTGGACGTACGGCATCTTCGCCTACTTCCCATGAGTTCGCCTACATCGACGTCTTCATCATCAAGACGATCATCTACGAGCGACGGCGACAAGTAGGTCGAGCATGGGCGATCCCCTTCGACCAAGGCGTCGTGCATGAACCTTTTAGACACCATGAAGACGGCGCCCATATTGGACTACTACTCCGGGTCAAGCTACGCGAGCAAGCACGAGACCTTCTCTTTGACCTCGGAGGAGCGTGATGATTTGCCACATCCCACGGCATTCATCTTTGGAGGCATTACGGATGAGGAAGTTGAGCATGGAGACTATTGCACCTACACCTCTTCGACATCCACATATGACGAGATGCCCCAATTCCCATGTGAGGAGAGCCACCACCACATGAGCGATACGAGTGACTCCACCATATGTGACCTTGAGAGCATTTCCCTTGAGAGGATGAGTGTGCCCACCACTAGCCCCACACATGAGAGCATGCTAGTTCTCATATGTGAGGTTGAGATCCATTTGAGTGACTCCACCAACCATACGAGTGAGAGCATCCACGAGGGAGTGAGTGAGCCACAACACTTAGTGAGTGAGGTAGTTGAGAGGGCATGTGAGGCCACTATGATTTCTAACGACATAACCTCTACTCCGAGTGTGTTTTCTTTGGTGCTAGGTCTCCTACAAGAGGACATGCCTACCCTCGACGAGTCCGTCCCTCCAATGGACAACCTGATGGCCATGGTGGAAGAAGATGCACACCCACATGGTTCCATCATGATGAAGATGAGCACGATTTGATCTTGAACACCTCACCTACAACGCATGAGCGACGCTCTAAAGGTAACATAGGTGATGGTACTTCTTTCGTCCCACTAGTGGACTATCTTACCAATGATTGCTCGCATGATGTTGACACACCTATTGACATGCTTCATGCTAGTGCAACTTCCTCATGTCTTGACTTACCTATTTATGATGAATATGACGATGAGAATGTTGAGTTGCCTAGTTGTGTTGCTATTGATGAGGACATCACTAACAAGGTTACACTCACAACCCAACTGATACATATACATGACCAATTACTAGAGCTCGCGCACGCCAATTAAATTACCAAGTACTTTCGTTTCTTGGTAATGATTCTAATGTTCATGAGAATATGATGCTACCTAAATTGGATACATTTGTCTTGCTTACAAAAGAAGGGCCTAGCTTGGACAAGAAGGATGAACATTGGATCAAGATCAAGCATGGAGGTGATGGCATGCGCAAGGGGAACAAGAACGGAGTTACAAGTGATGATTTCAGGACTTTGAAGCCACCATAATGAGTGTGTGAAGCCTTGGACGAAATATACAAGATGCCACTTCATAAATTTCGTCTAGAGGCTATTATAGGTGCTGTGTCACCTTATTATTGGGCCAGGCCCATGTAATTTCGAAATACTTGAGTATAGGCTGTTTTTAGAGTTCGTATGTGTGGGGAAACAAGAGTTAGGGTTGGTTTCGGACCCCTCCTCCAAGGGCCACGAAATTCCCCCCTCTTCCTCCATATATACAGCCCTTAGGGCGTCGTTTAGACTTTGGGTTTTGTTTAGATTAAAGTTCGACATAGCTGCAACTTCGCGTACTTCGTTTGTGTTCAATGACCAGACAAAGACGTCATAGAACCCCACTTGATCAATAAAGCTTTCCTCTTGAATTCACAATATCCATATTGCAATCTCAGTTTCTTGCTTGTTCTTTGTTTGCGTGCAGGAAACAGACCTTCGTGGTCAAGTTGATCGTGCTCCAGCGTGGTCAATAACCTCTCGGAGTTGGTTTAGCGATTGCTAAGGCGCGACGTCCTCGCACGTTCGTAGTCAGATTGTCAAAGTCGACTTCCTCCAAAACGATAGCCACAATCTCATCGAAAGACGGGACACCTTTGCCTCTATCAAGTGGTATCAGATTTCCAGGTTGCTCGGTGAGATTTTACAGTTTTTCGTAGATTAGATCGAGTCTGTTCTTCATACCTACAGTCCACAAAAAAGCCAAAAAAATTAGGGTTAGTTCATCATATCTGAACCAGTCTGAGCCATTGCATAATCTTTTCCGTGTTTGCTTAGTTGAATTTGCGGTTGCATCGTCGTGTCGAGTTGCTGGTCTTAGCGTCTAGTTCTTTAGAGTTTCGAGTTATGTTCATAGTTTGTCACGCCGCCGCCGCACCATATTCATCGCTGCCGCCACATACCACCACCGCTGCCATAACCTACTACCACTGCCATATCCTACCACCATATATCCACCACCAATCCGAGTTCTTTTCATATTAGGTTTGTTCTCGAGATCCATCTAGGTTTCAGATTCGTGTTGCCTTGCCTGCGTAGGTCTCGGAAAAAAAAATCGACACGTGAAAATATTTTTTCCCTATCCTATTTTTGGGCTTTTCTGAGTCTTTTGAGACACGTGCCACCATACTGTTTTTTACCACACTTTTTCGTCGTCGCTGCCCTGATTCCGAAAAAAAAATTCGTCAAAAAAATTTCGTGCACTATCATCTTAGTTTGACTTGGGGAGTGTTTTGAGACACTCGCCATTATAGTGATTTTCGGCACAAAAAAAAGGAGCGCAAAAAAAGAGGCGGATTTTTTTTCAGAGTGTGCTTTCCCCTTGTTTACGTGCAGCGCCGTGATTTTGTTAGTGTTCTAGGCTCACGTCTCTCGTACAGTCTAGCCTAGGACCAGCACAGTACCGTCGTTGAGCGTTTATTCAACTTTGCATCTCTGAATTGATTGTTGCTGACCCTTTTTGCTACCATATTATAAGCCTTCCCAGCTCCACATACATCTACGTCGTGCGTTTGACTCTCACTGGTAATCGCTTTATCCAAGCTTTGAGAGTTTTGACTACCACGGTTGCTGATAACCACCTGCTCCTGGTAAGAACTGGTAAGAATTTGAGATTTGCTTGACGGATTTGTGACGCCCCACCAGCACCATTTTCTAGTTGTCTCTAGGATCATATTTTGTGTGTTTCTATTGCTGCTAACCATGCCAGTTTTGACAATGCACTAGCGAGGATGGATGGCATTGAGAAGTCAATTGACACCAAGTTGGATGCCAAATTTGCCGAAGTGCTTGCGCGTCTACCTCCACCTGTTGTACCATTCCAACAACAACAACAACCACCTTCACGTCGCGAAACCGCCCTCCGCAAAGCGAGCCGTGTCGCTCTTCAGCCTGGCCAACCTGTTGGTGCTGCTGTTGATACTTCTGTGGCTCCTGCTACTGCTGAGGAGGAGGACGATTACGCGGGGGATTACGAGGAAGAGGTTCATCAAAATCAGAAATTCGTGCAACAACAAGCACCACAACAACCACGTCGTCCACATGCATATAATCGCAATGGTAGGGCTGCACCATACCCTCAGGTACGCGATCATGACCATCTCCCTAAACTAAAATTGAATATTCCACCATTTGAGGGTAGATATGTTCCTGATATATATCTTACTTGGGAGTTAGAAACCGAACAACGTTTTACATGTTTAAAATATCCCGAGGAGAGACGTGTTGCTGCTGCTCTTTGTGCTTTCACTAGTTTTGCTTGTGTGTGGTGGTCTGAATATTGTAGATTACATCCTGATAATATTCCAACTACTTGGGCTGCTTTTAAAACTGTTATACGTACTCGTTGGGTTCCACCATATTATCAACGCGAATTACTTCAGAAATTGCAGCGTTTAAGACAAGGAAAAAATTCTGTAGAGGAATATTATCAGGAATTACAAACTGGCCTGATTAGATGTGGTATTGTTGAGGATAATGAGGCTATGCTTGCATGTTTTATGGGTGGCTTAAATAGAGAGATTCAGACAATTCTAGAGTATAAGGAGTATAATAATGTCACTCGTTTATTCCATCTTGCTTCCAAAGCTGAACGTGAAGTGTAGGATCGACAGGCCTTGGCGCGAACTAATTTTTCTGCAGGTTGGCCTTCATCATGGCCACCGCGTGCATCGTCTACTTTGACGCGTCCGGCTGCACCACCGCCTACTTCATCCGTCATTTCTAGCCCTGATAAAAGCAAACAGGCACCACCACCATCAACCAGGAGTACACCTTCCGGTCGTGCGCAGAGCTCTTCTTCATCCATGGCATCCAATGGGCCAACACATGATGTTATATGTCGTCGTTGCACTGGTCGTGGTCATTATGCGAGCAAATGCCCATCGCAGAGTTTCATAATTGTTATAGAGGATGGTGGTTATGAGTCCGCTAGTGACTATGATGAGGAGATTTTGGCTCTTATTACACGTGAAGTACATGGTGGAGATGAACATGAAAATGAGACGCAATACATGGCTCCTGAAGACGCTGACAGGTATAAATGTTTAGTTGCTCAATGTGTTTTGAGTGTGCAGGTCACACAAGCGGAGCAAAATCAGAGGCATAATTTGTTCCATACAAAGGGAGTTGTGAAGGAACGTTCTGTTCGCGTCATCATAGATGGAGGGAGCTGCAACAACTTGGCTAGCATGGAGATGGTGGAGAAGTTATCTCTCACCACAAGACCACATCCATATCCTTACTATATCCAATGGTTCAACAACAGCGGCAAGGTTAAGGTAACACGTACTGTTCGTGTGCATTTTAGTAACTCCACATATGCTGATTATGTTGATTGTGATGTGGTACCCATGCAAGCATGTTCCTTATTACTTGGTAGACCATGGCAATTTGATAAAAATTATGTACACCATGGTAGAAACAATCAGTATACTCTTGTTCATAAGGATAAACGTCTTACTTTGCTTCCTATGTCTCCTGATTCCATTTTGAAAGATGATATTAATAGAGCTAATAAAGCAAAACAGGAGAAAAATAAGAGTGAAAATCAGATTGTGGCAAAAGAATTTGAGCAACATATGAAGCCTAATAACACACCATCATCTCATGTTGCATCTGAAATTAAATTAAAAACTGGATGTTTACTTGCCACCAAATCTGATATTGATGATATAGATTTAAGCAAATCTGTTTGTTATGCTTTTGTGTGCAAAGAGGCATTATTTTCTTTCGAGGACGTACCTTCCTCTTTGCCTCCTGCTGTCACTAACATTTTGCAGGAGTTCGCGGATGTCTTTCCACAAGACGTGCCACCGGGGTTACCACCTATTCGAGGCATTGAGCATCAGATTGACTTAATTCCCGGTGCATCGCTACCCAACCGCGCACCATACCGTACCAACCCAGAGGAGACGAAGGAGATTATGCGTCAAGTATAGGAGCTACTCGACAAAGGTTATATACACGAATATCTTAGTCCTTGTGTTGTTCCTATTATTCTAGTGCCGAAAAAGGATGGTACATCGTGTATGTGTGTTGATTGTAGAGGCATTCATAATATTACTATTCCTTATCGTCATCCTATTCCTAGGCTAGATGATATGCTTGATGAATTGAGTGGCTCTACAATATTCTCCAAAGTTGATTTGCGTAGTGGATACCATCAAATTCGTATGAAATTGGGAGATGAATGGAAAACAACATTTAAAACTAAGTTTGGATTATATGAGTGGTTAGTCATGCCTTTTGGGTTAACTAATGCACCTAGTACTTTCATGAGATTAATGAATGAAGTTTTACGTGCTTTCATTGGACGATTTGTGGTAGTTTACTTTGATGATATATTGATTTATAGCAGATCTTTGGAGGAACATTTGGAACATTTACGTGTTGTTTTTATTGCTCTACGTGATGCACATTTGTTTGGTAACCTTGGAAAGTGCACCTTTTGCACCGACCAAGTATCTTTTCTTGGCTATGTTGTTACTCCACAGGGAATTGAGGTTGATAAAGCCAAGATTGAAGCTATTGAGAGTTGGCCGCAGCCCAAAACGGTCACACACGTGAGGAGTTTCCTTGGCCTTGCTGGATTCTATAGGCGTTTTGTGAGAGATTTCAGTACCATTGCTGCACCTCTCAATGAGCTTACAAAGAAGGATGTCTTTTGTTTGTGGTACTGCATAGGAAGAAGCATTCACGGTATTGAAAGATAAGTTGACACATGTTCCTTTACTCCAACTTCCTGATTTTAATAAAACTTTTGAGCTTGAATGTGATGCTATTGGAATTGGGTTAGGAGGTGTGTTATTACAAGATGGTAAACCTGTAGCATACTTTTCTGAAAAATTGAGTGGGCCTAGTATGAATTATTCTACTTATGATAAGGAATTATATGCTCTTGTTCGGACTTTGGAAACATGGCAACATTATTTATGGCCCAAAGAATTTGTTATACATTCTGATCATGAATCTTTGAAGCACATTAAAAGTCAAGAAAAATTCAACCGTAGACATGCTAAATGGGTTGAATTCATAGAGACTTTCCCTTATGTTATTAAACACAAAAAGGGAAAAGAAAATGTTATTGCTGATGCATTGTCTCGTCGTTATACTATGCTTTCACAGCTTGACTTTAAAATATTTGGTTTGGAGACCATCTGTGACACCCCGAGACCGGTGCGCCAGGTGTCAGCCAGTTATTCGCCGTTGTTGCCAGGTCATCTGCTCGCATGTGCATCTTTGCCTTGTCATCATGTGCATTGCATTAGCATGTTTTCAAAACTTGCATCCGTCCGAGTCCGCCCGTCCTTTCCGTTGTGCGTTCTGAGCCCAGACACACTTGCACGTGCCCGCGGTGTCTCCGAATATTTATTTTATGAGTGGCCAAAAAACGTTCTCGGAATGGGTTGAAACTTGGCGTGTGGTCTTATTATAGCATAGGTAGAACGCTTGCCAAGTTTCGTCGCATTCGGAGCTCGTTTGATAGCCCAACGGTTATCCGCGTTGTCCGCCGAAAGCCTTTTGTCTTTTGGCCCAGCACCCCTTTCACACAGCTCACCTAGCCCATTCTAACCCCTCCAAGCTCTTGGCCGTTCGATCACGATCGCATGGCCGTGAACGGCTCCTCATTTCCACACTCCTAGCTCCCTATGCCTATAAATTAGCCCTCCCCGTCCAAATTCACGGATGAAACCCTAGCCCCGCTCCTCTAGCACCGCCGGACATGTCCATCCGCGCCGGACATGTCCGCCGGACACCTCACTCCGCCCAATCAGGCTTGACATGTCACCCAGCCACCGCTTTCGCCCTATCCCACCGCGCCATGTGGCCGCAGCCACCTCCCACCGCCCGCGGCCCGCCGAGCCCATCACAGGCCCGACGAGCCCGGATCGCCGCCGCCGGCCGAAGCCTTGTCACTTCTCCGCCCGGCTCGAGGAGGCCGAGCCTCCTCCGCTCGACGCCGCCGCCCGCGCCTCCGGCGACCTCGTCGGCGGTCATCGGAGGGCAGCTCCGCCGCCCCGCCGCCATTACCTCTCCCCCTGTCGCCTTGATCTCTGTCCGCCGCCGCCGCGCTCAGTTTCCTGCCGGCCATCTCTCCCCGGCCACCTCCTCGTCGTTCCCCTTGCCGGGATCTGAAGGACCCCGACCACCGCTGCCGTTCCCGGCCTCCGTGCTCCCCTCGCGCCTCGCCGGAGGTCGAGCCGCACCCGGTGGCACCGCCGCGACGTGCTCCTGCTCGAGACGAAGGACGAAGTCAGTGCGACCCCCTCCTGGGCCGGCCTGCCGCGGCCCAGCCTGGCGTCCTCCTTCGACCGGGTCGTGGCCCAGTAGCCGCGTGGGCCGTAGCCTAGAGCCAGCCGCCTCTGTCCCGGTCAGCTCCCTCCTCCCGAGGCCCAGCTGCGGGCCCGTTTCGCTCCTGGGCCGAGCCCACTCTAGTGAGGACACCCTCCAAGCCTTATCTCTCGCCCGCGGCATAGTATAGTTATCTAGCGCTCGTTGTTTTCTCTGAAAGCTGCTAAGTCATTTTTTCTGTCATATTTAATGTTGCATCTTTGACTGCTGGTAACTTTTTGTGTGCTTATCCAAATTGAGCGAATGATATGTCAAAATGATCGTGGTGATATGCTCTACACTCTGTTCCATTGTGCCATGCTTGTTTGACTTCATCTAGATGCTCTAATCTCTGTTGCTAGAGTGCTACTTGTTATAAACTGCTGATACTTGTTATTTTGTTGCCATGTTTGAGATATGATAACTTGGTGCATGTTTATCCAAATGATGCATATGATATGTCAAAATGTTCATTATGAAGTGTACTACATGATGTTTGCTGTAGCACGCTTGTTTGAGTCCATATGGCCATGTTAATCTCTGTTGCAAAAGTGCATTTGGTTGTTGATTGCTGAAACTTGTTATGAGATGCTGATTTCACTTGCTCGTTGATATTGATGTGTTTGTCTTCATGCCACATGTCTAGATCTTTTAGAAGCATCATTATATGGTCTTTGCTGTGGTGCAAACCACTTTCCATGATATGCCTTGAGGTGACTTAAACAAGCTTTTAAACATGCCATGTTGTTGTTACTGTTTTATACTTAGATAAAAAACTGCTAAGTCTGGAATCTGTTATAACCTGATGCTATGTTTGCTTGATGCCCTACTCAAATCCATGCTTGTTTTGGAGAGGCCAATGATCATGCCTTGTTGTCCATGTTATTGTCTATCCATTCATGCCCTTACTTGATCATATGACCTGCTGTAGCTTATTTATTTCTTGCTCTCAAGTTGCTACAAATTATACCTGTAGGACTTTTATCAGCATGTTCAATTTGGTGTAGCTTGTTGCTATTGATCCATGCCTCCTATGGAGATGCTCCAATGGAGTTGTTTTTTGTAGGATTTGTCTACTACATGTCCATGCTCTTTATATACTTAGTTGATTTGATATGCATGTTGTTTTGTGCCTCCGAAGGCAGCATCGTGATGATGTTTTTGCCTTACCAGATTTTGGCAAGTCTGGATAATTTTATTGCAACTTGCCATGCTTATTTAAATGTGTTCCAGCAAGCTTTTGGGTGTGTTCTAAGTTCATGCTTGTTAAGTATCATGTCTACTTCACATCCATGCTTCTTATTATCATGATTGGGTGTTGTAGCTTATATTTACCTTGCTCCAAACTTGCTATGTGGCTGTTAACTTCAGCTTGTTGTTATATCTTGTTTCATGTGTATCTTTTAGCCCTTTGCTCCGTTTTGGGTGTGCCTTATATGAAACTTGTGTGATTTTGCATGTAGAATCATAATATCATATTGTTTTCATGTTTGGAGTGAGTTTGCTTGATGTTTGGGTGCATTTTGCACCGTTGCTTTGCTTGTCTTGTTTTGCTCATATCTTCTAGGCCGTAGCTCCGAATTAAAGAAACTTTATATGAAACTTGACTAGAATTTTGAGTATATCATGATGGAGCATGTTAACCTTCTATTTAACAACTTTAACTTAAGGTTTGTGCAGATCTGGACTAATTTCAAATTATGCATATGAGGACTTACCGGATTTGTTATGTGTAGTTTCCGACCTCATTTAAACTTGTTGGCTTGTGTTGTTCTTGTGTGCTTACTACCTTACCATGTAATGAATCATATATAGACTTGTCTTGCATCATACCTGGTTGAGCATATTGTCATGTTCTCGTGTTGTGTGTTTACCGTATTGCTTGCTTCTTCTCGTTAGTGCTTGTTCCGTTGCGATCGTGAGGATTCGTTTGACTTCACGTGGTTCTTCTTCGAGGCTTCTTCACGGATCCGTTCTTCTTCCTTGCGGGATCTCAGGCAAGATGACCATACCCTTGGATACCTTTACTATCATTGCCTTTGCTTAGTTATCTCGATGCTATCGTTATTTGTTGCCCCTCTCCTTGTTGCCATGAACCTCTAACCTTTGACACCTTCCGAGCAAACCATTGTTTGGCTATGTTACCCGCTTGCTCAGCCCCTCTTATAGCGTTGTTAGTTGCAGGTGAAGATGAAGATCGTTCCATGTTGGAACTTGTTGTTCGAATATCACAATATGTCTTATATATATTAACACACCTATATACTGGGCATGGGTGGATGGGTTGGCCTTTTGCTCGGTGTTTTGTTCCACTCATGCCACGTTAGGAGCCGATAAACCGGCATTATGTTCCTTGATTTTGCGTTCCTTACACGGTTGGGTATATGGGGACACCTTGACACTTCGTCTTTGAATAAAACTCCTCCAGCATGGCCCAACATTGGTTTTAATTTGCCTCATAATAACAACTTAATTAATTAATTAAATTGCATAGGGGGGACGCTCCCTCGAGATTCTTTTCTACATAGCAGGGGGCCCAGTGCTGATGGTGTTGGTCCCAAACGGGGGTCCTGCGGGGCCACCTCGGGGAAACTCGAGGGCTGGTTTTACCTGTAGCATCGCCCATCCGGTTGTGGCCTGAGACGAGATACGCGCGGCTACTATCAGGGTGTCGGCACGCCGGGAGGTCTTGCTGGACTTGTTTTACCATTGTTTGAAATGTCTTGTGCACCGGGATACCGAGCCTGATCGGATTTCCCTAAGATAAGGGGTAATAATTATTATTACTTCAGCTGATCGTGAGAGCTTGTGATGGGCTAAGTTGGGACACCCCTGCAGGGTTATGATCTTTCGAAAGCCGTGCCCGCGGTTATGTGGCAGATTGAAATTTGTTAATGTCCGGTTGTAGAAAACTTGACAGAGGATCCGAAGTAAAACACACCACCGCGTGAGTAACCGTGACTGTCTCTTTTCACTTTGAGAAGAGAACACGGTGGGCTTATGTATGACTCGTAGGTAGTTCAGGATCTTTAGCGATCACTACTAGTTGCGACCGTTCGTGTAGATGCTCATCTTATTCTTGTACTCGTAAGTTAGCCACCATATATTTGCTTAGCCGCTGCTGCAACCTCACCACTTTACCTCTTCCTACCCCTTTGAGCTTTGATAGTCTTGATACCCATGGTTTTGGGATTGCTGAGTCCTCGTGGCTCACAGATACTACAACAACAGTTGCAGGTGCAGGTTTCCGATGTCGTGACGTGAGAGCGAAGATCGTTTTGTTGGAGTTCTTTCTTCTTCTTCAGTCTTGGGTTAGGTTTCGGGTCGGCAGCCTGGAATAGCAGATGGATGTCATTGTTCTTTTCATGTTTGTATCCATAGTCGGATACTTTGTATTTATGTTGTTGTATTCATGTGACTTGTATGTATTGTTGTATCCCCCATGTATGTATGTAATGGTACGATGTAATGATATCCATCTTGCTAAGCGCCCGAAATGCGGTTGTGCCCCAATCACATAAGTGTCACGTGATCGGGATAGAATCGCATCTTGGGCCTGACAAGTTGGTATCAGAGCCTCGACCGACCATAGAGCCCCCTTGATTGATCGTAGCTTGGCCGTTGTTGAGTCTAGCAGAAAACTTTTTTGGAGTCTAGTTATATCGGAGAGTAGGAATTCTTCTTACTCCTCTGCCCCTTCGTCGCTCTGGTGAGGAATCTTGACGTAGGTGTTTTGAATTACTCCTCTTCCCCTTCAATTTTTTTTTAGGATTGCGTGGTTAGTTTTCGTTCATTGCGTTGTTAGTTCTTGTCATCTGGCGCATCTCTCGTCAAGTGTTTTCGACCCTCTTCTTCTTTGCAAGTTCAATCCTCATTTCTTTCAACCGGTGTTGTTTCCCCGTCCGACTGGTCTTTCTTTTCCCCACCCGGCCACCCTTTTTGTTTCTCGGAGCCGGAGTCCTTAATCGAGTATCCATTCTCCTCGTGCCAAGTCCTTGAATTATTTCCTCAATTGTTTCAACCAGTGATTTCTCTTCTAGTTCGTCATCCTTCATCTCTTTTCTTCTCCGATGAGTTCTTCTCTCGTTCGATATTCTTCATCTCTTTTCTTTCTGGTGGATTCAATTCCAATATCTCGGTGTTGTTTTTATTCTTTCCTCGGCTCAGATGTTTTCCCCTTGCTCGTTCACCTCTCGCTAATTAATTGTTCCGGAGTTCCGAAGACATCTCAGGAGATTCATCTGTCTTCTGATTAATTCGAGGTTGTCACCTCATTTGAGTCTTTCAATCATTCCGGTGCATCATCTCCTTTTCGATCCTTTTCAACGGAGTGTTCTCTTCAGTGGGCTCATAACCCACAGGTCTTTTCCCAGGATCTTACCTGACTCTTTTATTTCCGGAGTGTTCCGAAATTCTTTTAAAATGTGACATAAGTATGGATTCCATCAGTCACGTGCCTTCCCAAGATCGCTTTCAATTCTTTTCATCCTTGGTTCAACCTTTCTTCTTTTCATTCTTCCGGAGTATCTCAATAATTTTGGCGGCATTCCTCGTCGTCATTTGAAGACCGAACATGCGTTTTCCTCTGAATCTTGTCCGTCCTCTCGGAGATTCGTGGTTCTAGCTTCATGCTATCCTCTTACTTGTTCCGATTCGTGTCAAATTCTTTCTTCAACCATCCGGAGTAGTTAATTAATTCTTTTCTTTGTGTTCGTCCGAAGGCCATCATTTCGGAAGATTTCTTCGTTCTCAGTTTTCAACTTTGTCCTCCAAATATTCTTCTTCGATGCCTCTTCGTCCGTCTCACATTTTTTCCGGTGCTTCGTTCAAGCATTCTTTAATCAATTTGCGATCTCTTCGTTCTCGTCATTTTAAATTCCCCAATTGCTTTATTCTCCCCGGCGATTCATCGTCTTCACCCAACTTCAATTCCTTACGGTGGTTTGTTCTTTTCATCACTCGTCTTAAATTTCCTTACGGTGGTTCGTTCATTTTCTTCACTCGGCTTTAATTCTTTACGGTGGTTCGCTCAAGGGTTCTTTCCGGTGTCATCATATCAATTCATTCGTTCTTTCCAATCCTACCGGTGTTTCATGAATATTTCGCAAGTTCGATATGTTCCTCTTTAATCATTTCAACGGGAATAAGTAGTATGTGAATCCATTGCTTCTCATCAATTTAATTGGTGAGGGATAAGCATAACATAATTCTTATTCCTTTTTCATCGAGTTGATTAATTCCTTCATTTGGAGTTTATTCTTGTTGAATAAATTCTAGTCCCAAGTGCTTTCATATTTTCTTTCCGGAGTTCAAGTTTTTCTTGGCTATCTCGTCGGAGGCCCTTACTAAATCATCGGAAGGGTTTAATCTTATTCCTTTCGTTCGTCATTTCTTTATCATCATCCTTTCATTACCGGAGTTCTTCGTGGTGGTTCTTCATCATTTAATTAATTCTTCAAATATTCATCTAATTCGTCTGGAGCATCACAAACTTTATTCTTTTCTATACCGAGTTACAAATAATTCTCCGTATTCTTTTGAAGTGGAATTTTGCATTCTTTGCTCTTCTCAGCTTATCAATATTTTGGTTGTGGCATAATTCACCTCAAGTCTTGAGATGTTTAAATAAGTCCACAACAAGTCAATTCTTTTGTTGTTGATTTTCTCAACAACTCCGTTCAAGCCTTTCTCTTGATGATTTTCTTTCAAACTCTTTCGTGGTGAAAGTTGTCATCTTCTTCTCCGTTCTTTTCATTCCATTATTCCAATTCGCCCGGAGGCATTGTGTTCTTGCTCTCGTCGAGTATCATTTCATCTTTTCAAGTTCTTGTTCCATTCCATTCATATTCAACCGGTGTGCTATTTCTTTCAGTTTTAGCCGGAGTGCTGCCCGAATTCCTTCGTGGAAATTGCTTTCCTATCTCTTTTAACCGGAGTGGTTTCGAATTCGTACTCGTTCCTTCAGCTCTTCTTTCGCGCCTTTCAACCCCCGGGTTGTCGTGTGTTCATTGTTCCTCTTGTTTAGAGAAGTTTTTGCGACTTCGTTCATCTCTGTTGTACCGTTCTCTCATATTGTTCAACCTCCCAACGTTCTTTGGTTTCACTCATTTGCCCTCGAAGAACATGTTCTCCCTTTTCTCTTCCGTCTCGTTCCAAAGATCTCGGGACCAGATCTCTTCTTAGTAGGGGAGTGTTGTGACACCCCGATACCGGTGCGCCAGGTGTCAGCCAGTTATTCGCCGTTGTTGCCAGGTCATCTGCTCGCGTGTGCATCTTTGCCTTGTCATCATGTGCATTGCATCATCATGTTTTCAAAACTTGCATCCGTCCGAGTCCGCCCGTCCTTTCCGTTGTCCGTTCTGAGCCCAGACACACTTGCACGTGCCCGCAGTGCCTCCGAATATTTATTTTATGAGTGGCCGAAAAACGTTCTCGGAATGGGTTGAAACTTGGCGTGTGGTCTTATTATAGCATAGGTAGAACGCGTGTCAAGTTTCATCGCACTCGGAGATCGTTTGATAGCCCAACGGTTATCCGCGTTGTCCGCCGAAAGCCTTTTGTCTTTTGGCCCAGCACCCCTTTCACACAGCCCACCTAGCCCATTCTAACCCCTCCATGCTCTTGGTCGTTCGATCACGATCGCGTGGCCGCGAACGGCTCCTCATTTGGACACTCCTAGCTCCCTATGCCTATAAATTAGCCCTCCCCGTCCAAATTCGCGGATGAAACCCTAGCCCCGCTCCTCCAGCGCCGCCGGACATGTCCATCCGCGCCGGACATCTCACTCCCCCCAATCAGG
The DNA here is from genome assembly GCA_902687465.1 of Secale cereale. Classification (NCBI taxonomy): domain Eukaryota; kingdom Viridiplantae; phylum Streptophyta; class Magnoliopsida; order Poales; family Poaceae; genus Secale; species Secale cereale. The sequence continues at coordinate 418,553,816 of LR738710.1, forward strand.
GCTTGACACGTCACCCCGCCGCCGCTTTCGCCCTATCCCACCGCGCCACGTGGCCGCAGCCACCTCCCACCGCATGCGGCCCGCCGAGCCCATCGCGGGCCCGACGAGCCCGGATCGCCGCCACCGGCCGAAGCCTTGTCTCTTCCCCGCCCTGCTCGAGGAGGCCAAGCCTCCTCCGCTCTATGCCTCCGCCCGCGCCTTCGGTGACCTCGCCGGCGGTCACCGGAGGGCAGCTCCGCCGCCCCGTCGGCGTTACCTCTCCCCCCGCCGCCTGGATCTCTGTCCGCCGCCGCCGCGCTCAGTTTCCCGCCGGCCATCTCTCCTCGGCCACCTCCTCGTCGTTCCCCCTACCGGGATCCGAAGGACCCCGACCACCGCTGCCGTTCCCGGCCTCCGCGCTCCCCTCGCGCCTCGCCGGAGGTCGAGCCGCAGCCGACGGCACTGCCGCGACGTGCTCCTGCCCGAGACGAAGGACGAAGTAAGTGCGACCTCCTCCTGGGAAGGCCTTCCGCTGCCCAGCCTGGCCTCCTCCTTCGACCGGGTCGTGGCCCAGTAGCCGCATGGGTCGTAACCCAGAGCCAGCCGCCTCTGCCCCGGTCAGCTCCCTCCTCCCGAGGCCCAGCTGCGGGCCCGTTTTGCTCCTGGGCCGAGCCCACTCTCGTGAGGACACCCCCCCAGCCTTATCTCTCGCCCGCGGCATAGTATAGTTATCTAGCACTCGTTGTTTTCTCTGAAAACTGCTAAGTCATTTTTCTGTCATATTTAATGTTGCATCTTTGAGTGCTGGTAACTTTTTGTGTGCTTATCCAAATTGAGTGAATGATATGTCAAAATGATCGTGGTGATATGCTCTACACTTTGTTCCATTGTGCCATGCTTGTTTGACTTCATCTAGATGCTCTAATCTCTCTTGCAAGAGTGGTACTTGTTATAAACTGCTGATACTTGTTATTTCGTTGCCATGTTTGAGATATGATAACTTGGTGCAGGTTTATCCAAATTATGCATATGATATGTCAAAATGTTCATTATGAAGTGTATTACATGATGTTTGCTGTAGCATGCTTGTTTGAGTCCATATGGCCATGTTAATCTCTGTTGCAAAAGTGCATTTGGCTGTTGATTGCTGAAACTTGTTATGAGATGCTGATTTCACTTGCTCGTTGCTATTGATGTGTTTGTCTTCATGCCACATGTCTAGATGTTTTAGAAGCATCATTATATGGTCTTTGCTGTGGTGCAAACCACTTTCCATGATATGCCTTGAGGTGACTTAAACAAGCTTGTAAACATGCCATGTTGTTGTTACTGTTTTATACTTAGATAAAAAACTGCTAAGTCTGGAATCTGTTATAACCTGATGCTATGTTTGCTTGATGCTCTACTCAAATTCATGCTTGTTTTGGAGTGGCCAATGATCATGCCTTGTTGTCCATGTTATTGTCTATCCATTCATGCCCTTGCTTGCTCATATGACCTGCTGTAGCTTATTTATTTCTTGCTCTCAAGTTGCTATAAATTATACCTGTCAGACTTTTATCAGCATGTCAATTTGGTGTAGCTTGTTGCTATTGTTCCATGCCTCCTATGGAGATGCTCCAATAGAGTTGTTTGCTGTAGGACATGTCTACTACATGTCCATGCTCTTTATATACTTAGTTGAGTTGATATCCATGTTTTTTGTGCCTCCGAAGGCAGCATCGTGATGATGTTTTTGCCTTCCCAGATTTTGGCCAAGTCTGGATAATTTTATTGCAACTTGCCATGCTTATTTAAATGTGTTCCAGCAAGCTTTTGTGTGTGTTCTAAGTTCATGCTTGTTAAGTATCATGTCTAATTCACATCCATGCTTCTTGTTATCATGTTTGGGTGTTGTAGCTTATATTTACCTTGCTCCAAAGTTGTTATGTGGCTGTTAACTTCAGCTTGTTGTTATATCTTGTTTCATGTGTATCTTTTAGCCCGTTGCTCCGTTTTGGGTGTTCCTTATATGAAACTTGTGTGATTTTGCATGTAGGATCATAATATCATATTGTTTTCATGTTTGGAGTGAGTTTGCTTGATGTTAGGGTGCATCTTGCACCGTTGCTTTGCTTGTCTTGTTTTGCTCATATATTTTAGGCCGTAGCTCTGAATTAAACAAACTTTATATGAAACTTGACTAGAATTTTGAGTAGATCATGATGGTGCATGTTAACCTGCTGGTTAACAACAATAATTTAAGGTTTGTGAAGATCTGGACTAATTTCAAATTATGCATATGAGGACTTACCAGATTTGTTATGTGTAGTTTCAGGCCTCATTTAAACTTGTTGGCTTGTGTTTTTCTTGTGTGCTTCCTACCTTGCTATGTAATGCATCATATATAGACTTGTCTTGCATCATACCTAGTTGAGCATATTGTCATGTTCTCGTATTGTGTGTTTACCATATTGCTTGCTTCTTCTCGCTAATGCTTGTTCCGTTGCGATCGTGAGGATTCGTTCAACTTCACGTGGTTCTTCTTCGAGGATTCTTCTTCGTCTTCTTCAGGGATTCGTTCCTCTTCCTTGCGGGATCTCAGGCAAGATGACCATACCCTTGGATACCTTTACTATCATTGCCTTTGCTTAGTTGTCTCGATGCTATCATTATTTGTCGCGCTACCCATCTTATTGTCAGCCCCTCTCCTTGTTGTCGTGAACCTATAACCTTTGACACCTTCCCAGCAAACCATTGTTTGGCTATGTTACCTGCTTGCTCAGCCCCTCTTATAGCGTTGTTAGTTGCAGGTGAAGATGAAGATCGTTCTATGTTGGAACTTGTTGTTGGAATATCACAATATGTCTTATATATATTAGCACACCTATATACTGGGCATGGGTGGAAAGGTTGGCCTTTTGCTCGGTGTTTTGTTCCACTCATGCCACGTTAGGAGCCGATAAACCGGCATTATGTTCCTTGATTTTGCGTTCCTTACACGGTTGGGTATATGGGGACCCCTTGACACTTCGTCTTTGAATAAAACTCCTCCAGCAAGGCCCAACATTGGTTTTAATTTACCTCATAATAAAAACTTAATTAATTAATTAAATTGCATAGGAGGGACGCTCCCTCGAGATTCTTTTCTACATGGCAGGGGGGCCAGTGCTGATGGTGTTGGTCCCAAACGGGGGTCCTGCGGGGCCACCTCGGGGAAACTCGAGGGCTGGTTTTACCTGTAACATCGCCCATCCGGTTGTGGCCTGAGACGAGATACGCGCGGCTACTATCTGGGTGTCGGCATGCCGGGAGGTCTTGCTGGACTTGTTTTACCATTGTCGAAATGTCTTGTGCACCGGGATACCGAGCTTGATCGGATTTCCCTAAGATAAGGGGTAATAATTATTATTACTTCAGCTGATCGTGACAGCTTCTGATGGGCTAAGTTGGGACACCCCTGCAGGGTTATGATCTTTCGAAAGTCGTGCCCGCGGTTATGTGGCAGATTGAAATTTGTTAATGTCCGGTTGTAGAAAACTTGACAGAGGATCCGAAGTAAAACACACCACCGCGTGAGTAACTGTGACTGTCTCTTTTCACTTTGAGAAGAGAACACGGTGGGGTTATGTATGACTCGTAGGTAGTTCAGGATCTTTAGCGATCACTACTAGTTGCGACCGTTTGCGTGGATGCTCATCTTATTCTTGTACTCGTAAGTTAGCCACCATATATTTGCTTAGCCGCTGCTGCAACCTCACCACTTTACCTCTTCCTACCCCTTTGAGCTTTGATAGTCTTGATACCCATGGTTATGGGATTGCTGAGTCCTCGTGGTTCACAGATACTACAACGACAGTTGCAGGTGCAGGTTTCCGATGTCTTGACGTGAGAGTGATGATCGTTGTGTTGGAGTTCTTTCTTCTTCTTCAGTCTTGGGTTAGGTTCCGGGTCGGCAGCCTGGGATAGCAGATGGATGTCGTTGTTCTTTTCATGTTTGTATCCGTAGTCGGATACTTTGTATTGATGTTGTTGTATTCATGTGACTTGTATGTATTGTTGTATCCCCCATGTATGTATGTAATGGTACGATGTAATGATATCCATCTTGCTAAGCGCCCAAAATGCGGTTGTGCCCTAATCACGTAAGTGTCACGTGATCGGGATAGAATCGCATCTTGGGCCTGACACCATCAAAGATCAATATGTGCATGATGCTGAATTTAAAGATGTATTGCAGAATTGCAAAGAAGGGAGAACATGTAACAAGTTCGTCGTGAATGATGGATTTGTGTTTTGTGCTAACAAGCTATGCATTCCAGCTAGCTCTGTTCGTCTTTTGTTGTTGCAGGAGGCGCATGGAGGAGGATTAATGGGACACTTTGGCGTGAAGAAGACGAAGGATGTACTTGCTACACATTTCTTTTGGCCAAAGATGAGACGGGATGTTGAGCGTTTTGTTGCTCGCTGCACTACATGTCAAAATGCTAAGTCACGACTCAATCCTCATGGTTTATATATGCCTTTGCCTGTCCCTAGTGTTCCTTGGGAAGATATATCTATGGACTTTGTTTTGGGTTTACCTCGAACAAAGAAGGGGAGGGATAGCATATTTGTTGTCGTGGATAGGTTCTCTAAGATGGCACACTTTATACCATGTCATAAAAGCGATGATGTTGCTAATGTTGCTGATTTGTTCTTTCGTGAAATTATTCGCTTGCATGATACTAAATTTCTTAGCCACTTTTGGAGATGTTTATGGGCTAAGTTGGAGACTAAACTGCTTTTTAGTACTACTTGCCACCCCCAAACTGATGGACAAACTGAAGTAGTCAATAGAACTTTGTCTACTATGCTTAGGGCTGTTTTGAAGAATAACAAGAAAATGTGGGAAGAATGCTTGCCTCATATTGAATTTGCTTATAATCGTTCATTGCATTCTACTACTAAGATGTGCCCTTTTGAATTTTTCTATGGTTTCCTACCTCGTGCACCTATTGATTTGTTGCCTCTTCCATCTTTAAAGAAGGTTAATTGTGATGCTAAACAATGTGCTGAATTGATCTTAAAAATGCATGAGTTAACTAAGGAAAATATTCAGCGCATGAATGCTAAATATAAACTTGTTGGAGATAAGGGTAGAAAACGTGTTGTCCGTGCACCTAGAGATCTTGTTTGGTTACATTTGCATAAGGATAGGTTTCCTAATTTGCGCAAGTCAAAGCTAGTGCCACGTGTTGATGGTCCTTTCAAGGTGTTAGAGAAAATAAATGATAATGCATATAAACTTGAGTTGCCTGCAGATTTTGGGGTTTGTCCCACATTTAACATTGCAGATTTGAAGCCATACTTGGGTGAGGAAGATGAGCTTCCGTCGAGGACGACTTCAATTCAAGAAGGGGAGGATGATGAGGACATCACTAACAAGGTTACACCCACAGCCCCAACTGATACATATACAGGACCAATTACTAGAGCTAGCGCACGCCAATTAAATTACTAGGTACTTTTGTTTCTTGGTAATGATTCTAATGTTCATGAGAATATGGTGCTGCCTAAATTGGATACATTTGTCTTGCTTACAATTGAAGACATAATGATGCGGAGCATCCCAAGCTCATCCCCATGGACCATCAATCACCTCACCAAGTGCCCCAAGGACCAATGACTCGTGCTCGTGCTAGAGCACTTGATTCCCAGGTTAACTCTCTCCTTGTTGAATTCCCATTTGACCACCTTGAGACATGGCTGCTACCTCAAATGGAAACACTTTGTGTGCTTAGGTGCCAAGGAGAAGGAAGGGCGCAAGATGGACACCAAACGCATGGACAAGGATTTTCACAGCGCAGTGAAAGAGGTACTACCGGTCTACTACCGCCCAACTACCGATCGACCGGTACTACCGGCCAACTACCGGTCAACTACCGGTCAGGCTTCTGTGATCGACCGGTGCAAGGCCGGTGCAACGCCGGAACAACCGCTAAAACTGCCAAGACCGGAACTACCGGTCCCAGGACCGGTACTACCGCCCTGCCTGCGCGCAGTTGAAGGGTTTTCACCCATGTATCCCCCAACTTACCCCTTGGACTATAAGTACTCATTCCCTAGCTCCGTACTAGGGTTAGCTTTTGGATAGCTCATCATAGACACCTCTGTGGATTCTCTCCTATGAGACCACGGCCTCTTCGGAGAAGATCCATCTCGGATTCAAGACCTCCACATCGGGGAAGATCCCAAGGGATATCCAAGACCTCCTCCGGGAGAAGACTACCTTTGTATCACCGTGATTTGACTATGGATCGTGTATCTCGATGTGTATCGTGGATCTAGCACTTGTGTGATCATCTTTGTGTTGATTTGAGTGTTTCCCCTCATGTTTTCCTCCGTTTCCTCCTTGTGTTCTCCGTGTTCATCGTGGGATTTCCTCCAATCGTGAAAGATCTGCTGATTAGGGTTCCACCCTACATCATATTATGGTATCATGAGCATAGGTTGATCACGAATTTGGAGCCCCACACCTTGTTTTCTAGCTTGTTTTTGTTGTGTTCTTCCCAATTTCGAAAATTCCCCACAAAAATAGCCCCAAATTTTTTTTGTGATCTGTTGATTTGGCAAGATTTTGTTGAATTTGTTCCATGGATTTGCTATGCCACGAGTGGATCTAGCATTTCCCCCAATTTCCCACCTTTCCATCCACCAAATCCACCCAATTTCGGCCCCGAAATCATTCATTTCTGCCCATATTTCCGCCCAACCCAGTTCTGAGAATTTTCCCGACACCAGCGGTACTACCGGTGGCACTAGCGGTACTTCCGCTGAGCATCTCAACCGGTACTACCAGCATACCAAGCGGTACTTCCGCCCCACCCAGTTTCAGCCTTCCGTGTTTCACTGTTTCGACCGTAACTTTCACTCCCAAACTCCGATTTGAGTGTTCTTTGGCTCGTTGAAAAGCTAGCGACGTGCCCGAGCTGCTCATCTTGGTTTTACCACCATTAGACTCCATCAATTTTTGTCAAATTTGGCAAGTTTGCTTAGTCCCTCCACCATATACACCTTCCGCATACCACCACCACTTCCGCAACCACCATCATTTCAACCCTTCGATTTTGACAATTTTGTCTCACTTTGCCTTGGATACTTGAGTTGTGGTTTCACCGTTTCCTTGGATGTTTCGGCTACCTTGGAACGGAACGACATCGACAACACCACCGCTCACCCTCGGCAAGGACGATAACATCATCGACACCTTGTTCATCCTACCTTGCAATTGCATTGTCACCCTATGGACCATCTTTGCGTAGGTTTCCCATTGAGACTAGCCATTTGAGTATTGCCGGGCCACGACACTTGTGCACATTAGTGATAGTCATAGATATTGCATACTACATCATCATATCTCCGTGTGACAAAAGAGTGTCCCGCATACACAAAAGCTACCTTGATCCGAGAAGCATGCATAAGTGCCCAAAGAAAGAGCTCACAAGCTTTTAAGCAAAAGAGCCAACCAAAGCTTATAAGCAAAAGGACAATACCATCATAAGCCTTGCATCCAAAGAGATCATATGAGATAGCAATACTTCATCTTGTGCTCAAGCATCGGCACATCATACACTCATAACATACTTGTGATAGATAGTCGTTATGTTTTGCCTCTTATAGGTCGTGCACAAGTGCGTATCCGCCTATTAAGCAAGCGGTTAGCGTCTCTTTAGTGCTGTGCAACACGAGCATTTTCCGTGGTTTTCCACATTTTCGCTCATCCTTGGTTGCACAACCACATCTATCCATCCGTGCGTGTGTTCCGTGTGCTACTTTGCTAGTGATCTATTTGTTGCATGAGCAAATTGTGAACCACTTTCAACATCTTTGAGTCACTTTGACGATTGCATTGAATTTATTGCCACCATCCTAACCAAGCTCCTCTCAAAGCTTTACTTGTGTAGGTGTGAGAATCGACACGAAGTGGTACCAATAGTGCTATTTCCGGGTTACATTATTGAGTGATCATTGATCCATTTTCAACTTCGGTTAAGGTACATTTGGTATTGTCTTCTCCTTTCTCCCACTCACATACTTGCTTGTGATGATGGATAGGCCAAGTACATCTTCAAACCCGATCTTCGACGATCCTCAAGAAGCGAACAACTACGTCACCAAACTACATCTCTTCGGTGTCCAACGAGCTCTACATCAAGAGAGTGAAGCTATGCGCGAGTACATTGGTCAAGTCGCCGAGGACGCGCGCCAATTTGAAGCAAGAACAAAAGAACAATTCGACATCATCAACACCAACATGTCAACTCAATTCAACGAGCTCCGGACATTGATAGTCAACCGACGTTCTTCTTCAACATCCTCTCAAAGACGAACCCGCTCAAGTCGACATTCCGACTCCACGCAAGACTCAAGTACACCTACGTCCAACACTCTTCGTCAAGCCGCACGTCAAGCTCGACATGATAACCGGCAGCCTCTGCATGACAAGAGTTCACAAGAGCTATTCGACGAGCAAGAAAGTCGACGTCGTCAAAACCAAGCTACACTTGAGCAAGCACAAGAACGGCAACGACTACGCCAACAACAACAAGAGCGAGCACGTCAATATCAAGAAGAACAAGACGCCGAGGCTAACCGCCAAGCACAACAACGTCGAGAAGCTCAAGCTATGGAGGCGCAACAAGCGTTACAAGATGCACATCGCAATGTGGCAGCCCGCACTCGACACACTCGTCAAGAAGAGGATTTCCTGCATGATGAGATGCAAGAGAGAAGCCATCAAGCAAGAATGCAAGACGAAGATCCTCCTCAAGCGCGACAAGAGCATCAACTTTGACAAGAGCAACATGAGATTGCTAATCGCCCCAATCAAGACCGCCCTCCCAATAGGCAAGGCAACAATGAAGACCATCGCTATGGGCATTGAAGGTTGACAAGATCTGGAAGCATTGATCCCGAAGACTATCTCTCATGGGCATTGAAGGTTGACAAGATCTTTCGCCTTCACAACTTCGATGAAGAGAAGAAGATCGCAATGGCATCCCTTGAGTTCCAAGACTATGTTCGCATTTGGTGGGAGCAAATCATCGAGAGAAGAGAAGCAAAAGGCGAACCTCCTATCACCACTTGGGCTCAAATGAAGGAAGTCATGAGAGCACGCTTTGTGCCAACACACTACAACCGTGACTTGTTCAAGAAGCTACAACTCCTCAAGCAAGGTACCAAGTCTGTTGAAGAGTACTACAAGGAGATGGACATTGCCATGATACGAGCAAACATCACGGAAGATGAAGAGCAAACTATGGCGAGATTCTTGAATGGACTCAACTATCCTATCAAGAAGATTGCGGACTTCCAACCATACAACAATCTCCTCGAGCTAGTACATCAAGCAACCAAAGCAGAGCGACAAGTTCAAGAGGACTACAAGTACTCCAAGATCAATTCATAGAACTTCGGCTCCTACAACCAAGCTTCAACGACTTCGGCTACTCCTCCTACCTCTACCAAGCCATCTACAAACTTCGTTGACAAGTCAAGCTACAAGAATGCGACTACAACGAGTCGTCGACCTTCTAACAACAACTTCAAGCCAAGATCTTCCTCAACTACAACTCCAACCGAATACAACAACAAGACGAGCTCCATCAAATGCTTCAAGTGCCAAGGACGAGGCCACAAGTCATTTGAGTGCAAGACCGTTCGCACCATGATCATCAACGATGACGGATCTTATGACTCCATGAGCGATGATGAGATGGAAGCACTTGAGCATGTCGCTATGCATCGCCAAGTGAATGAATAAGAAGACCGTCAAGTGTTTTGCGACAATGACTCAAGCCCCAATCTTGTTGTCTCCAAAGTCTTGACACTCCAACACCAACAAGATGACGACCAACGATGTCACATTTTCCATACAAAGGCCGGCATCAATGGATGCTCCGTCAAGGTTATCATCGATGGATGAAGTTGTCACAACTTGGCAAGCGAGGAGCTATGCGACAAGCTTCATTTGGTCATGACGAAGCATCCTCACCCCTACAAGGTCTAGTGGCTCAACGACGCCGGAATTCTTCGAGTCGAGCACACCGTGCAAGTCTCTTTCAAGATAGGCGCCTACGAGGACACTCTTGAATGCGATGTGATCCCCATGTCCGAGTGCCACCTTATTCTTGGACGTCCATGGCAATATGATCATGGAGTCACACACAATGGACGGACAAAATCACTATAGCTTCAAGATGAAGGGCAAGGAATTCGTGCTCCGACCAATGTCTCCAAGTCAAGTAGGCGCCGACAAGCTTTTACCTACCAACCATCGTGGAGAGAATGGTGAGAGAGTGAGCCACCAAAAAGAGAGCGAGATCCACAAGCCAAATATGAGCGACTCCACGAAGAGCGACAAGAAGCAACTAGTCCTATTTTCCACCAAAAGTGAGATGAGAGAAGTGTGTGAGAACCCATCGAGTGTCTTCCACCTTGTGCTTTTATGCAAAGGGGAAGCCAAACCTACTAACACTTCACCACCTCTACCTTTAGTGTTGTCTAATTTGTTGCAGGAATTCTCGGACGTCTTCCCCGATGAACTACCTCCGGGTCTACCTCCACTTGGCGGAATCGAACACCGCATCGACCTCATACCCGGCGCACCACTTCCAAACAAGGCTCCTTACCGCGTCAACCCCCAGGAAACAAAGGAGATACAACGGCAAGTGCAAAAACTCATCGACAAAGGTCATGTACGTGAAAGCTTAAGCCCTTGTGCCGTTCCGGTTATTCTTGTGCCTAAGAAAGATGGAAGTTTTCGCATGTGCTCCGATTGCCGTCCTATTAATGCTATCACCGTTAGATACCATTACCCTATTCCACGCTTAGACGACATGCTTGATGAAATATGTGGTGCCACCATCTTTTCAAAATTGATCTTAAAAGTGGTTACTACCAAATTCGCATTCAAGAGGGTGATGAGTGGAAAACGGCTTTCAAAACCAAGTTTGGGTTATATGAGTGGCTTGTTATGCCAATGGGTTTATCAGAAGCACCCGGTTCATTTATGCGTCTTATGCATTTTTGTCTTCGACCATACATCGGTGTCTTTGTAGTGGTCTACTTTGATGATATCCTCGTTTTTAGCAAGACGCTAGAGGACCATGTGACACACATCCGTTTGGTTTTACAAACCCTTTTGAAAGAGCGCTTATATGCTAATATGGAGAAATGCAATTTTGGCGTTGACAAGGTTGTCTTCCTAGGATTTGTCATTTCTTCTCAAGGTGTTCACGTTGATAAAACTAAAATTGAAGCAATTAAAACTTGTCCTCAACCAACGAATGTCATGCAAGTGCGTAGTTTCCTTGGTCTAGCCGGTTTCTATCGACGTTTTGTGAAGGACTTTAGCACCATCGCTATGCCTCTACACGCTTTGAGCAAGAAGAATGCACCCTTCATTTGGGGTCCCTCGCAAGACACCGCGTTCAATGAGCTAAAAAGCTTGCATTCCCGAGTCTTCGCCTTTGGACAAGAAGGATGAACATTGGAACAAGATCAAGCATGGAGGTGATGGCATGCGCAAGGGGAACAAGAACGGAGTTACAAGTGATGATTTTAGGACTTTGAAGCCACCATAATGAGTGTGTGAAGCCTTGGACGAAATATACAAGATGCCACTTCAGAAATTTCGTCTAAAGGCTATTATAGGTGCTGCGTCACCTTATTATTGGGCCAGGCCCATGTAATTTCGAAATACTTGAGTATAGGCTGTTTTTAGAGTTTGTATGTGTGGGGAAACAAGAGTTAGGGTTGGTTTCGGACCCCTCCTCCAAGGGCCACGAAATTCCCCCCTCTTCCTCCATATATACAGCCCTTAGGGCGTCGTTTAGACTTTGGGTTTTGCTTAGATTAAAGTTCGCCATAGCTGCAACTTCGCGTACTTCGTTTGTGTTCAACGACCAGACAAAGACGTCACAGAACCCCACTTGATCAATAAAGCTTTCCTCTTGAATTCGCAATAACCAGATTGCAATCTCAGTTTCTTGCTTGTTCTTCGTTTGCATGCAGGAAACATACCTTCATGGTCAGGTTGATCGTGCTCCAGTGTGGTCAATAACCTCTCGGAGTTGGTTTAGCGATTGCTAAGGCGCGACGTCCTGACACGTTCGTAGTCAGATCGTCAAAGTCGACTTCCTCCAGAACAGTAGCCACCATCTCATCGAAAGACGGGACACCTTTGCCTCTATCAGCTATGCTCCATAGGATATCATGTGAATATTCTATTGGTCACATCATGTTTTATCATCCCTTAAACTTGTCATATGATATGCGTGAGATCTCCCATATTGCATCATTTCAATCTCAACATAGTAACTATGCATGCCCCATTAAAGTGAACCCTATTTGCACTTGTGGCATAGATGACAAGATGATGGTCATTGGAATGTGTTTCTCTTGCGATGATATTGCCATGCTTCCTTTACATGATTTGCGCAATTCATCTAATATACCATGCCATGATCACATTGTTCCAAATATGCTTTGCTTTGGATGTTGTCAATGTTCTCCATATGATGTTTCCATTAATGCTCATGGGGAGACCCCCGAAATGCCCTCATACATACTAGGAGATCTTAATGAATTCCATACCTTGCATGATTACCATGATTGTGTGCACCATATGCATTACATGAATAACAATGCTCTACCTACTTGTCATGATGCATTACACCATGTGAGTCTCCGTTATGCCATACATAACAACAAACCTCTCACGATGGATGACATGTTTCTATATCACGCATCTAATTTATTTGAGCATCTGATATTCTGTGCTAACCAACACACACACGTGCGCATCATGCTGGATGATGTGTACATATACCACGCACACACAATTTTTCCTTTGTCATTGTTTTGTGTAGGTACTCATGAACATTTGGCAACCTCACAATCCCATGAGTTGAAAAAATGTGCTCTTGAGAGCGACGAAAATTTATGATCACATGGATTGTCCTTACCACCGTTCTCTTCGCGCAACCACTACGGGCGTCTCTTTTACTTGGTTCTCACACGACTATGGGCTATTTACCATTTGTCATCTTATGCCCCTATTATCGTGTTCACTTTGCATGCTATACTGCTTGTTATGACTTTGCCACGCGATTGTGACCCTTGCTCGCCTTTACACATGATTCACCATTATGCTACTTATATGTGTATTTGCATGCTTGGTGGAGATACTTGTAGCTACTACCATGATTTCTTTGTGCCCCATGTTATTGATGCTTGTTGTGTTGGGAGAGTCATGAGGCCCTATTGCTATTTACATTTGGCTTATTGCCAATACATTGATCCTATTTTGCTCATATCTCGCTTTCATGCTTGTGCTATGCCATGTGCATTATTCATGCCTACAATTTGCACGCATGACATGCTTGCCATGATTACCTCTAGTATGTTGAATCTTTGCACTACTAGCTTGTTTGACTTGATCGCTATGATTGCTTGCTATGTTGCATCACCTATGTTCCACTCTTACTTGCTTTCTTGGGTTGATGCCATATATATTCATGCCACTCACATGATATATCTTGATCATTGTCACTTGTCTCCATTCGTTGCATCTCTCATCTCTTTTATTGAGTGCAACAATGCTATGTTTGTTGATCTTGGAGACTTTGACACCCTTCTTGAGATGCATACTTGCTTGATTCAGCCTATTGCACTTGGTTGTTCTCGCATCTTATGCCTAAATACCATGCACCACACCCTTGTACTTTCTTATGATAAGAATGATGCAAGCACTTGTTGGGTATTTTCCCGCACGAATGCTAGGTTTTGCATTACGGCTAACCTCATTTGTTTTTCCGAGTGTTTGTCATGTTCTTTCATTTTGAAGGATTCACAAGGCGGTACCATCACGTGGCATCTTGGGCATGTGAAAGCATACACGTTGCGCGACAACAACATCTTTGAGAACATACATAAGGTGCATTCCTTCTTTGTGAGCCATCCTCACATATGCATATTGGATAGGCCATACTTTCATTGTTGTTTCCTTCTTGTTGTATACATGATACATCTATGGAATGGAGGACCAACATTGAAGATGGACCCTATGCATGCACCACCGGCCTACCACTCTTGCCACGAATCGAGCATTGGTATATCAAAACTCCTTTGACACATTGCACCAAGACCTTCATATTTGTTGATTGTGTGCCCACATGCCATGCTCCATGGACATATCATTCCCATAACAAATTTGCATCTTGTGCATGGATTGTCTCACATTATGATTGCCTTGTTGCATCTTGTATTCCCATGTCATCCATGATATATGAGCTGGTGCTTTTCCTTAGCAAATTTGTTGTGATCGTTCTTGATGGCATATTCATACATCATGATCATCTTGTCCTCCATCAATTGCATGATAACATACACATATTGAGCATCCATTGCCATGTTCATGCTCTTGATAAACCATCACGCTATGACATCATTTTGCACATTGGTTGCATTGATCACATTCACAACACCTTTGTGTGCACCACAAATGCATTTGATCACATGAATGCTTTACGTCTCATACTATATCATCTTGCTAAGCTTCATGTACCTTGTCACACGGACTCATTCTTACATGATGGATACTTTGTGTGCGCTAACCATTGTATTTCCAAGTGTACTTTGTGTTTGCTCATTTTGCATGTACCACATACCGGAGACACCTTGGAGTACTTGGATTGCAACATGACCTCAACTTCATCCAACTACAAGTCCGTTCACGACTACCATTTCCATGGTGATGAGGTTTTTTATCCGAGGTCGGATCTTTCCCAAGGGAGGAGAGATGATGCGGAGCATCCCACGACCATCCCCATGTTCACTTCGACGAGACCTCAACTACACACAATTGGACACAAGGTTAACTCGCTCCTCTCCGAACCTCCACTTTCTACATGTGAGACGTGGCTACTACCTCAAATATATGTGTTATGCATGACCAGGAACCAAGAGGGAGGCCATGGAACAACGAGGATCATTGGACAAGATGGTGGGATTGACAAGTCCAAGGACCAAGAAGGGAAGCTGCTGGAAAAGCTTCAGGCTCCGGACGTTCGGCCATCTTCGGACGACCGGCGCGTCCCAAGCGACCGGATGACCGGCGCGTCCCAAGCCACCGGACGTCCGTGACATTGGAAACAGAACCGAAATCAAGGAAATTACCAGAAGTACGGAAGCTACCAGACGTCCGGTCTCTCCCGAGCCACCGGACGTCCGGTGTCCCAGCGAACATCCGGCCCCATGCTGTCTGCGCACAGTTATCGGGCCAGAGGCCCATGTATCCCTCTCCCACTTACCCCTTCGTGGCCCTACACTATATATACTCCTCCACCTCCTCCTAGTCAGGGTTTAGCTTAGGTTTAGCTCATTTGAGACAGAGCTTTCCTCATTCACTAGTGGTTCATCTCCTTGTGAGTGACTATGGCCCCTCCACGGAGAAGATCCACACGGATTCAAGACCCCCTCACGGAGAAAATCCCGCGGGATACCTCAAGACCTCCTCACGGAGAAGAACCGGTTACCCTTTGTATCGTCCCTTGTTGATCATGGATCTTGTATCTCTTTGTGTTTTGAGGATCTAGCATATGTGTGACTTATTCTTGTTGGTTTGAGTGATTCTCTCGTGTTTCCCCTTGTGTTCTTCGTGGGATCCCCTCCATTTCGTGAAAGATCGGCCATCTAGGGTTCCACCCTACATTAGCAGCCAAGATCTTATCGAATGCTTTGTTGGTCATCCGCTCAGATGTCTTCACCTGAAGAAAGGTGACCATAGCTGAGAATACTGATAGTTTATTTCTTGGGGTGATAGCCATGTTGCATTGTTCCAACATGCGGGCCCACCGTTTTTCTTGTGCAGGTGAAAGTTTACGAAATGCATGAGCATTTCGTAGCATTGTTTAAATGTTGGTTAAACTCACTGGCTACGCCACCACCACCTCATCCTCTTCCACCTGAG
Organism: Secale cereale; assembly: GCA_902687465.1. Lineage (NCBI taxonomy): Eukaryota > Viridiplantae > Streptophyta > Magnoliopsida > Poales > Poaceae > Secale > Secale cereale. Next base: position 418,569,789 of record LR738710.1, read on the forward strand.
CATCAGGCAGATCAAGATGGTGATCTGCTGCTTCCACATAGTTAGTAACATTGACGTTCACAGCTTCACCATGATGAACCCACCTAGTATATGTGACCGACATCCCATACAAGTGTAGATGATTTTGCACAATTGATCGGGGTCTTGTAACTAAATTCATACAAGTGCTACATGGGCAGAGCACATCTGATTTCGGACTATCGTACTCAGCGCTGATAAAGTTCGTGAAGTTTTCAAACCCCTCGACATATGCAGCAGAGAATCGTCGAGCAGAAGTTATCCAAGTCTTGTCGATCAATTAGACATACAAACTATTTCTCTACTAGATATTACAGTAAAACATATATGTTTTTTTATGATGTCCAGAAAAAAAATACCTAGGCGATGTCTAAAGCTATGGCAAGATATTTGGACAAGCAGATCTAAGTAATGAAATATACGTATAGATAATTCAGCAAACAGATTTGAGTGCTAAATAATTGTGTGTTGTTTCAGCAGTCAACGAGGCCAAACACACAACCATCGAAGGCCATCTCAGCAACAAAGATCGAGTATAAAACGGTGTAGAGCTATTTCACCTAACAGATTGGCTACTAGACCATGTCAATCTATGTCACAATAAATATATGGCAGGATACTTTAGCAACTAATCAAGCATGGCATGCCATCTCAGCTAAGAAGATTGAGTACAGAATAGGGCAAGGAAGCTTCTTAAGCAGAGCATATTGACTATAAACTACTTCGGCAAACCGTGAGATTAACAACGTCTATCAGCTAACATTCAGTATTACTCCGACATGCACGGGGCCTTAGTCTAGAATGTGCGTACCGTGGGAGAAGCTGACCGTCGTGCGTCTCCACGAGAACGTCGCCAGTGGTGCGGCGGGACTAGAGGACGACAGTCTACGAGAGCGTACTGTGGAAGCGAGAGGATCGCCGTGCGTCCCCTCGACAAACCGCGGCGCCGACGTATCGGCGCAGCGGGGAGGGCAGCTTTGGCGGAGCGAATGGAGTGGAGGGGGCCAGAGGGGAGGGGGGTTTGGGGAAATTATTGGCTAGTTGGCCGAAGGGCGGTTGAATTTGGGATTTGGGGGGAATTTTTTAGGGCGATTTTCGCGCGGTAGGCAGGATAGTTTGGCGCATGGTCAGTTTCTCCAAGTGAAGTCCCACATGTCAGTGAAGAGGCAAGCCTAAGTGCATTCCGCTTGCATGAGCCGTGTGCAGGACCGACCGTGTGAGGGGTGCAATGCGACCGTGACATGTGTGCTGTGAGTGTGCCGCCTTTTTCCTTTTAAACTTGGTGCTTCGCCCCCTCAAAAAACTTGGTGCTTCGCGCGATCCATCGATACTACTACTAGTAATCCGGTAATCCCGACTAAAACAGCGCAGCCTGGTCTTTTCCCGCGCCATATGCTGGGAGGTTGGCTTAGTTGATTTTTTAGGACAAGTAATGCTACACCTACGTAATCCCAGTTATGTAATTAACGTAATGTGAAACATGTGACCTGTTGATTAGAGATTGGGGGAGGGAGTGGCTCACCACCATGAAAATCAGGGGGGAGAGAGGCAATATACGTTAACCCTTTCGTAGGTTCCCGTAGATGTAGATACATGTGAAATGCGTGAATGTGTAGAAGACGTACAATTGGAGTGCCTAAGATAAATTGTGTATGTAGACCCTATGTGTTTATTTACTTCACATGTTAGCTTTGTCTCGGGTCAAACCTTCTATGCTTATACACACAAAAATGAATCATCATTCCACATATTTTCATACTCCTACAATATATCTTACTATTATTGTGAAAGTTCATATACATGGTGGATTTTCATTACATTTCAAACTTTTACAGGATAGAAAAATAAAAGAAACCCGACCCTAAACCTATTCTACGGAGGCAACCGACGTCCTCCATCTGCGATCTCCATGTACGTGCACGGGGTTCAAGACCCGTGAAGTGAAGGTGCGGTCTCCGCCGAGGAACAGTAGAACACGGGGGACGGACTGGCTAGTTGGCACAACATGCCCTGCCGCCTCCCATGCCCTACTCATCCTCGGAGGAGTCCCCGACCTCGGCGGTGTCGATGAACATCAGGTCGATGATGATAGAAGTGGATGGTCCGTCGCTTCACCTGCCACATGTGCCACCGAACGTTGGACGGCGGCAAGTAGGACGCGTGGCTGACGATGCTCCCGTCATCGGCCGCCAGCGTGGCCACCGCGTGTGCGATCGTGTCCGTGTCTGGCTATGCTGCTATTGCATTGCAAGCGGCGACATGAGTGAGGGCGGCGACCTCGAGCTTCATCACCGAAGACAAGCTCTCCCGCAGAGCGTTCGCGCTCGCGGTCTGGAGTTTAGCTGGGCATTGCCGCTTTATGTAGCGCATTCCGGTGAGGCCAAGCGTCCGGGTGCGTCATTAAGTCACCGGTGTTGGTTCCTTGAGCACCGAGCCTCTTAATGACGACATACGGACGGACTGCATGAATGTTGGCAACTGGCACCGGCTGCAAACGCACCGCGCAACGGCGCGAGGGACGAGGGTTTTTGGTGTGCCAGGGTAGTCAACTGTGTTCATGGCAACGTTGGAGGTGCCCTTGGCTCACATGCAATCCCCACATGTCATTGAAGAAGCAAAGATGACCCGGCAAAAAAGGTCCCGGGGATGCAGTTGGCCGCGCTAGAACACTCCGCGGACGCGTCGCGGCGCGCGCGCACTCGGAAGCCCCATGCATCCTCGATCAGCCAGGTGTTGATCTACTGGTCGTGCCATAGTGGTAGCGCCACGCTCGACACCCTGAAGCCGAGTGTATCCAGCGACGATCAGCGTGTCGCTCACCGTCGTCGCCGTGTCTAGAGGCGGTGCGGGAGCTGCGCCACGTTCCTCGCCCCACGAATCACATGAACGGTTGCCGGTAGCGAGGAGGTCATGGGCCAGCACCTCCATTGGACTAGTCTGTGCCATGTCATCCTGACAGGTGTGCCCCACATGTTGGTTTCCCTGTTTTCCCAGCTAAATTTAATGCATGGTAGAGTGACCTAGGCGTGTGTCGAAGAGTGACCTGGCGACGAGCGAGATACAATCCTGATACCTCGGGAGATCAATTAGGTTTGACAAGCACAAAGAGGAAGAGAGGTGGTATGTGTGTGTGTGAGAGAGAGAGAGAGGGAGAGGGAGGGAGGGAGGGAGGGAGGGATAGACCCCGAGATGAAACTGAGAGAGAACGATTGGATGCATGTGTGATACCTAAGGCGGATTCAAAAGTTTGAACCGGTGATCATACCATCAGCAAATCATATATAAAGGGTATTCAATGTTCGTTTCGCCTTTGAATGTAGTACAATATACTCCCTCCGATCCTTTTAGTTTACATAAGTTTTATGTGTAGTCAAAGTATCTCTACTTTGGTCAAACTTATAGAAAATGTATCAACATTCAAGAACGCCCAATCAATATTGTTAGATTCATACGTACTCCTAGATTTGTATTCAAACAGAAATGGTTTCCAATTTGTTTTCAAACACGTGAATACTTATTCTCGCACATGCTCTTCCTACTAGGATTTTGCCACATATAGTGATGCAAAGCATCCCAAGGTCATCCCCATGGACCTACCATCGACTCACCAAGTGCCCAAAGGACCTATGACACGAGCACGTGCAAGAGCTCTCGAAGCCGAGGTGAACTCACTCCTTTATCAATTCCCTCTCGAGTCGCATGGCATATGGCTTCTACCCTCATCAGGAACTCTATGCATACTCAGGTACGTGGATGAAGGCCACAGGATAGCTCTGCACAATGGACAAGGCGGCGAGATCGACAAGTTCTTGGAACAAGAAGAAGTAAGGCTGAAGACGCTAGAAGCACCGGACGTCTAGCCCCTACCGGACAACCGGTCACCTCCAGGCACCGGACGTCCGACGATCACGGAACGACCGGCGACTCCCAGACGACCGGACGACCGGAAGCCACCGGACGTCCGTGACACCGACCACATAACGTAAATAGCGGAAATCCGAGGATTATCGGATGTCCGGTCCCTCCCAAGCCACCGGACGTCTGGTGACCCAGCGGACGTCTGACCCGACGAGGTCTTCCCATGTAATATATACTCGTTGACTTCCTTCATGCTAGGTAGCTTTGTGATAGCTCATTTTAGACCTGAGTGGTTCCTCTCCTACGAGACCGTGGCCTCTTCGAAGAAGATCCGCCGGATTCAAGACCTCCTTCACGGAGAAGAACATCAAGACCTCCTCATGGAGTTGACTACAGCTACTTGTATCGTCCTTAGTTGATCGTGTATCGTGTGTCGCACTTTGTGTACCCGGATCTAGCATTTGTGTGACCTAAACGTGTTGGTTTGAGTGTTTTCTTCGTGTTCCTCTTGTGTTTTCCCTTGTGCCTCACGTGTTCATCCTTTGGATCCCTCCTTTTCGTGAAAGATCGGCCACCCAGGGTTACACCCTACATCATTATGGTATCAAGAGCCAAGGTTTCTCACGAAATTGGAGCCCCTACCCGTGTTTTCTAGCTTGTTTTTGTTGTGTTCTTCCCAATTTCGAAAATTCCCCACCAAAAATAGCCCCAATTTTTTTTGTGATCTGTTGATTTGGCAAAAGTTTGTTGAATTTGTTCCATGGATTTGCTGTGCCACGAGTGTATCTAGCTTTTCCCAACCTTTTCACCATTTTTCTTCCGCAAATTCGGCCAAGTTTGACCAATTTGTCCACGGATCCTCGAACCCTAGCCCAGACCTACCGGACGACCGATGATTTAACGGACGTTCGGAACCCCGCGAAGCACCAGACGTCCGTTAACCACCAGACGACCGGCACCACATATATAGAAACTATCACCGGATTTCCGAGATTTACCGGACGTCCGGCGACCGGACGACTGGCGACCTACCGGACGTCCGACGAACCCTGACGAAACTGAAGTTCCTCAGTTTTGTTCCACCTTCCGCAACCACTTACCCTTCATACACCCATATATACTTTTCCACCACCACCATTGCCTAAACCAAAATCACTACGGTATTACCTCTTTGTGTCTTGGATCATTTGAGTTGTTGTTTTCCCGTTTCCTTGTGTGTTTCGGCTATCTCGAAACGGAGCAACATCGATAAGACCACCTCTCAACCTCGACAAGGACGGTAACATCGACGACGCTTTGTCATTCTACCTTGCACTTGCATTGTCACCCCTATGGACCATTTTGCGTACCTTTCCCATCGAGACTAGCCATTTGAGTATTGCCGGGCCACGACACTTGTGCACATTAGTGATAGTCATAGATATTGCATACTACATCATCATATCTCCGTGTGACACAAGAGTGATCCCCATACCCAATAGCTACCTTGATCCGAGAACCATGCATATGTGGCCAAAGAAAGAGCTCACAAGCTTTTAAGCAAAAAGAGCCAACCAAAGCTTATAAGCAAAAGGAAAATAACATCATACGCCTTGCATCAAAAGAGATCACATGAAATAGCAATACATCATCTTGTGCTCAAGCATCGGCACATCATACACTCGTAGCATACTTGTGATAGGAAGTCGTTACGTTTGTCTCTATAGGTCGTGCACAAGTGCGTATCCGCCTATTAAGCAATCAGTTAGCGTCTCTCCAGTGTTGTGCAACACGAGCATTTTCCGAGGATTCCACATTTTCGTTCACCGTTCGTTAGCTACCTATTGCTTGTGATCTACTTGTTGCATGAGCAAATTGTGAATCATTTCCAACATCATTGAGTCACTTTGACAATTGCATTGGATTTGTGCCACCATCCTAACCAAGCTCCTCTCAATGCTTTACTTGTGTTGGTGCGAGAATCGACACGAAGTGGTACCAATAGTGCTATTTCCGGGTTACATTATTGAGTGATCATTGATCCATTTTCAACTTCGGTCAAGGTACAATTGGTATTGTCTTCTCCTTTCTCCCACTCACACTCTCGCTTGTAATGATGGATAGGCCAAGTACATCTTCGAATCCGCTCTTCGATGATCCTCAAGAATCGAACAACTACGTCACCAAACTACATCTCTTCGGCGTCCAACGAGCTCTACATCAAGAAAGTGAAGCTATGCACGAGCACATTGAGCAAGTCGCCGCCGACGCTCGACAATTTGAAGCAAGAACAAGAGAGTAATTCGGCATCATCAACACCAACATGTCTACTCAATTCGATGAGCTACGGACTTTCATAGTCAGCCGACGTTCTTCTTCCACATCTTCTCAAAGACGAAGCTGCTCAAGTCGACATACCGACTCCATGGAAGGCTCATGTACCCCTACATCAAACACTCTTTGTCAAGACGCACGTCAAGCTCGACATGACAACCGGAATCCACTTCATGACAAAAGCTCCCAAGAGCTATTTGAAGAGCAAGAGAGTCGACATCGTCAAAACCAAGCTACACTTGACCAAGCGCAAGAACGGCAACGACTACGCCAACAACAACAAGAGCGGGCATGTCGACATCAAGAAGAACAAGATGCCGAGGCTAATCGTCAAGCACAACAACGCTGAGAAGCCCAAGCTCTTGAGGCGCAACGAGCATTACGTGATTCACATCGCAATGTGGCAACTCGGAATCGACATACTCGTCAAGAAGAGGATTTCCTTCGTGATGAGATACAAGAGAGGCGCCACCAAGCACGAATGCAAGAAGAAGTTCCTCCTCAAGCGTGACAAGAGCAACAAGCTCACCAAGAACCACAAGCTCGGCAAGTACACCATGACAATGGACATCTACTCCGCCAAGAGCAACATGAGATTGACAATCGTCCAAATCAAGAACGCCCTCCCAATAGGCAAGCGAACAATGAAGAGCATCGCTATGGCAAGTATAAGTTCACCATGCCATAGTTTTACGGAAGCATTGATCCCGAAGACTACCTCTCATGGGCATTGAAGGTCGACAAGATCTTCCGCTTACACAACTTCGATGAAGAAAAGAAAATTGTTATGACCTCCCTTGAGTTCCAAGACTATGTTCTCATTTGGTGGGAGCAAATTATAGAGAGAAGAGAAGCAAAAGGCGAACCTCGTATCACTACATGGGCTCAAATGAAGGAAGTCATAAGAGCACGCTTCGTGCCAACACACTACAACCGTGACTTGTTCCAGAAGCTACAACTCCTCAAGCAAGGTACCAAGTCCGTTGAAGAGTACTACAAGGACACTACACCACGGTCAAGAATTGGTGACACACCTATCTGTTGGCATAGGGTACCTTTGCCGACACATAAATTGTAGCTAATAGATACACCGACAAAAGATAAAACAGTCGGAGGAATTGCTATTGGCGAAAGTATTGCCGATAGTTGTTGATTTCCTGACACACGTTCAGTCGGCATACACCCTACCTACGCCAACACATTTCCTGCGGTCATACACCCTACCTATCTCGACAGATAGTTTGTGGGCGTACACCCTATTTACCCCGACAGACATTTTGTGGGCATAGACCCTACTTTTGTCGACACATAGATTGTCTCTCTAGGTATATGCTTTTGCTGACACTTAATCTGTCTAGGTAGGTACATACCTTGGCCGACACTTAATGTGTCAATGTAGGTACATACCTTGGCCGACACTTAGTGTGTCAATGTAGGTACATACCTTGGCCGACACTCATTATGTCCAGATAGTTACGTACGTTTCCCGACACTTAGTCTGTCCAGATAGGTATGTACCGTAGTCAATAGGTAACATGCAACATCCATATAAAGTGTACAACCACAACAAAAATTTCGCACCTATGCGATGCTCAAGTGTCATCCACAAACAACATCAAAATGGAAATATTTGATATACATATCCAATGCTCAAATTTCATCCATAAAGAGCATCAATATGACAACATATATATATATATCGACCCAGGTTCACAACAACCAACATAGTATGCCCATCCATGAGCACTACATATGTTTGACCTAGGTTCATAACAAAACAAGTCGCATTAATAGGAGCACTTCTTGTTGGTCTAAAAGAGTTCAAACACTAGTCCAGAATACAAGTCACATACATGAGCACAAATTTCTACTCCAAAATACTTAAAGCACGAAATAACACAGAGAAGATTCATGGCATGGTTAAAGTTGGCCGGTCCAAAATACTACAAACAGCCAAATGTTCCATGACACTCCAAGTCATCATATCCATGCGCTAGGTGGCTAAGTACGTGAAATCCATAAAATTTTCTCAAGTAAGTGAGCATTCAACCCCAAAATTGTTCAAAGTTCAAATAAAGATTGGCAGGAACAGATTATGCATGGTTTTATTCTCCTTAATAAATTACAAATAGGATTTATCCATTATTTACATGGAAGATTCATAGCAAGCATAGTGCATTGAGAAGAGATCACCAGGGCACATTGAGAATAAAAAACCATGACAAATTTGTTCCAGGACATTTACATTGAGAATAAAACCATGCATAATTCTGCATACTACTCCTGTGTTTGAATGTAATATAGGACACTTATCGCTACAAGTTGTTCTGGCCAGTCTCTCACACTCAGCCAAGTGATCCAATAAATTATGAAAACCCACAAATGCAAACAGTCAATATCTCACTCAGGTTTAGAATAAAAAAAGGCAGTAAAAATGATAGAATGCAAAGAACATAACGGTAGCTAGTGAAGTGCTAACAGGAATTAGATAGGCGAAAAACATGCTATGGATTTGTCCCAGCAATAAACAGATGGTTTCTCACATTCAACAAGCATTCCACTATTTCCAATCACAGCAATTTCATCACATCATATAAAAAGCTACCGATGGCACAACAATCACATAAAACAAGGAAAATAATGGATCATAGTACCTGCACCTCATGGCACATTGGCTGCCTTCTGTGCATCTTTGATCTACAACAATAATCATTACTTAGCATCTCCCATGTCCAATAGGTGACCAATCAGCGGAAAAGAAAAGAAATCAAGTGTTCTAGATTCTTACCATAGCAGATGGCCATGCAATTGATTTACCCTTAGCATCTGCCATGGTAAGCACATCTCCATACGGACGAGGCAACCGAGTTTCCCATACAAAACAAATGCAGAAAAAAGGTTTAGTATTGTAAGTGCATTATCATTCAATTACAAATTTCACAAAGAAGCATACCTTCAGGTTCGGTTATTATTTCAGTAGTTAATCTTGAAGTAGAGCGCAATTGTCGTTCAGGAGCTTGAGTTTGTGAAACATGAGTTTGCTTTTCTCTCTACAATTACAACATAAATAAGTTCAGATTTTCATAGATGCAAACATGTCATTCTGCATGTGCAAACATATGCATTACTCAAATCAATACCTTTTTCTTCTTTCGGGGAGCACGTAGGCCTTCTGACTCATATGCATCTGCTAGACCTTTCAGATTCAAAGTTCTCTTCATGTTCTCGTTTTGTTTTCTAAGTACTTCAGCTACATTTTTGTTCTTTTCGAGTTCATATTCAGGGATTCTTTCTGCACTTCTTGCTGCGGTTGCCATTTTTGCTCCTGCTCCTGTAAGTGTTTACAAATGAGTTAGTAGTCTATACAATAATCAAGTATTTGAACTAACATCACAACCAAATTTTACACAACTACCAAATAAAATGCAGAAAATCATTATCACACTTACTTCCTCTTTGGTGCAGCAACAATTATTCCATCTATATCAGTCCTTACATGTGAAAATTTGGTATAATCAATGTCGGGATCAACATCTGTGTGTAGATCAACTAACAACCCCTTATTAGCATTTTCAAGAACTACATTTTCATCATCATCATCCATATTTTCTTCATCCACAGCGGCCATAGAGTACATGCCATGTGGTTTATTGTTCTGGACAACTGCACACCAACTTTCATTATCAACCTCTGGAACATAGAAACTTGTGTGGCTTGTGATGCTAAGATGAAAGGTTCATCTGATAATTTATCACCGCTACTGAATAAATGGTTGAAGTTAACAGTTGTAACCCAAACTAATCAGTTTTTACCCATTTGTCTTGTTCACGATTGTCAACCCAATCACATCGAAATAACACCATATATCCTTTTTGGCGGTAGTTTAGCTCAACTATCTCCCTAATAATGCCATAATATATCTCCACTCCTCCTGAATTTTGTGCAGCTATAGCTACTCCACTATTTTGAATAGGTCTACCATCATCACTTGAGTGTGTATGGAAATCAAACCCATTAGTAGTATAGCTGTTAAATTTTCTAGCAATTATGAAAGGCTCTTGGGCTAACATTTGCATTTCTTCTGTTACTTCTACACCTCTTTCAACTAATGCCAACACCTGAGTATAGAATTGGTGTTAGTTACAACAGGTCAACATGATTAATGTTGAGCACAATAGGTCAAGTCATTTCCTACTTACATGTTGTCGAAACCACTCATGAAACTTCTCATGTTGCATAGTATTGATTGCTTTTTCATTGGGAAGACCAATTGAGGATAGGTGCTCGCGGTGCTTCCTATAATTGTGTATCAAATTAACTATTATAAGAAAGATAAGAAAGAAAGAGATAATATTACTAGAGTGTGGGAAGCTTACTTCACATAAGGTTCTATTTCATTGTGGTTGAACAAGACATATCTATGTGCTTGGATCCAAGAATTGGTCGATAATGATACAATGCTACCGAAACCATGCCCCTTATGGCAGAAGTATGGATTTGTACTGGAGGTTCCATTATTCAGCACCTCAACATTATTATCTTGTCGGGTGAACCTAGTCTCACACCCTTTTAGATAGCGAGAACAATATGTAAGGCTCTCATCAAACAAGTAACCATCAACGATTGATCCTTCGGGATGGCTTCTAGTGCGAACATGGCCTTTGCAGTGCCCCAAATACCTACATACTACAGATTGTAAGCCTATTTGCAAAATTCATTTGTAAAAAAATTGCTATTAGATTGTGTTTAGAAGATCACCTTTCTACCGACCACATGCTTCGGAAGTGTACTGGACCACCAATTCTAACTTGGGCAGGCAGATGCACCATGAAGTGGACCATGACATCAAAAAAACTTGGCAGGAATATAGTTTCAAGTATGCTTAAGGTCTCAGCTATTTCAGCCTCTAGGATTTGCATATCACTGATGCGGATAACAGGTGAGCAAATCTTCTTGAAGAAGTTACTAACACGAGTCAATGCTGCACATACTCTTGTTGGCAGTATTTTTTGAATCGCAAAAGGAAGTAGGTGTTGCAATAGAATGTGATTATCATGGCTCTTAAGTCCAAAAATCTTCTTCTCGGCAACATGGATATAACGTCGTATATCAGCTGCAAAGCCTTGTGGAAACTTGACTCCCATCAGGACTTGGAGAAAATGTTTCATCTGCTCAGGTGTCAAAGTGTATTGTGCTAGAGGTATATACAATTTACCCTCTTTTACTTCAACAGGATGAAGGTCCCCCATAACACCCAAAGCTTGGATGTCTAGGAGAGAATTTGCATTATCCTTTGATTTTCCTTCAACGCCCAGAAGTGTGTTAACTATGTTATCACATACAGTTTTTTCTATATGCATAACATCAAAATTATGACGCAACATCAGATCTTTCCAATAAGGCAACTTGAACCACACAGATCTTCTTTTATAAAGGGGAGGCGATTCACCTTCTTTGCGTTTTCTCTTTGCTGTTTTCCTAGCAGCTGGATCTTTTCCAAAGGATGTTTCAAGATTTGCTGTCAAATCATCAATTTCCTCACCGGTAAGAGGTATAGGTGCCCTATGCTCTGACTTTCCATCAAATAACTTTTGATCTGACCTAAACTTATGGTTCGATGACAAGAACCTACGATGTCCCATATAACAATATTTACTGCCCTTCGTTAATTGTAGAGAACAAGTGAGTGAATGGCACTCAGGACAAGCTACCTCACCCTGGGTAGCACACCCATGAGTGTAGCATAAACCTGGAAAGTCGTGTATGGTGCAAAGGATGGCAGCACAAAGATCAAATATTTCAGACTTAGAAGCATCAAATGTCTTTACACCATGGTAGTACATATCTACTAGATCGTCTACTAAAGGCTCAAGGTAGACATCCATATCGCCACCAGGTGCCTTAGGGCCAGGAATGAGCAAAGAAAGGATGAAATTAGGCCGCTTCATGCACATCCAAGGAGGAAGGTTGTATGGAATCAAAAATACTGGCCAGATACTGTAGGGACTCCTTGTTGTCCTAAATGGATTAAAGCCATCTGTTGTTGCAGCCAACCTAAAATTGCGACTGTCATTACCAATTAGTGGATGTTTGGAATCAAAATCCTTCCAGAAAATAGCATCCGCTGGGCACCTAATTAGACCATCTTTGGTACGTCGTTCATCATGCCACCTCATGTCAGTTGCAGTTTTAGAGGACACAAAATACCTTTGAAGCCTTCTTTTAATAGGAAAATAGCGAAGAACCTTTTTAGGAACTCTATGTACCCTTTTCCCATCGGCACTCTTCTTTTCTGATTTCCACCATGAAGTTTTACAATTTGGACACTGATTCTCCTTATCAAATTCATTTCTAAATAGTACACAATCATTTTCACACGCATGAATATTAACATACCCAAGCCCAACAGATTTAACTATTTTCTTAGCTTCATTGAAATTTTTTGGAAGTACTGAACCTTTAGGGAATGCATCGCTAAGTAACTCAAGCAGCATGTCAAAACTTTTGTCACTCCATCGCCCAAGAAGTTTGATGTGCAGCAATTTGACAACAAAACACAATTTTGAGTAGTTTTTACACCCAGGGTATAGCTCTTTGTTGTCATCATCAACCATCTTCAAGTAAGCCATGGTATCAGCATCAACATGTGGGTTGTTACTGTCCTCATTGTTCTCTTCCAACACCCCCC
>LR738710.1:418582710-418636845 GCA_902687465.1 Secale cereale
CCCCCATCATCTAATCCACAAGCTATGTCCCGCAAGAAATCAGCTAATTCATTATCTGCCGCTGAAATCTCTGCTTCTACCCCCTCAATATTTGGGCAAGACTGGCTAGATTCTCCATGAAACAACCATGTATGATACCCCTCCATGAAACCCGTACATATCAAGTCGTCACGTACTTTAGTTGCTACTCTCCATTTAGAGTTCAAACATATCTTGCAAGGGCACAAGATTTTGTTTCCATTTGTTGAATTAATAAAAGCAAACTCTATAAACTTGTCTACCCCCTGTACATACTCATTTGTGTGCCTACATGTAATTTTATTAGATATCAGAATAGTTCATGACATAATTATACCACTTATGAGTTAGGAAAAAGGAAAATTTGATGTACCTAGACTGAGACAACCATGTTTTGTCCATGATGGACCCTTAATATCAAATTTTCCAAATAATCTGAATTTGGCTAGTGCAGTAGTGTTAGCTTTGCATCAGTGAAGTAAATCACAGGAGGAGCTGATGCTTACCTCACGGTACAGAAATCAGCAACAACGACGATGGCAGATCGATGGAGCGAGGAGCTGATGCCCATGACGTTCTCAGGCAGCTGGAAGTTGGGGTTGAGCACCGGCTGGATGTGGGGGAAGCGAGGATGGCAGATCGATGGAGCTCGGAGGAGGCTGGGTGTCGGGCGGGAGCTCCACGGCGGTCGGGTGGGCTGGAGCTCCACGGCGGCTGGGCGTCGGGTTGGCCCTCGACGGCCGGTGGCGGGGCGTAGGGGTGGCACTCGACGGTGGCTCGGCGTCGGGGTCGCGCTCGACGGTGGCTCGGCGTCGGGGTCACGCTCGACGGTGGCTGGAAGTAGGGGTCGCGCTCGACCGCGACTGGGCGACGACGGCTGGATCGAGCAGGAGGGCGGCGGCTGGGGGAGTGGATCGGGCAGGAGGGGGTCGGGGTGGAGCTCGACGGCGGCTGGGCGACGAGGTGCAGCTCGACGGCGGCTGGATCGAGCGGGAGGGCGGCGGTTGGGGGAGTGGATCGAGCGGGAGGGGGGCGGCGGCAGGCACGGGCTGATTTGGTTTTTTTTAGGTAGGAGCTGGCTCGGGGGATATTTTGCACGGGCACGCCGAAATTTTCGCTCCTCGCACCTAAATCTCGCGCCAAGGTTGCAACCTCCGGTCGACTGACACGTGTCCACTTACGCCGACACTTAATTTGTGCCCGTACACCCTACATATGCCGACACATTTGACGTCGCTAAGTGCGTATCTACGCCAACTGATAAACTGTCAACCGCCACACATTTGCCAACACATGACGTGTTGTTTTGAAAACGCCGACTGATACGTGGTGGCTTTCTGATTGCTGACACTTGATGTGTCCACATTAATGTATCTTTGCTGACACATGATGTGAAGACACAACTTAAAAGATATGCACCCAGTTATTTTGTGGACATCAGTATACCTTTGCCCACATAATTGTGTCACCTAAGCTCTACCGTGGTGTAGTGGGAGATGGAGATTGCCATGATAAGAGTCAACATCACGGAAGATGAAGAGCAAACAATGGCGAGATTCTTGAATGGGCTCAACTATCCTATAAAGAAGATTGCGGACTTTCAACCATAAACCAATCTCCTCGAACTAGTACATCAAGCAATCAAAGCAGAGCGAAAAGTTCAAGAGGACTACAAGTATTCCAAGTTCAACTCCAAGAACTTTGGCTCCCACTACCAAGCTTCAACGACTTCGACTACTACAACTACTTCTACAAAGCCATCTACAAACTTCGGTGACAAGTCAAGCTACAAGAATGCGACTACATCAACTCGTCCATCTTCTACAAACAACTTCAAGCCAAGAGCTTCATCATCTACAACACCAACCGAGGACAACTCCAAGACGAGTTCCATAAAATGTTTCAAGTGCCAAGGGCGAGACCACAAGTCATTTGAGTGCAAGACCATTTGAACAATGATCATCAATGACGATAGATCCTATGACTCAATGAGAGACGATGAGATGGAAGCCCTTGAGCATGTAGCTATGCATCGACAAGTTAATTAAGAAGAAGACCATCAAGTGTTTTGCGACAATGACTCGAGCCCAAATCTCGTTGTCTCCAAGGTCTTGACACTCCAACATCAACAAGATGACGACCAACGATGTCACATTTTCCATCCCAAGGTCGGCATCAATGGACGCTCCGTCAAGGTTATCATCTATGGAGGAAGTTGTCATAACTTGGCAAGCGAAGAGCTATGCGACAAACTACAACTGGTCAAGACGAAGCACCCTCATCCCTATAAGGTCCAATGGCTTAATGACGCCGGAATTCTTCGAGTCGAGCATACCGTGCAAGTATCCTTCAAGATACACTTGAGTGTGATGTGGTCCCTATGCCCGTGTGCCACCTTCTACTTGGACGACCATGGCAATACGATCATGGAGTCACACACAATGGACAGACCAACCACTATAGCTTCAAGATGAAGGGCAAGGAATTCGTGCTATGTCCAATCTCTCCAAGTCAAGTAGCCGCCGACAAACACTTACCTACCAACCATCGTGGAGATAATGGTGAGAGAGTGAGCCACCAAAAGGAGAGTGAGAGCCACAAGCCAAATATGAGAGACTCCACGATGAGCCACAAGAAGAAACTAGTGCTATTTGCCACAAAAAGTGAGATGAGAGAAGTGTGTGCAAACCCATCGAGTGTCTTTCACCTTGTGCTTTTATGCAAAGGGGAAGCCAAACCTTCTAACACTTCACCACCTCTACCTTTAGTGTTGTCTAATTTGTTGTAGGAATCCTCGGACGTCTTTCCCGATGAGCTACCTCCGGGTCTACCTCCACTTCGCGGAATCGAACACCGCATCGACCTCATACCCGGCGCACCACTTCCGGACAAGGCTCCTTACCGCGTCAATCCCGAGGAAACCAAGGAAATACAACGGCAAGTGCAACCACTCATCGACAAAGGTCATGTACGTGATAGCTTGAGCCCTTGTGCCGTTCCGGTTATTCTCGTGCCTAAGAAAGATGGAAGTTTTCGCATGTGCTCCGATTGTCGCCCGATAAATGCTATCACCGTTATTTACCGTCACCCTATCCCATGGTTAGACGACATGCTTGATGAATTATGTGGTGCCACCATCTTTTCGCAAATTGATCTTAAAAGTAGCTACTACCTAATTCGCATTCAAGAGGGTGATGAGTGGAAAACGGCTTTCAAAACCAAGTTTGGGTTATATGAGTGGCTTGTTATGCCAATGGGTTTATCGTAAGCGCTCGGTTCATTTATGCGTCTCATGCATTTCGTTCTACGACCCTACATAGGCGTCTTTGAAGTGGTTTACTTTGATGACATCCTCGTTTTTTGCAAGTCGCTTGAGGACCATGTGACACACATCCGTATGGTTTTGCAAACCCTTCGCAAAGAGCGCTTATATGCTAACATGGAAAAATGCACTTTTGGCGTTGACAAGGTCGTTTTCCTAGGATTTGTCGTTTCTTTCCAAGGTGTTCACGTTGATGAAACTAAAATTGAAGCAATTAAAACTTGGCCTCAACCAACGAACCTCCAACAAGTGAGTAGCTTTCTTGGTTTAGCCGGTTTCTATCGATGTTTTGTGAAGGACTTTAGCACAATTGCTATGCCTCAGCACGCCTTGAGCAAGAAGAACGCACCCTTTGTTTGGGGTCCTTCGCAAGACACCGCATTCATTAAGCTCAAAGACTTGCTCACACACGCACCACTTCTTGCCCTACCCAACTTTGATAAACCTTTTGAGATTCATTGTGATGCTAGTGGTACCGGCATAGGTGGCGTGCTAATGCAAGAAAAACGCCCAATTGCATACTTTAGCGAGAAGCTATCCGGAGCACAACTTAACTACCCCATCTATGATAAATAGCTATATGCCTTGGTGCGAGTTTTACGTGTTTGGGAACATTATCTTAGACCTCATGAATTCATTCTTCATACGGACCATGAGACTCTCAAGTATCTCAAGGGTCAAACTAAGTTGAACAAGCGTCATGCTAAGTGGAGTGAGTTCATTGAGTCCTTTCCCTATGTCATCAAATACATCAAAGGCAAAGAAAATGTTGTAGTGGATGCGCTTTCCCGCAAATGCATGCTTGTTACACAACTTGAGTTGAATGTTATTGGCTTTGAGCACATAAAAGACTTATATGAGCACGATCCTTTCTTTGCACATCCTTATGCTAAGTGTTTGACTCACACTTCTTGGGAACACTACTACATAAAGAATGGATATCTTATGAGAGCTAACAAACTTTGCATTCTCGATTCTTTGCTTTGTTTGCTCCTTTTGAATGAATCTCATGTAGGACGACTCATGGGACACTTTGGACACGACAAGACATTTGCTACGCTCTCAAAGAACTACTTTTGGCCCAAGATGCTCCGTGACGTCTCACGCCTCACCAACCGATGTTCTACATGTCGCAAATCTAAGTCAAAAGCTCAATCTCATGGTCTTTACATGTCACTACCTATTCCATACCATCCATGGGAAGACATAAGCATGGACTTTGTACTTGGATTTCCTAGAACTCAAAATGGAAAATATTCTGTGTTTGTTGTCGTGGATAGATTCTCTAAAATGGCTCATTTCAATGCTTGTAACAGGATCGACGATGCTTCACATGTTGCAAATCTCTTTTGTAGGGAAATCATTCATCTACATGGAGTACTCAAGACGGTCGTGTCGGATCGGTACATCAAGTTCTTGAGCTACTTTTGGACATCCACAAATCAACGGCCAAAAGGAGGTGACGAACTGCACACTTTCGACGCTTCTTCGCGTGTTGATCAAGAAGAACATCAAGGAATGGGAGCAATGCTTGCCCATCGCCGAGTACGCCTACAACCACGCAAGACATTCGACTACCGGCAAGTCCCCCTTCGAGGTCGTCTACGGCTTCAACCCGTTGTCCACATTGGACATCCTACCTCTACCTCTACAAGAGTGCATCAACATGGACGCAAGTGCACGAGCAAGTTATCTCAAGAAGGAGCATGAAGATACAAGGGCAACGATCGAGCGACAAGTCCATCGCCTCGCCACCAAGCTCAACGTCAACAAGGCACCAATGGTGTTCCAACCGGGAGATCTCGTATGGCTTCATCTTCGAAAGGAACGCTTCCCCAACGAACGCAAGTCCAAACTACTACCTCAAGCCGACGGACCTTTCAAGGTGCTAGCATGCTACAACAACAATGCATACAAGATCGACATTCAGTGAGACAAGTACAACGTGAGCAATACCGTCAACATCAAGGACCTATCTCCTTTCCATGGTGATGAAGATTTCGATCCGAGGTCGGATCTTTCCCAAGGGAGGGGAGATGATGCGAAGCATCCCAAGGTCATCCCCATGGACCTACCATCGACTCACCAAGTGCCCAAAGGACCTATGACACGAGCACGTGCAAGAGCTCTCGAAGCCGAGGTGAACTCGCTCGTTTATCAGTTCCCTCTCGAGTCGCATGGGACATGGCTTCTACCCTCATCAGGAACTCTATGCACACTCAGGTACGTCGATGAAGTCCACGGGACAGCTCTGCACAGTGGACAAGGCGGCGGGATCGACAAGTGCTTTGAACAAGAAGAAGTAAGGCTGAAGATGCTAGAGGCACCAGACGTCCGGCCCCTACCAGACGACCGGTCACCTCCAGGCACCGGACGTCCGATGATCACCGGACGACCGGCGACTCCCAGACGACCGGACGACCGGAAGCCACCAGACGTCCGTGACACTGACCACATAACGTAAATAGCGGAAATCCTAGGATTACCGGACGTCTGGTCCCTCCCGAGCCACCGGACGTCTGGTGACCCAGCAGACGTCCGACCCGACGACGTCATCCCATGTAATATATACTCGTTGACTTCCTTCATGCTAGGTAGCTTTGTGATAGCTCATTTTATACTTGAGTGGTTCCTCTCCTATGAGACCGCGGCCTCTTCGGAGAAGATCCACCGGATTCAAGACCTCCTTCACGGAGAAGAACATCAAGACCTCCTCACGGAGATGACTACCGCTACTTGTATCATCCTTAGTTGATCGTGTATCGTGTATCGCACTTTGTGTACCCGAATCTAGCATTTGTGTGACCTAAACGTGTTGGTTTGAGTGTTTTCTTATTGTTCCTCTTGTGTTTTCCCTCGTGCCTCACATATTCATCCTTGGGATCCCTCCTTTTCGTGAAAGATCGGCCACCCAGGGTTACACCCTACATCATATAGCCAGTCCAATAGTAACTTTTTAAGCTCCCTCTCCAATAGTAGTAGAAGTAGAAGTAGTAGTACAACATCTATATCTGACGGATAGGAAGGAAACTATGGCGATTTCGCAAAAAGATACCCACACGCCTCTCCACATTTGCAAATAAGGCCTTCCCTTGTTCATCCTTTTCTCCCACAAGATAAACTACGCATACAAATGTATCTTGATGTTCCGTACAACGCATGGGCAACTTGCTAGTATAGATAAATGACGCGGGCGGGCGAGGGGGAGGGACGTCGGTTTGTTCTCAATTGTGGTCCCACAAGCGAGCGAAAACGCAAGACATAGCGCGTTCCATTCGGTGAGCGAGGTGGATGGTTCAGCGTGCCGGGGTATTCTTTCACGAGATATCATTTTTCTCATCTTTCTCGAGACATCACTTTTTGATGAAATTCTCGAGATAACATTTTTAATAAAATTCTCAACATATCATAAAAAAATGCATCCTGATGTTCCGTCCAATGCACGACCATCTTGCTAGTCATCTTGAAATTTTACGAAATCACCACCTCGTCATCGACAGGAACGGTGGGGAGGTCCAGACGTCTGCCACGTGAAACTCTAAAACTTTGGCCCCATTGAAGGAAATATGCCCTAGAGGCAATAATAAAGTTATTATTTATTTCCTTATATCATGATAAATGTTTATTCATGCTAGAATTGTATTAACCGGAAACTTAGTACATGTGTGAATACATAGACAAAATAGAGTGTCCCTAGTATGCCTCTACTAGAATGTTTCCTAGCCATAGACATGAGTTGTCATTTGATTAACGGGATCACATCATTAGGAGAATGATGTGATGGACAAGACCCATCCGTTAGCTTAGCACTATGATTGTTTAGTTTTACTGCTATTGCTTTCTTCATGACCTATACATGTTCCTATGACTATGATATTATGCAACTCCCGAATACCGGAGGAACACCTTGTGTTCTATCAAACATTACGACATAACTGGGTGATTATAAAGATTCTCTACAGGTGTCTCCGAAGGTGCTCGTGGTTTTGGCATAGATCAAGAATAGGATTTGTCACTCCGAGTGTCGGAGAGGTATCTCTAGGCCCTCTCGGTAATACACATCATAATAAGCCTTGCAAGCAAATGACTAATGAGTTAGTCACGAGATGATGTATTACGGAACGAGTAAAGAGACTTGCCGGTAAAGAGATTAACTAGGTATGGTGATACCGACGATCGAATCTTGGAAAAGTAACATACCGATGACAAAGGGAACAACGTATGTTGTTATGCGGTTTGACTGATAAAGATCTTCGTAGAATATGTAGGAGCCAATATGAGCATCCAGGTTCTGCTATTGGTTATTGACCGGAGATGAGTATCGGCCATGTCTACATAGTTCTCGAACCCGTAGGGTCCGCACGCTTAACGTTTGATGACGATCGATATTATGAGTTTATGTGTATTGATGTACCGAAGGTAGTTCGGAGTCCCAGATGAGATCGGGGACATGATGAGGAGTCTCGAAATGGTCAAGACGTAGAGATCGATATATTGGACGACTATATTCGGACATCAGAAAGGTTCCGAGTTATTCGGGTATTTTTCGGAGTACCTGAGAGTTACGAGAATTTGCCGGGGAGTATATGGGCCTTATTGGGCTTTAGGTAAAGAGAGAAGAGGAAGGCTGCGCCCCCCAAGGCCTAGTCCGAATTGGACTAAGGGGAGGGGCTGCACCCCCTCCTTCCTTCTCTTCTCTTTTCCCTTTCCTTCCCTCCTACTCCTAGTACTTGGAAGGCCTCCTAGTTCTACTAGGAAGGGGGAATCCTACTCCCGGTGGGAGTAGGACTCCCCTAGGGCACGCCATTGATAGGGCCAGCCCTCCCCCTCCTACACTCCTTTATAAACGGAGGTAGAGGCACCCCCTAGACAGACAAGTTGATCAGTTGATCTCTCCCAACCGTGTGCAGTGCCCCTCTCCACCGAATCACACCTCGGTCATACCGTTGCAGTGCTTAGGCGAAGCCCTATGCCGGTAGCTTCATCATCTCCGTCACCACGCCGTCGTGCTGACCAAACTCTCCCGCGAAGTTCTACTGGATCAAGAGCTTGTGGGACGTCATCAAGCTGAACCTGTGCTGAACGCGGAGGCTCCGTACGTTCGGTGCTTGATCGGTTGGCTCGCGAAGAAGTTCGACTACATCAACCGCGTCACTAGACGCTTCCGCTCCTGGTCTACGAGGGTACGTAGACACACTCTCCCCTCTCATTGCTATGCATCTAGTAGATAGATCTGGCATGATCGTAGGAAAATTCTGAAATACTATGTTCCCCAACAGTGGCATCATGAGCCAGGTCTATGCGTAGATGATATGCAGGAGTAGAACACAATGAGTTGTGGACGATACTATTCATACTGCTTACCAGCATTTCATACCTTGCTTCGGCGGTATTGTGAGATGAAGCGGCCCGGACCGACATTACGCGTACGCTTACGCAAGACTGGTTTCACCGTTATGAGCACTCGTTGCTTAAAGGTGACTAGCGGGTGTCTGTCTCTCTCACTTTAGCTGAATCGAGTGTGACTACGCCCGGTCCTTGTGAAGGTTAAAACAACACATACCTGACGAAACATTGTTGTGGTTTTTGTATGCGTAGGTAAGAACTATTCTTGCTAAGCCCGTAGCAGCCACGTAATACTTGCAACAACAAAGTAGAGGACATCTAACTTGTTTTTGCAGGGCATGTTGGGATGTGGTATATTGTCAAGACAAGATGAGTTATACGGTTTTGTATGAGATGATCATGTTTTGTAAAGTTATCGGCAACTGGCAGGAGCCATATGGTTGTCGCTTTATTGTATGAAATGCAATTGCTATGTAATTGCTTTACTTTATCACTAAGCGGTAGAGATAGTCATAGAAGCAATAGTTGGCGAGACGACAACGATGCTACGATGGAGATCAAGGTGTCGCGCCGGTGACAAAGGTGATCATGACGGTGCTTTGGAGATGGAGATCAAAAACACAAGATGATGATGGCCATATCATGTCACATATTTTGATTGCATGTGATGTTTATCTTATTATACTTCTTATTTTGCTTAGTACGACGGTAGCATTATAAGATGATCCCTTACAAAATTTCAAGGTATAAGTGTTCTCCCTGAGTATGCACCGTTGCGAAACTTCGTCGTGCCGAGACACCACGTGATGATCGGGTGTGATAAGCTCTATGTTCAAATACAAGGGGTGTAAGCCAGTTTTACACACGCAGAATACTCAGGTTAAACTTGACGAGCCTAGCATGTACAGACATGGCCTCGGAACACTGGAGACCGAAAGGTCGAGCGTGAATCATATAGTAGATATGATCAACATAAGTTGTTCACCATTGAAAACTACTCCATCTCACGTGATGATCGGACATGGTTTAGTTGATTTGGATCATGTGATCATTTAGATTACTAGAGGGAAGTCTATCTAAGTGGGAGTTCTTTAGTAATATGATTTAATTGAACTTTAATTTATCATGAACTTAGTCCTGGTAGTATTAGCATATCTGTGTTGTAGATCAATAGCTCGTGTTATAGCTCCCCTATGTTTTTGATATGTTCCTAGAGAAAACTAAGTTGAAAGATGTTAGTAGCAATGATGCGGACTAGGTCCGTGATCTGAGGATTATCCTCATTGCTGCACAGAAGTATTATGTCCTTGATGCACCGCTAGGTGACAGACCTATTGCAGGAGCAGATGCAAACATTATGAACGTTTTGACAAAAGCTCGGTATGATGACTACTTGATAGTTTAGTGCACCATGCTTTACGGCTTATAACCGGGACTTCAAAAACGTTTTGAACGCCATGCAGCATATGACATGTTCCAAGAGTTGAAATTAGTATTTCATACTCATGCCCGTGTCGAGAGGTATAAGACCTCTGGCAGTACTTTGCCAACAAGATGGAGGAGAATAGCTCAACCAGTGAGCATTGCTCAGATTGTTTGGGTACTACAATTGCTTGAATCAAGTGGGAGTTAATCTTCCAGATAAGATAGTAATTGACAAAGTTCTTTAGACACTATCACCAAGTTAGTAGAACTTCGTGATGAACTATAATATGCAAGGGATGACGAAAGTAATTCCCGAGCTCTTCGCGATGCTGAAATCGGCAAAGGTAGAAACCAAGAAACAACATCAAGTGTTGATGGTTAAGAAGACCACTTGTTTCAAGTAAAGGGCAAAGGGATAGAAGGGGAACTTCAAGAAGAATGACAAGCAAGTTGTCACTCCCGTGTAGAAACCCAAAGCTAATCTCAAGCCTGAAACTAAGTGCTTCTACTTCAAAGGAAATGGTCACTAGAAGTGGAACTGCCCTGATACTTGGTGGATAAGAAGGATGGCAAAGTGAGCAAGGGTATATTTGATATACAGATTATTGATGTGTACTTTACTAGTGTTCATAGCAACCCCTGGGTATTTGATACCGGTTCAGTTGCTAAAATTAGTAACTCGAAACGGGAGTTGCACAATGAACAGAGACTAGTTAAAGGTGAAGTGACGATGTGTGTTGTAAGTGGTTCCAAGATTGATATGATCATCATCGCACACTCCCTATACTTCCGGAATTAGTGAAGAACCTAAATAAATGTTATTTGGCATTTGCGTTAAGCATGAATATGATTTGATCATGTTTGTTGCAATACGGTTATTCATTTAAAGTCATAGAATAATTGTTATTCTGTTTACAGGAATAAAGCCTTTGATGGTCATACACCCAATGAAAATAGTGCGGAGATACATGTCGGCAGCTACGGCTAGTCCATGTCGGCAGCCAAAAAGACGACAAGGCCATCTCATTCCGCGAGTAGTGATAGTTTTTCTTTATGTTGTTTTTTAGGGATCTTTTGCTTCGAAAAACATATATTCATGCAAGTCGCCTGACTTTCATCATTTGGGTCAGTCGACCATTTAAGGCAGTTGGATGGATATCCCACGTCTCCTAACCCTTCTTCTTCCCCAACAAACCATCGCACGGGCCGCATGGATCTTCCTTAACATGCGATTGGATGAACATACTGTATGAACGAAAATTATGTGTCAGCGGTAGGACGACTGTGTTTGGTTTGATCACATGCGGTAGCACGTGTCAGTGAGGGTGCATTCCCTTGGTTGGGTTTGCAGCGTGCATGAGTGACTGTGTAAGGGTGCGGTGCGACCACGACAGCCGTGTGCAAGTGTACCTCCTTTTCATATTGAAAAACTTTAGGCAAGCTTGGCAAAAATGTGTGGCAAAGTATGGCCATGCAAGGCCTAGACCCAAACATGATACAAGTACGTACTACTTGTGTTAAAAAAGAATGGCGGGGTTTTCCTTCCCGGGATTGATCGATACAAATCCTCGTTTGACGTGTCAATTAATGCGTGTTTTTTCTCCAATGCCCAAAGAGCTAACCATCTCACTCCTTATTGCTTGATTAATGTAGCGCCATGCAAACCAACCTTCTCACTTCTGCATGCACGCAAGGATATATTAATGTCCTTGGTTGCTAGTACTATGAGGCTAAACCATCAATTTTGCCTCAATTAGTGTTAGTGGCCTTCTTCAAATTGTAATTTTGATACTGGCCTTGTATACAAAAAAGGAGGTAGTAACTATTTGACTTCCTTCCCCATTGCGATGACGTCGACGATATCTCGAACATTGTGGCTTTGGCGAAGTGCGTTTGACGGAGCACACCATTGAGGGAGACCATGGTAAGTCGTTCGCGTGTACCGCTTGCAAGCTGAGACAACTGCCTTCTTTGCATCCAGGAAGTCAGTTGAACCAAAGGAGGTGTAAATGTACTAGTACTACACAATAGCATCGTCCGTCTAGCTTAGTAAGGTAAGGTGGTTTCTCGAAGAAGACGACGGAGAAGTGGAATCAGCAAAGAGTGAAATGATGGTTGCTTCGTCTGTGCTTCGTGATTTGACACCTCACTGCTCTGTGATTTGTGATAGAAGGGACAGGGGAGTAGACTCTGTGCTCTATAGGTAATGTACATGCGTCCAAGAACGGCAGTAAGAGGAGAGAGGTTGCATTTTTCTATTCCTTCAATCAATCAATTAGGGAGCTTTGGTTCCCTCTTTTTGGCTTTCGAAGCACCCTCCACAATGGTTCCCATCGATGCCAAAAGCTATTTTCACATTTGGCTACACAGTGTGGATGCCCTTAACCGTACCAATTTAGTTTGTTCCTGTGTGCTACCTATACAAATCTCGATTATATTGATCTAAAAAATTATATCAAGATTAGTAAAAAAGAGGTGATTTTGCCGCATCGAAGGCGGGGGAGGTTTATTACTTTTAGAGGAAGTTGGTATGGTGGTTTGCTAACATCATGTCCCACGTGTCAGTTATTTACCAAGCCGATCCGCGTCCCACATGAGGCTGGCCAGAGTGGTAGCTACATGCACTCGAGAGTAGAAAACATGCCGATGCGGGAGAGAATTAAAGAAGAGAGAGGGGGTAAGAGTAACATACTAGCTAGACACCGTATCATGTTAAATGTTATAGTACTAATTTCTGTCATGCATGGCACTAAATATACTATGCACTATAGAGGAAGTTGGAGTACTCTAACTACTATGAAGTAGTAGTATCATACACTTGTATTATGCGCATGATACTAGTATATGATACTCCCCACTATGAGCAGCCGAGGCGGAACAACGGCAGAAGCAACAAGTGGTTAACTTTAAGAAGATGAGGGAGAAGCGGATTCAGCAACAAGTGTAATGATCGTTGCTTCGTCCCTCCAACTTCTTTTTTTAGCATCACTTCGTCCCTCCAACTTAACTGTGGGAAAGGTGCAGCTTTGTGATTTGACGCCTCATTGCTCATTACTACGCCGGCGCCATGACCGGGGTGCTTCACCCCTGCTGCTCTGCACTGTGAATTTGGTATGGCACGTGGACCCGGTGGCTTGATGTCCCACATGTCGGCGAAAGGGACTAGAATATTTATGAAAGCGAGCGCTCTACTCTTGCGACGGAGGAGTAAATGACACGGCGTCCCAGTAAACCGTTACTTGTACTGTAGTGCTACTGAAGTTTTGCTGTTTTGCACGATCCATCGATACAAACCCGATCCATTGAAACAAACATGCAAGGGCGGGATTTTCCCCGCGCGGTAGATGATAGTAGTACTAGCCAATTTAGGCACTTGCACGTTGGCCTACTCGCCTCCATAGAGAGAGCGAGAGAAGAGATAAATACACTGGCGCAGTGGGTCTGTGTATTTCAAGCCAAAAGTGTAATACGGTCAATGGACTTCAGAATACGCTCATTACAGTCACTATATACATTTTGCGGCGATTATACGGTCACTTGCTCACCGTTCAGCATCGGATTGCACTCTGATAGAGGCGAGGGGCCCGATCTTTCGATGAGATGATAACTATCGATTTGGTGGAAATGACTTTGACGATCCGAATACAAACGTGCACGACATTGCGCCTTAGAAATCGCTAAATCAATCTCCAAGGTTTACTAACAATGCCAGAAGCACGATCAGCCTGACCACGAAGGTCTATTCCTGCATGCAATCAAAGAACAAGCAAGAATATGATAAAGCAATCTGAATATTGCAAATATAAATGATGTATGATAAATGTGGGGATCCGTAAGCGGTCTTGGTCTGGTCGTTGGACACAAACGAAGTACACGAAGTTGCAATGGCTAACTTTTGACTAAACAAATCCCAAAGAAAAAGCTACTAGATGGATCTACTTATATAGGAGCAAGGGGTGGCGGCCAAAGAGGTGGAAGGACATCCCAAGTCAGCCTAAAACTAACCCTAGGTCGTACAAGGCTCATGGGCCCAAGTGGAGGTGATGCAACACCTTTGGACTTGTAGTTTGACTCGGATTCTGCTGCAGCGTCAGATTGTTTCGTCGATATCTCAACGCTCCAGACGAATTTGAAGGTGAATCCAATTGGGTTGGAAAGTGTACGAAATCTAGTTTCCAACAAAAAAAGAAACACCCAATTCGGAGTCCGTATGAAGGAGGTCTTGCCGTTTTGAGTCAGGTATGTCTGTGCAGTCCGAATCTGGATGCAGAACGTGAGAGACTTGGACTCTATCTTCTCTTGGCCCAAAAGTGACGTGAGAGAACTTTTTGAACAACACCTAAACTTCTCTTTTTCCCTTATCTTCATATGTGGATTGTACAAATGTCCCATACACCTCACAAATATACATGTATGCAATATTTTTGGTCGTATCCAAGGTAGTCATGTCCTCATCTGTGAACAGAACTCGAAACTCTAACGTACTAGACACTAAGGCCAGCAACTCGACACGCCGATGCAACCGATAATTCAATAATGCAAATAATGAAAAGAAAATTGCAAAGGCTCGGACTGGCTAGGACAAAGGATGGATAGATCTAACTTTTTTTTGTGGCTTTTCCTTGGACAATAGGTAAGAAAATAAATCTAATCTAGGAATAACTGGAAATTCTCTCACCGAGCAACCTGAAAACTGATACCACTTGATAGAGGCGAGGGGCCCGATCTTTCGATGAGATGATAACTATCGATTTGGTGGATATGACTTTGACGATCCGACTACAAACGTGCACGACGTTGCGCCTTAGCAATCGCTAAATCAATCTCCAAGGGTTACTAACAATGCCAGAAGCACGATCAGCTTGACCACGAAGGTCTATTCCTGCATGCAATCGAAGAACAAGCAAGAATATGATAAAGCAATCTGAATATTGCAAATATAAATGATGTATTGATAAAGGTGGGGATCCGTAAGCGGTCTTGGTCTGGTCGTTGGACACAAACGAAGTACACGAAGTTGCAATGGCTAACTTTTGACTAAACAAATCCCAAAGAAAAAGCTACTAGATTGATCTACTTATATAGGAGCAAGGGGTGGCGGCCAAGGAGGTGGAAGGACGTCCCAAGGCAGCTTAAAACTAACCCTAGGTCGTACAAGGCTCATGGGCCCAAGTGGAGGTGATGCAACACCTTTGTACTTGTAGTTTGACTCGGATTCTGCTGCAGCGTCAGATTGTTTCGTCGATATCTCAACGCGCCGGACGAATTTGAAGGTGAATCCAATTGGGTTGGAAAGTGTACGAAATCTAGTTTCCAACAAAAAAAGAAACACCCAATTCGGAGTCCGTATGAAGGAGTTCTTGCCGTTTTGAGTCAGGTATGTCTGTGCAGTCCGAATCTAGATGCAGAACGTGAGAGACTTAGACTCTATCTTCTCTTGGCCCAAAAGTGACGTGAGAGAACTTTTTGAACAGCACCTAAACTTCTCTTTTTCCCTTATCTTCATATGTGGATTGTACAAATGTCCCATACACCTCACAAATATACATGTATGCAATATTTTTGGTCGTATCCAAGGTAGTCATGTCCTCATCACACTCTTTTGACCAGCCAAATAGTCTGCGTGGCACTATGTTGACACGTTAAACTGACCACATTCCTTGTGGACCCCACCTATCATGCGTGTGTGCGTGCATGCGTGCGTGACTGCGTGTGTACCGTGTATGTGTGAGTGTTGCGTGCATGATATTCGTGTGCATGCGTGCGTGTGTGAGTGTGAGTGTAGTGTGCGTACGTGGCGGCATGTCTACGTGTGAGTATTGCGTGCATGCAGTCGTGTGCATGCGTGTGTGTGTACAATCACCACACCATCTCATGTTTGTTAAAAACAGATGACTCAGCATACCAATACAATGCCACGTTGTCCGCGGTCATGACTTTGAACCACCGTCCAATATTTTTTTTAACATTTGTTTTCATTCTAACACACGCCGACAGGTGGGCCCAATGGTAGTAAGATAATGTGATGCAACACTAGAGGTGCCACGTAGAGCGTTTAACTAGTCAACTAGTCATGTCTTGAACAAATACGGAGCTATACGGTGAGCTTGTGACTGTATAATAACCACAAAACATTAATGGTGACCGTAATGAGTGGATTCTGAAGTCCAATGTACATATCGTGCTTTCTCTTGAAATACAGTGATCGTCACTCTATATATCGCGAGAGAAAGATGAAACATGCGTGAATGTGTTGGGGTGTATTTTTAGAGGACCTGGAGATAGTTTGGGCGCGTGCGTGAAAGGGGCGTAGAGGGGTGTGTGCGATGGAGAGAGACATGCTCTTCGTTTCTCTTTATTATGACTAACTTTATACATAGTATAAAAATATACAAATTCACATTGTGGAATAAATATCATTGGGTGCACCATGCAATGCAAACTAATTTTCATACTCCATATAACTTTGTAATGTTGTATATATATACAGATTGTAAAATAAATTTTTGGCCACACTTTGTGTGGTTTTATTCAAAAGGAATGCTCTATGCGAAGTAAACGTGAAGAGATGGCTTTTTAGATCAATTGGGTACGTGTAAAGATGTAACATGTGTGAATGTGTAGGTGACGTATTTGGCAGGGTCTAGCGAGGGTATGTGTATGTATTCGAGAGAGGCATGGATAGAGGGGCCGAAGGGGGGGTGACGTGGGAGAGATAGCATGAGAAATGAGAGAGGTCTAGAGAGAGAGAAGGATAGGATGTCATGGCGAGAGATGCCCTTGATTGTGTACATGCGAGGGGGAGGGGATATGTAGAAGCATGGGGAGATTTTTGTTGTTGTTGTGTCTATGTTGGTATATATGTGTGTGTGTGTGAAGATAACTAGACCTAGGGGCATATGGTGTGTCACGGCATGAGATCCGGTGGGCTGAGGTGAGGCCCTTGGGTCGGTTCCGTCCTGCACCACATTGCTCGGCCCGTGACGCATTCAGGGATACCCATGGAGGACTCATCGTAGAAGACAAAGATACCAGAGTCGTGAAGGACTCTGTGTCCACTAACAAAGCTGGCTAGGATATGTAACCCTAGGGCCTCGGACTAAGGTAACCCCATATCTCTGATATTAGCATTCATACAACCTAACTTTAAGGGGCATCCTATAGAATGCTCTACTGGAATCATATTCGTCAATTAGGAAGAGAGCTGGAGACAATGCATGCGAGACATGCCTAAAGATAATGTGCGTGCGGGATACACATAGGCATGTCTATGTATAGAGAAAGGGTCGATGGGGATTGTGCATGCGTATGCATGTGAGAGGAAGAGTGCTTCTGATAAAGGTTAGTGAAAGCAGTCGTAAATGGTTGCGAGAGGGAGGGAGAGTGATATCGAGAGCATGTGTGCGAGAAAGACGCCTCGGGAGAGAATGTGTGAGCATGTGCGAGAGACCACCGATGGATATACTCCGTGTGCGCGTATGTGTGCGAGAGAAAGTTATCACGTGTTTGAGGTGGGGGCTATGGAGAGTGAAACTACACGCAAAAGGCAGATGTACACATTGATTAAAAATATAAATTGTATCCAAATATTAGGATGGAATCACGATATTTGCAATTCGCATAAGGAACGGTCATTGATCCATCGGACATCTATATTCTATCAAATTTGAACATGTGTATGTTATTATTCCAATTAATTGATCTATAGAGTCAATATTTTGAACTCCAGACAATGGATCGTTTTAGCAATTCGAATATAAACGTGAGTATAGTTCATGTTGTGTGTGTAAAGCATATTATACATTCAAAAATTACGCAATAAACATTACAAATAGCTAGCTAGGAACTAACATACATTTGAACTCAACTTAAGGTGGTTTAAAAATTTCGAATTCAACATGAAGTGCATTCAATTATTTGAATTCGAGATCATGGCATTTGTACAATCATACCTAAAATATAGGGGCACCAATCTTTGCTCTGTTTTGTACATAATAACATATATAGTCGTGTACCAAATAGATTCAAATTTACCTCCTCCAATCCACAATAATCGTAGTTATAGGATTTTCAAGTGTCAAATTTTTAAAAAGAAGCACCTAATTTAATGTGGTTTTCAAACATACAATGTCAAATTTAACGTTGTCTATTTAGGTCAATCCTCAAAGTTGAAGCGTACTCTAAACGTGAATGCTTCTGTTTCAAAATTTCGAACGAAGCGCCAAAAGAGCTTCTACTCGCCCGAAACCACGTGAGACCAACATATGGTTGAAGGAAATTACTCTTCTAACTCCGAACCGTGAAACCAACCAGTCCGACGTTCAAAGATCTAAATTGGGTAGGTTTGTAACTTCATCTGGACGCCACGCAACCACCTCCGAAAAACATTCATACACCGTGGCCACCTAAACACACATGCACTCGACCGAAATTGCTCCCGCCCACTATTTGGGACACCTGGGATTACCGTCCTACCCCCGACCCGCAGTAGGTCCGAAATTTAAAAGGGGGGAAAAGTTTGTACTTTCCCCAAATTTCAAACAAGCACG
Organism: Secale cereale; assembly: GCA_902687465.1. NCBI lineage: Eukaryota > Viridiplantae > Streptophyta > Magnoliopsida > Poales > Poaceae > Secale > Secale cereale. The sequence goes on from LR738710.1 coordinate 418,601,371, forward strand.
TCCCATCTGTTAAAAAAAACAAAAAAACAAGCGCGTCCCAGACCGAAACATGGTTGCCCCTTAGCTCCCCCGCTCCCCGTCTGATTCCCATTCGTACTCCATGGCGCCAAAACTACCTCTCCACCAGCCACGAAACCCCGGCATCCTCCGTCCCCCACCCCATCCCACCCATCAACCGCCTCCCTCCTCCATCACGTCATAGCCGATACCCCGATGTCGTCGTCCACCGCAACCGCAACCGCAATGCCCTCCACGTGTAGTAGTTGAAGCCGAGGCCGAGCTGCCTCCAGGACACTGACGTGCGCCGTACCCGAGCCAGTTCAACGACGTTGTCCTGCGCCTCACCGCTGCCGCTCCAACTTCGCCACCGTCCATCGCACCAGAGTTGTTCCCGCTACGCCGTCTGATAGAGGCGAGGGGCCTGATCTTTCGATGAGATGATAACTATCGATTTGGTGGAGACGATTTTGATGATCTGACTACAAACGTGCACTACATTGCGCCTTAGCAATCGCTAAACCAATCTCCAGGTGTTACTGACAATGCCAGAAGCATGATCAGCCTGACCACGAAGGTCTATTCCTGCATGCAATCAAAGAACAAGCAAGAATATGATAAAGCAATCTGGATATTGGAAATATAGATGAAGTATTGATAAAGGTGGGGATCAGTAAGCGGTCTTGGTCTGGTCGTTGGACACAAACGAAGTACACGAAGTTGCAATGGCTAACTTTTGACTAAACATATCCCAAAGAAAAAGCTACTAGATGGATGTACTTATATAGGAGCAAGGCGTGGCGGCCAAGGAGGTGGGAGGATGCCCCAAGGCAACCTAAAACTAACCCTAGGTCGTACAAGGCTCATGGGGCCACGTGGAGGTGATGCAACACCTTTGGACTTGTAGTTTGACTCGAATTCTGCTGCAGCGTCAGATTGTTTCGTCGATATCTCAACGCTTCAGACGAATTTGGAGGTGAATCCAATTGGGTTGGAAAGTGTACGAAATCTAGTTTCCAACCAAAAAGAATCACCCAATTCGGAGTCCGTATAAAGGAGTTCTTGCCGTTTTGAGTCAGGTATGTCTGTGCAGTCCAAATCTGGATGCAAAACGTGAGAGACTTGAACTCTATCTTCTCTTGGCCCAAAAGTGACGTGAGGGAACTTTTTGAACAGCACATAAACTCCTCCTTTTCCCTTATCTTCATATGTGAATTGTACAAATGTCCCATACACCTGGAATTAGACATGGCACAAAAGTCTGTAGCGACCAGACCTCAAACAGTCTGATCTCTGTGCATCAGCGTCATCCCTGGATCAGTAATGCTGACACGCACAATACTTGAAGAATATATAACAGAGTAGCAATCACACACTTATTACATCGATAGTTCCAACGATGAACTTATTATGATAAAAATGGTTGAAGGCCATCTAACACGATAACAGCGGAAGGCTTGGAAGATAAGTGAGTCCATCAACTCCAACGGCATCACTGAGTATAGAACCACGACCTAAAAGGCACCTTACTCGTCGTCTGAAAAGTCTTCAACATGAACGTTGCAGCCCGAAAATGGGTCAACACATGGAATATGCTGGCAAAGTAACACAAGAGAGCAATGAAAGTAAAGCTATACTATATGCAATATGGCTGGTGGAAAGCTCTATGGCTACATTTTTTGCATAAAGCCAATTTTTCCCTACTTCAAAGGAATAAATTTTAGTTTAACTATCATGGTAGTTGAAACATCGTTGAGAAGATAGACATCCTCTCAACCCCAATTAAAGTTCATAATTAAACCGAACAATATTAGATCAAAGTAACATGATGAGATTCACATGATAATCCAAGTACTAGATACTCAAGACGTCTGTAACCGGGGACATGGCTAATCATGATCAGTTTGTGCACTCTGCAGAGGTTTGTGTACTTTTCCCCACAATACCCGATCTCCTCCATTTGATTTCTCGCACTGCATGATGTATGAGAAACGGATGATCGAGACACAGTCTTTCAGAAGCGCTAGCCCTTACGTACGGGTGAACCGTACCAACCTACATCCCCTACATCTGCTAGTCCACCACTGTAAGAGTTCGCACGACTTACTCATACTATGATAGAGCCCATAATAGCATTGTGGCTGCACACGGAAGTTTCCAGTATGAATAATCTCATGATCCCATTGAGCCTGGGTGGCGGTCCGAAGAAAAACAGGCAATCCCTGGAATACCTAGATGCCTCAATCCACCCAGATGTATGTTAATGTTGCGACCTTAAGTTGAACCATTAACTAACAAAACTCACATTTGTCATGGATACACTCACCCAATCCACGTCTACGAGCATAGCATGGCATAACAGCAAACGTAGAAGTAACTCCCAAAGGTTTGAATGTAATGCAGGTAATAGGTACTACCTCAATCTACTTCCCAGTCCCACAAGTTAATTGATCCTACTCATGCAATGTGTGAGGGGTTGACTAATGCAATGAAAACTGGGTAGTTGGAAAGTATGATCAAAGTGTTACTTGCCTTGCTGATGATCCGCAAAACCTAGAGATTCAAAGTAGCAAGCGGCGCACTCCGGGTACTCTATCGCAAACAAACAAGCACACAATAAGTACTTAACTAATGCATGGGTAAAACTCGAATAAGAGATCTAACCAGAAAGTTCAACTTAAGAACTCCGATTTGCAAAAGAACCAACAAAAGAAAGCAACAAAAGACAAACGGCGGAAGAAAAACAACTACTGAACCAATCTGGACCTAAGTCCAAATTTAACAGAGGCAAACGCTTGAGCGACTAGGTTAAACGGAAAGAGAATTTCGATACGAAACTCCAGGCGTTTGAATCGCCTGATTTCGATAAACGAGTGAAAAGATAAACTAAAACGAAAATCGGATCGGAGAGCGCGATCAGAAAATAACTGCGAAAAGAAAACTAAAACAGCTTAACGAACGGACGTTTGTTAGCTGAGACTAAATGACGAATTCGTTCGTTAGAACGAACGAACAGGTGAATGTTTACTACTTAACTAAACCAGAGAATAAAAACAGAAAACCAATCTAATAAAAAAACGACTAGGGGTTCTTAAAAAAACCAACGGTCTTCTAAAGAAAACTGGCGGCGGCTACCTCGTCGGAACAGCCGGCGGCGGGGTGGCGGCGGCTGTGGGGTGGCGGCGGGCAGCGGCAGCGAGGGCGGCGGCTAGCGGCGACTGGCGGCGGCGTTGCGGCGTGCAGTGGCGAGGGCGTCGCGGCGGCGGTGGCTGGCGTCGCGGCGGGCGGTGGCTTGCGGCGAGGCGGCGGGGCTGGCGTGTTTGGAGGGGGGTGCGGCTATATATATAGGAGGGGGTGGCTGTCTTGGGGGAGGGGCAAGCCATGGCGGCGGCGGTGGCAGAGTCCGACGCGGCCACGGGCAACGGCGCGGGGAAGGCGGCGCGGCGACGATGGGCCTGGCTCAGCTGGGCTTCGGCCCAGTCGGGTCGGGTTCCCCCTATATATATTTTTATATACACGCTGGCGCGAAAATAACTCTAGAAAATAAAATAAAACCTAGAAATTGCCAAAACAAATTTTCACCGTCTAAATAAAATATTTAGAACAAGATGAACATTTTCTTGGCACTAAAATGCATTTTTGAAAACATGCAATTTTTTGCTAATTCAAATAAATCCAAATAAAACTTGTTTGATTTTTCTTATTAAACCCTCCGTATTTCTTATTTTTGGGAGAGTCATTTTACTCCCTCACTCATATATTTAGGATAGAAATACTTGAAGATAAAATAAATAAAATCAAACGATCCTATTTTCAGAATTTGAGAAACCTCAAATATGAAAATTTAGAAATCCCCAACTCTCTCCGAGAGTCCTTGAGTTGCTTAGGATTTTCTTGGATCACCAAAAGCAAGAATATGATATGCATGATGATCTAATGTATAACATTCCAAATTGAAAATTTGGGATGTTACAAAGTCTGTGCAGTATTTTTATCCTGGATGACATAAATAAATTGTTGCATAGTTTGCATTAGAAATCACCTCACAAATATACATGTATGCAATATTTTTGGTTGTATCTAGGGTAGTCATGTCCTCATCACCGTCCTTCGCTGCCTCGGATCTGCTTCCCCTCCACCGACAGACGACCACCGCAACACAGTCAACAGTTTTGCCATGGGTTCGTCCAACGCTCCACCCTCCTCAAAAACATCGGTTACCCCGGTAAAAAAAAGATTGCCGCGACATCTGGAGGACACAACAAGCAACCGGAAATGGTACTCCTCTTCCCTTATTCGTGCAAATTTTACGTGTCTGCTTGCACGGTATTCATCCCACATAAGACACTAGTTGACTGCTTCTTCTTGAGACTAGATGTTGCTAGTAACTCGCAATGCGCAAGGTTTCTTGATGTAGGGTGGAACCCTACGTGACCGATCTTTCATGAAAAGGAGGGATCCCGAGGAAGAACACGAGGGGCACGAGTAAAAATACAAGAGGGACAAGGAGAAAACACTCAAATCAACAAGCTTAGGTCACACAAATGCTAGATCCTGGTACACAAAGTGTGATACACGATACACGATCAACTAAGGACGATACAAGTGGTGGTAGTCATCTCCGTGAGGAGGTCTTGATGTTCTTCTCCGTTAAGGAGGTCTTGAATTCGGTGGATCTTCTCCGAGGAGGTCGCGGTCTCGTAGGACAGGAACCACTAAGGTTTTGGATGAGCTAACACAAAGCTAACCCTAGATAGTATGGGTGGAGTGACATATATAGGCTAGGAGGGGCGAAGGGGTACATGGGCTTCGACCCAATAGTCATGCACACAGGCACTGTCTGGATGATCCGGACGTTGGTCCGGATGATCTGGGCTTCGGGGGTCCGGATCATCCGGGGCGGCGTCCGGATGATCCGGACATGTCTTTCTATAGCGGGGAGGTCCGGATGTCCGGGTGTGTCCAGATGATCCGGGCCGGTGTCCGAATGATCCGGGTTCGGCGTGGAGCTTCGGGTGTCGGGGGCGCGCATTATCCGGCTCGTCCGGACGTTGGTCCGGATCATCCTGCTATGTCCGGATCATCCGGGCTGTCTGAGTCTTGGCTGTTTTCTCCAGCTTCTTCCTACTTCGATTCTTCTTGTCCCTTGACTTCTCCATGTTTGGTCCTGAGGTGCCTGAGTATGCATAGAACTTCAGATGAGGGTAGCAGCCATGTCTCGTGTGAATCGAAACGACGTAGAGAGAGGAGTGAAGTGACCTCGGTCTCGAGAGCTCGTGCTCGAGCGCGTGTCATGGGTCCACTTGGTACTTGGTGAGGCGATGGTAGTTCCATGGGGATGTCCTTGGGATGCTCCGCATCATCTCCCCTCTCATGGGAAAGATCCGACCTCGGATCGAAATCTTCATCACCATGGAAAGTGGAGAGATTCTTGACGTTGAAGACATCGCTCACGTTGTACTTGTCTCGTGGAATGTCGATCTTGTAGGCATTGTTGTTGTTGCGTGCTAGCACCTTGAAGGGTCCGGCGGCCCGAGGTAGTAGTTTGGACTTCCGCTCGTTGGGGAAACTGATGAGGACATCACTAACAAGGTTACACCCACAGCCCCAACTAACACATATACAGGACCAATTACTAGAGCTTGCACACGCCAATTAAATTACCAGGTACTTTCGTTTCTTGGTAATGATTCTAATGTTCATGAGAATATGATGCAGCCTAAATTGGATACATTTGTCTTGCTTAGAAATGAAGGGCCTAGCTTGGACAAGAAGGATGAACATTGGAGCACGATCAAGCATGGATATGATGGCATGCGCAAGGGAAACAAGAACGGAGATACAAGTGATGATTTCAGAACTTTGAAGCCACCATAATGAGTGCGCGAAGGCTTGGACGAAATATACAAGATGCCACTTCATAAATTTCGTCTAGAGGCTATTATAGGTGCTACGTCACCTTATTATTGGGCCAGGCCCCTGTAATTTCGAAATACTTGAGTATAGGCTGTTTTTAGAGTCTGTATGTGTGGGGAAACAAGAGTTAGGGTTGGTTTCGGACCCCTCCTCCAAGGGCCACGAAATTCCCCCCTCTTCCCCCATATATACAGCCCTTAGGCGTCGTTTAGACTTTGGGTTTTGTTTAGATTAAAGTTCGCCATAGCTGCAACTTCGCGTACTTCATTCGTGTTCAACGACCAGACAAAGACGTCACAGAACCCCACTTGATCAATAAATCTTTCCTCTTAAATTTGCAATATCTAGAGTACAATCTCAGTTTCTTGCTTGTTCTTCATTTGCCAGCAGGAAACAGACCTTCGTGGTCAGGTTGATCGTGCTCTCGCATGGTCAATAACCTCTCGGAGTTGGTTTAGTGATTGCTAAGGCACGACGTCCTTGCACATTCGTAGTCGGATCGTCAAAGTCGACTTCCTCCAAAACAATAGCCACCATCTCATCGAAAGACGGGACACCTCTGCCTCTATCAAGTGGTATCAGATTTCTAGGTTGCTCTGTGACATTTTACATTTTTTTTGTAGATTAGATCGAGTCTGTTCTTCATACCTGGAGTCTGGAGACCCCCGGGCAGTTTTTAGGCCAAAATTTCGACAGGTGAAAATATTTTTCCCTATCCTATTTGTTGGCTTTTCTGAGTCTTTTGAGACCCGTGCCATCATACTATTTTTACCGCACTTTTTCGTCGTCGCTGCCCTGACTCCGAAAAACAATTCGTCAAAACAATTTCGTGCCTATCATATTAGTTTGACTTGGGAAGAGTTTTGAGACACTCGCCATTATAGTGATTTTTGGCAAAAAAAAAGGAGCGCAAAAAAAGAGCGCAGAAAAAAAAGAGGCGAAAAAAAATCAGAGTGTGCTTTCCCCTTGTTTACATGCAGCGCCGTGATTTTGTTAGTGTTCTAGGCTCGCATCTCTAGTACGGTCTAGCCTTGGACCAGCACAATACTGTCGTTGAGCGTTTATTCAACTTTGCATCTCTGAATTGATTATTGCTGGCCCTTTTTGCTACCATCTTGTAAGCCTTCCCAGCTCCACATACATCTACATCATGCGTTTGACTCTTCCTGGTAATCGCTTTATCCAAGCTTTGAGAGTTTTGACTACCACGGTTGCCGATCACCACCTGCTGCTGGGTAAGAACTGGTAAGAATTTGAGATTTGCTTGACGGATTTCTGATGCCCCACCACCACCATTTTCTAGTAGTCTGTAGGATCATATTTTGTGTGTGTTTCTATTGCTGCTAACCATGCTAGGATCACAAGTCCACGAGACTGACTGGGAGAACATGACGAACAAGGAGTTGCATGATAAATTTTAGCAAATAATGGGTCAACAGGTAGGAGACGTGATGACCAGTTTTGACAACGCACTAGCAAGGATGGATGGCATTGAGAAGTCAATTGACACCAAGTTGGATGCCAAATTCGCTGAAGTGCTTGCGCGTCTACCTCCACCTGCTGCACCATTGCAACAACGACAACAACAACCTTCACGTCGCGAAACAGCCCTCCGCAAAGCGTGTCGTGTCGCTCTTCAGCCTGGCCAACCTATTGGTGCTGCTGTTGATACTTCTGTGGCTCCTGCTGCTGCTGAGGAGGAGGACAATTATGCGGGGGTTGATCAAAATCAGAACTACATGCAACAACCAGCACCACAACCACTAGGTCGTCCACATCCATATAATCGCAATGGTGGGGCTACACCACACCTTCAGGTACGCGATCATGACCATCTCCCTAAGCTAAAATTGAATATTCCACCATTTGAGGCTAGATATGTTCCTGATATATATCTTACTTGGGAGTTAGAAACCGAACAACGTTTTACCTGTTTAAAATATCCCGCGGAGAGACGTGTTGCTGCTGCTCTTTGTGCTTTCACTAGTTTTGCTTGTGTGTGGTGGTCTGAATATTGTAGATTACATCCGGATAATATTCAAACTACTTGGGCTGCTTTGAAAACTGCTATGCGTACTCGTTGGGTTCCACCATACTATCAACACGAATTACTTCAGAAATTGCAGCGTTTAAGACAAGGAAAAAATTCTGTAGAGGAATATTATCAGGAATTACAAACTGGCCTGATTAGATGTGGTATTGTTGAGGATAATGAGGCTATGCTTGCACGTTTTATGGGTGGCTTAAATAGAGATATTCAGACAATTCTAGAGTATAAGGAGTATAATAATATCACTCGTTTATTCCATCTTGCTTCCAAATCTGAACGTGAAGTGCAGGATCAACAGGCCTTGGCACGAACTAATTTTTTTGCAGGTCGACCTTCATCATGGACACCGCATGCATCATCTACTTCGACACGTCCGGCTGGACCATCGCCTACTTCATCCGTCACTTCTAGCCGTGATAAGAGCAAACAGGCACCACCACCATCAACTAGGAGTACACCTTCCGGTCCTGCGCAGAGCTCTTCTTATTCCATGGCATCCAATGGGCCAACACATGATGTTATATGTCGGTGTTGCACTGGACGTGGTCACTATGCGAGCAAATGCCCATCACAGCGTGTCATGATTGCTACTGAGGATGGTGGTTATGAGTCCCCTAGTGACTATGGTGAGGAGATTTTGGCTCTTATTACACGCGAAGAACATGGTGGAGATGATTCTGAAAATGAGACGCAATACATGGCTCCTGAAGACGCTGACAGGTATGAATGTTTAGTTGCTCAACGTGTTTTGAGTGTGCAGGTCACACAAGCGGAGAAAAATCAGAGGCATAATTTGTTCCATACAAAGGGAGTTGTGAAGGAACGTTCTGTTCGCGTCATCATAGATGGAGGGAGCTACAACAACTTGTCTAGCATGGAAATGGTGGATAAGCTATCTCTCACCACAAGACCACATCCACATCCTTACTACATCCAATGGTTCAACAACGGCGGCAAGGTTAAGGTAACACGTACTATGCGTGTGCATTTTAGTATCTCCACATATGCTGATTATGTTGATTGTGATGTGGTACCCATGCAAGCATGTTCCTTATTACTTGGTAGACCATGGCAATTTGATAAAAATTCGGTACACCATGGTAGAAACAATCAGTATACTCTTGTTCATAAGGATAAACATATTACTTTGCTTCCTATGTCTCCTGGTTCCATTTTGAAAGATGATATTAATAGAGCTAATAAAGCAAAATAGGAGCAAAATAAGAGTGAAAATCAGATTGTGGCAAAAGAATTTGAGCAACAAATGAAGCCTAATAACACACCATCATCTCATGTTGCATCTGAAATTAAATTAAAAAGTGGATGTTTACTTGCCACCAAATCTGATATTGATGATCTAGATTTAAGAAAATCTGTTTGCTATGCTTTTGTGTGCAAAGAGGCATTATTTTCATTCGAGGACGTGCCTTCCTCTTTGCCTCCTGCTGTCACTAACATTTTGCAGGAGTTCGCGGACGTCTTTCCACAAGACGTGCCACCGGGATTACCACCTATTTGAGGGATTGAGCATCAGATTGACTTAATTCTCAGTGCATCGCCACCCAACCGCGCACGATACCATACCAATCCAGAGGAGACGAAGGAGATTATGCGTCAAGTACAGGAGCTACTCAACAAATGTTATATACGCGAATCCCTTAGTCCTTGTGTTGTTCCTATTATTCTAGTGCTGAAAAAGGATGGTACATCGCATATGTGTGTTGATTGTAGAGGCATTAATAATATTACTATTCGTTATCGTCATCCTATTCCTAGGATAGATGATATGCTTGATGAATTGAGTGGCTTTACAATATTCTCCAAAGTTGATTTGCGTAATGGATACCATCAAATTCATATGAAATTGGGAGATGAATGGAAAACAACATTTAAAACTAAGTTTGGAATATATGAGTGGTTAGTCATGCCTTTTGGGTTAACTAATGCACCCAGTACTTTCATGAGATTAATGAATGAAATTTTACGTGCTTTCATTGGATGATTTGTGGTAGTATACTTTGATGATATATTGATTTATAGCAGATCTTCGGAGGAACATTTGGATCATTTACGTGCTATTTTTATTGCTCTACGAGATGCACGTTTGTTTGGTAACCTTGGAAAGTGCACCTTTTGCATCGACCGAGTATCTTTTCTTGGCTATGTTGTTACTCCACAGGGAATTGAGGTTGATAATTCCAAGATTGAAGCTATTGAGAGTTGGCCGCGGCCCAAAACGGTCACACACGTGAGGAGTTTCCTTGGCCTCGCAGGATTCTATCGGCGTTTTGTGAGAGATTTCAGCACCATTGCTGCACCTCAATGAGCTTACAAAGAAGAATGTGCCTTTTGTTTGGGGTACTGCACAGGAAGAAGCATTCACGGTATTGAAAGATAAGTTGACACATGCTCCTTTACTCCAACCTCCTGATCTTAATAAGACTTTTGAGCTTGAATGTGATGCTAGTGGAATTGGGTTAGGAGGTGTGTTATTACAAGATGGTAAACATGTTGCATACTTTTCTGAAAAATTGGGTGGGCCTAGTCTGAATTATTCTACTTATGATAAGGAATTATATGCTCTTGTTTGGACTTTGGAAACATGGGAACATTATTTATGGCCCAAAGAATTTGTTATACATTCTGATCATGAATCTTTGAAGCACGTTAAAAGTCAAGCAAAACTGAACCGTAGACATGCTAAATGGGTTGAATTCATAGAGACTTTGCCTTATGTTATTAAACACAAGAAGGGAAAAGAAAATGTTATTGCTGATGCATTGTCTCGTCGTTATACTATGCTTTCACAACTTGACTTTAAAATATTTGGTTTGGAGACCATCAAAGATCAATATGTGTATGATGCTGAATTTAAAGATGTATTGCAGAATTGTAAAGAAGGGAGAACATGGAACAAGTTCATCATTAATGATGGATTTGTGTTTCGTGCTAACAAGCTATGCATTCCAGCTATCTCTGTTCGTCTTTTGTTGTTGCAGGAGGCGCATGGAGGACGATTAATGGGACACTTTGGAGTAAAGAAGACGGAGGACATACTTGCTACACATTTCTTTTGGCCAAAGATGAGACATGATGTTGAGCTTTTTGTTGCTCGCTGCACTACATGTCAATAAGCTAAGTCACGACTCAATCCTCGTGGTTTATATATGCCTTTGCCTGTCCCTAGTGTTCCTTGGGAAGATATATCTATGGCTTTGTTTTGGGTTTACCTCGAACAAAGAAGGGGACTGATAGCATATTTGTTGTCGTGGATAGGTTCTCGAAGATGGCACACTTTATACCATGTCATAAAAGCGATGATGCTACTAATGTTGCTGATTTGTTCTTTCGTGAAATTATTCGCTTGCATGGTGTGCCAAATACTATTGTTTCAGATCGTGATACTAAATTTCTTAGCCACTTTTGAAGATGTTTATGGGCTAAGTTGGGGACTAAGATGCTTTTTAGTACTACTTGTCACCCCCAAACTGATGGACAAACTGAAGTAGTCAATAGAACTTTGTCTACTAAGCTTAGGTCTGTTTTGAAGAATAACAAGAAAATGTGGGAATAATGCTTGCCTCATATTGAATTTGCTTATAATCGTTCGTTGCATTCCACTACTAAGATGTGCCCTTTTGAAATTGTCTATGGTTTCCTACCTCGTGCACCTATTGATTTGTTGCCTCTTCCATCTTCAGAGAAGGTTAAGTGTGATGCTAAACGACGTGCTGAATTGATCTTAAAAATGCATGACTTAACTAAGGAAAATATTGAGCGCATGAATGATAAATATAAACTTGTTGGAGATAAGGGTAGAAAACGTGTTGTCTTCGCACCTGGAAATCTTGTTTGGTTACATTTGCGTAAGGATAGGTTTCCTAATTTGCGCAAGCCAAAGCGAATGCCACGTGTTGATGGTCCTTTCAAGGTGTTAGAGAAAATAAATGATAATGGGTATAAACTTGAGTTGCCTATAGATTTTGGGGTTAGTCCCACATTTAACATTGCAGATTTGAAGCCTTACATGGGTGAGGAAGATGAGCTTACATCGAGGACGACTTCAATTCAAGAAGGGGAGGATGATGAGGACATCACTAACAAGTTTACACCCACAGCCCCAACTGACACATATACAGGACCAATTACTAGAGCTCGCGCACGCCAATTAAATTACCAGGTACCTTCGTTTCTTGGTGATGATTCTAATGTTCATGACAATATGATGCTGCCTAAATTGGATACATTTGTCTTGCTTACAAATGAAGGGCCTAGCTTGGACAAGAAGGATGAACATTGGAGCAAGATCAAGCATGGATATGATGGCATGCGCAAGGGAAACAAGAACGGAGATACAAGTGATGATTTCAGGACTTTGAAGCCACCATAATGAGCGCGTGAAGCCTTGGACGAAATATACAAGATGCCACTTCATAAATTTCGTCCAGAGGCTATTATAGGTGTTGTGTCACATTATTATTGTGCCATGCCCATGTAATTTTGAAATACTTGAGTATAGGCTGTTTTTAGAGTCCGTATGTATGGGGAAACAAGAGTTAGGGTTGGTTTCGGACCCCTCCTCCAAGGGCCACGATATTCCCCCCTCTTCCCCCATATATACAACCCTTAGGGCGTCGTTTAGACTTTGGGTTTTGTTTAGATTAAAGTTCGTCATAGCTGCAACTTCGCGTACTTCGTTTGTGTTCAACGATCAGACAAAGTCGTCACAAAACCCCACCTTGATCAATAAAGCTTTCCTCTTATATTCGCAATATCCAGATTGCAATCTTAGTTTCTTGCTTGTTCTTTGTTTGCTTGTAGGAAATAGACACTCGTGGTCAGGTTGATCGTCATCTGGCGTGGTCAATAACCTCTCGGAGTTGGTTTAGCGATTGCTAAGGCGCGATGTCCTCACATGTTCGTAGTCGGATCGTCAAAGTCGACTTCCTCCAAAACGATAGCCACCAACTCATTGAAAGACGGGACACCTTTGCCTCTATCAGAAATAGTTCTTGCGAAGATGTAGCCATACGAGATCTCCCGGTTGGAACACCATAGGCTTCTCGTTTGCGTTGAGCTTGGACGCTAGTCGATGTACTTGCCGCTCGATCGTTGCCCTTGTATCTTCATATACCTTCTTGAGATAGCTTGCTCGAGCACTTGCGTCCAAGTTGATGTGTTCTTGTAGAGGTAGAGGTAGGATGTCCAAAGGGGACAACGGTTTGAAGCCGTAGACGACCTCGAAAGGGGACTTGCCGGTAGTCGAATGTCTTGCACGGTTGTAGGCGTACTCGGCGAAGGGAAAGCATTAATCCCATTCCTTGATGTTATTTTTGATCAACACACGAAGAAGCGTCAAAAGTGTGCGGTTTGTCACCTCCGTTTGGCCGTCGGTTTGTGGATGATATGCTGAAGAGAAGAGGAGCTTGATGCCGAGTTTGGCGCATAGAGTCTTCCAAAATTAGCACAAGGACTTGACGTACTGGTCCGACATGGTCGTCTTGGGCACTCCATGTAGACGAATGATTTCCCTACAAAAGAGATTTGCCACATGTGAAGCATCGTCGATCTTGTTACAAGGAATGAAATGAGCCATTTTAGAGAATCTATCCACGACAACAAATAGGGAATCTTTTCCATTTTGAGTCCTAGGAAATCCAAGTATAAAGTCCATGCTTATGTCTTCCCATGGATGGTATGGAATAGGGAGTGGCATGTAAAGACCATGATATTGAGCTTTCGACTTAGCTTTGCGACATGTAGAGCATCGGTTGGTGAGGCATGAGACGTCACATAGCATCTTGGGCCAAAAGTAGTTCATGGAGAGCGTAGCAAATGTCTTGTCGCGTCCAAAGTGACCCATAAGTCCTCCTCCATGAGATTCCTGCAAAAGGAGCAAACGAAGCGAAGACTCAGGAATGCAAAGTTTGTTAACTCTCATAAGATATCCATTTTGGATGTAGTAATGTTCCCAAGAAGTGTGAGTCAAACACTTAGCATAAGGATTTGCAAAGAAAGGATCATGCTCCTATAAGTCTTTAATGTGCTCAAAGCCAATAACATTCAACTCAAGTTTTGTGACAAGCATGCATTTGCGGGAAAGCGCATCCACGATAACATTCTGTTTGCCTTTGATGTACTTGATGACATAGGGAAAGGACTCTATGAACTCACTCCACTTAGCATGACGCTTGTTCAACTTAGTTTGACCCTTGAGATACTTCAGTGTCTCATGGTCCGTATGAAGAACGAATTCATGTGGTCTAAGGTAATGTTCCCAAACACGCAAAACTCTCACCAAGGCATAGAGCTCTTTATCATAGATGGGTTAGTTAAGTTGCGCTCCGGATAGCTTCTCGCTAAAGTACGCAATTGGGCGCTTTTCTTGCATGAGCACGCCACCTATGCCGGTACCACTAGCGTCACAGTGGATCTCAAAAGGTTTATCGAAGTTTGGTAGGGCAAGAAGTGGTGCATGGATGAACAAGTCTTTTAGCTTAATGAACGCGGTGTCTTGCGAAGGACCCCAAACAAATGGTGCGTTCTTCTTGCTCAAGGCATGTAAAGGCATGTCAATTGTGCTAAAGTCCTACAAAAAGCGTCGATAAAAGCCGGCTAAACCAAGAAAGCTACGCACTTGTTGAAGGTTCGTTGGTTGAGGCCAAGTTTTAATTGCTTCAAGTTTAGTTTCATCAACGTGAACACCTTGTGAAGAAACAAAAAAATCCTAGGAAGACGACCTTGTCAACACCAAAAGTTCATTTTTCCATGTTAGCATATAAGCACTCTGTCCGAAGGGTTTGTAAAACCATACGGATGTGTGTCACATGGTCCTCAAGCGACTTGCTAAAAACGAGGATGTCGTCAAAATAAACCACTACAAAGACGCCTATGTAGGGTCATAGACCAAAATGCATGAGACGCATAAATGAACCGGGCGCTTCCGATAAACCCATTGGCATGACAAGCCACTCATATAACCCAAACTTGGTTTTGAAAGCCGTTTTCCGCTCATCACCCTCTTGAATGTGAATTTGGTAGTAGCCACTTTTAAGATCAATTTTTGAAAAGATGGTGGCACCATATAGTTCATCAAGCATGTCGTATAAGCGTGGGATAGGGTGACGGTATCTAACGGTTATAGCATTTATCGGGCGACAATCGGAGCACATGCGAAAACTTCCATCTTTCTTAGGCACGAGAATAACCGAAACGGCACAAGGGCTCAAGCTTTCTCGTACATGACCTTTGTCGATGAGTTGTTGTACTTGTCGTTGTATCTCCTTGGTTTCCTCGGGGTTGATGCGGTAAGGAGCCTTGTTAGGAAGTGGTGCGCCGGGTAGGAGGTCGATGCGGTGTTCGATTCTGTAAAGTGGAGGTAGACCCGGAGGTAGCTCATCGGGAATGACGTCCGAGAATTCATGCAACAATTGAGACAACACTAAAGGTGGAGGTGGTGGAGTGGTAGTAGGTGTGGCTTCCCCTTTGCATAAAAGTACAAGGTGAAAGACACTCGAGGGGTTTTCACACAGTTCTCTCATCTCATGTTTGGTGGCGAATAGCACTAGTTGTTTCTTGTCACTCATCATGGAGTCGCTCATATTTGGCTTGTGGCTCTCACTCTTCTTTTGGTGGCTCACTCTCTCACCATTCTCTCCATGATGGTTGGTAGGTATGTGTTTGTCGGCGGCTACTTGACTTGGTGACATTGGGCGTAGCACGAACTCTTTACCCTTCATCTTGAAGCTATAATGGTTGGTCCGTCCATTGTGTGTGAATCCACGGTCGTATTGCCATCATCGTCCAAGTAGAAGGTGGCACACGGACATAGGGACCACATCACACTCAAGTGTGTCCTTGTAGGCGCCTATCTTGAAGGAAACTTGCACGGTGTGCTCGACTCGAAGAGTTCTAGCGTCGCTAATCCATTGGACCTTGTAGGAATGAGGGTGATTCGACTTCACCAATTGTAGCTTGTTGCATAGCTCTTCGCTTGCCAAGTTATGACAACTTCCTCCATCGATGATAACCTTGACGGAGCATCCATTGATGCCGGCCTTGGTATGGAAAATGTGACATTGTTGGTCGTCATATTGTTGATGTTGGAGTGTCAAGACATTGGAAACAACGAGATTGGGGCTCGAATCATTGTCACAAAACACTTGATGGTCTTCATCTTCATTCACTTGTCGATGCATAGCCACGTGTTCAATGCTTCCATCTCATCATCGCTCATTGAGTCATAAGAACCGTCATCATTTATGATCATTGTGCGAACGGTCTTGCACTCAAATGACTTGTGGCCTCGCCCTTGGCACTTGAAATATTGGATGGAACTCGTCTTGGAGTTATCCTAGGATGGAGTTGTAGATGATGAAGCTCATGGCTTGAAGTTGTTTGTAGAAGGTGGCCAACTTGATGTAGTTGCATTCTTGTAGCTTGACTTGTCACCGAAGTTTGTAGATATCTTGGTAGAGGTAGGAGGAGCCGAAGTCGTTGAAGCTTGGTTGTAGGAGCTGAAGTTCTTGGAGGTGAACTTGGAGTACTTGTAGTTCTCTTGAACTTGTCGCTCCGCTTTGGTGGCTTGGTGTACTAGCTCGAGGAGATTGGTGTATGCTTGAAAGTCCGCAATCTTCTTGATAGGATAGTTGAGTCCATTAAAGAATCTCGCCATCGTTTTTTCTTCATCTTCCGTGATGTTTTGCTCGTATCATGGCAATCTCCATCTCCTTGTAGTACTCTTCAACGTACTTGGTACCTTGCTTGAGGAGTTGTAGCTTCTTGAACAAGTCACGGTTGTAGTGTGTTGGCACGAAGCGTGCTCTCATGACTTCCTTCATTTGAGCCCAAGTGGTGATGGGAGGTTCGCCTTTTGCTTCTCTTCTCTCAATGATTTGCTCCCACCAAATGGGAACATACTCTTGGAACTCAAGGGAGGCCATTGCAATTTTCTTATCTTCATCAAAGTTGTGTAGGCGAAAGATCTTGTCGACCTTCAATGCCCATGAGAAGTAGTCTTCGGGATCAATGCTTCCGGAAAACTTTGGCATGGTGAACTTTAGCTTGCCATAGCGATGCTCTTCATTGTTTGCTTGCCTATTGGGAGGGCGTTCTTGATTTGGACGGTTGTCAATCTCATGTTGCTCTTGGCGGAGTAGATGTTCATTGTCATGGTGTACTTCCCGAGCTTGTGGTTCTTGTTGCGGTTGTTGCTCTTGTCACGCTTGAGGGGGAACTTCTTGTTGCACTCGTGCTTGGTGGCGCCTCTCTTGCATCTCATCGCGAAGGAAATCCTCTTCTTGACGAGTGTGTCGATTACGAGTTGCCACATTGCGCTGTGCATCGCGTAATGCTCGTTGTGCCTCAAGAGCTTGAGCTTCTCGGCGGTGTTCTGCTTGACAATGAGCTTCGACATCTTGTTCTTCTTGGTGTTGACGCGCTCGCTCTTGTTGTTGTTGGCGTAGTCTTTGCCGTTCTTGTGCTTGCTCAAGTGTAGCTTGGTTTTGACGATGTCGACTTTCTTGTTCGTCAAGTAGCTCTTGGGAGCTCTTGTCATGAAGTGGATTCCAGTTGCCATGTCGAGCTTGACGTGCGGCTTGACGAAGAGTGTTTGTTGTAGGGGTACTTGAGCCGTCCGTGGAGTCGGTGTGGTGAGTTGAGCGGCTTCGTGTTTGAGAAGATGTGGAAGAAGAGCGTCAGTTGACTATCAAAGTCCGTAGCACATCAAATTGAGTAGCCATGTTGGTGTTGATGATGTCGAATTTCTCTCTTGTTCTTGCTTCAAATTGACGCGCGTCAGCGGCGACTTGCTCAATGTGCTCTCGCATAGCTTCACTTTCTTGATGTAGAGCTCGTTGGACACCGAAAAGATGTAGTTTGGTGACGTAGTTGTTCGATTCTTGAGGATCATCGAAGAGCGGGTTCGTAGATGTACTTGGCCTATCCATCGTCACAAGCACGTATGTGAGTGGGAGAAAGGAGAAGACAATTCCAAATGTACCTTGACCGAAGTTGACAATGGATAAATGATCATTCAATGATGTAACCCGGAAATAGCACTATTGGTACCAAGTCTTGTCGATTCTCACACCTACACAAGTAAAGCTTTGAGAGGAGCTTGGTTAGGATGTTTGCAAAATTCAATGCAAAAAGTGAGTAATATTAAATGATGTTGAAAATGATTCACAACTGGCTCGTGCAACAAATAGATCACAAGCAATAAGTAGCACACGGGACACACACACAGATAGATAAATGTGGTTGTGCAACCAAAAGTGAGCGAAAATGTGGAGGCCACGGAAAATGCTCATGTTGCACAACGCTAGAGAGACGCTAACTGTCAGGGATATTACTACCAGGTATAAACTGCCTAGGAGGGGCCGGTTTATGTTATCAAGATTATTTTACCAAAGACCAGCGGAGCATGAAGTAGAAGATTTAAGCCCAAGAGGTTTAGAGCCCAAATGTTAGGGCCCATGATTTGTGTAAACCGTCATATTATGTGACTTGGTATGTAAGATAGAAAGAACAGAGACCAAGGCGGACACGTTTATGAGACGGCCTCGGGACTCTGTAAACCGGACCGGGCGTCACCTCTTATATAAAGGGACGACCCGGCGACGGTTCAGGACAGAGAACAACAGTTTGAGACACAGGCAAAGAGGATTCGCTCCCTGGTGACTGAAACCCTAGCAATACACACCAAACTAGACGTAGGCTTTTACCTTCATCGAAGGGGCCAAACTAGTATAAAACCCCTGTGTCCGCGTCCGCTTTAACCCCTTTAAGCTAACCCGTAGCGATGGCTCTACGACTAAGTCATTTAGCTAGGACATCTGTCGTGACAAAACCATGACAGTTGGCGCCCACCGTGGGGCTATCGCACAATGGTTTCGAGTTCTTGAAGGGCAGCTCTGAAGGACTCAAGGGCTACGCAGTGGGCCGGATGACTAAGAGTCGTCGCGGCAAAATCTACATCGAGGATGCAGGCTGGGCCCCCGAGGCCGATTCAATCGAATACGGGTACCGGGTCCCCTTCGGCGGCATCCACATCTTCATCGGCAAGATCGGCGAACCGGGCCCTGAACTAGACATCTTCCCCAACATCGTCGAGCAGGCTCAGCGTGCGAGACCTACCCGGATTCAGCCCGCCATGAAGCACGTCTTCGTTGGAGTGGTGCATGGAGTGCAAGCCAAGGACGGATCGGACTCTGGCGGCGAGACTGTTGTCTATTCCGGCGATGAATCTTCTTCCGGAGAGACATAATCTTTATATCTGTTGCAGGATGACCGATCTGAGGGCTGCTCCGATGGTGACAGTATTCCGGACCCCCTCGATCCGCCAAACCGGGTTGCAGTCTTTATGGCCGGATCACAACCTGTGCAGCAGTCCTCAACAACAGCGGCGTTGACATCAAACGCGGTGGGGGCTAGGGTTGGAGATCCTGCCCCGTCACCGTCTAAAACTTTATCTGTTTTGGTCGATACTTTGACAGCGCTATTAACAGCAGAGGTAGCCCCGGTCAACAAGGAGCAGCATGATGCTGAGGTCGCTCAGGTGAAGAGCCGGATCGAACAAGCCAAGTTGGACCAAGCTGCTGAGAAAGCCAGGATGGCTACGAGGCAGGCGGAGCTTGATGCTCAGGCCTATCGACTCATGTTGGATCAGACCACTTCACACGAGGTAATGATGAGAAGGCAACGATCTCGCTTGCCACCGGTTTATGAGGCAAGGAATCTCTTTAGCACGCCAGGAGCAGGAACCAGTAACCAACCGGAGGTGAACCGGGGAGGGGCACCGGGCACGGGAGCGTCAGTTCAGCCGCCGGCCGCAGAGCCAACCCGCCAGGTTGTACCGTCACAACATGTGCCCACCCCTCTTGGTCATTACTCTAATCTGTTGGATAATATAGTCGCCATCGCTTCACGACTGGCCGCCCTTCCCATTGAAGGAATGTCCCCCATAGCAGTGGAGGCACGACGGGCCAGGGAGTTTTTGGAGACGGCGCTAACTCAACAGCAAGCTTATTCTCACAGCCGTGAGAGGATTCATTCAACTCCCCGCCCAAGCCGGAGTTACACCAGCTGTCTGGATGAATCGACCGTGTCGAGCAGTGCACGAGGACGTAATCCGCCGAGGCAGGATAATCTGGCAGGAGGAGACGTGAACGCCTAGAATGTGGTGGATCAGGGAAGGCAGTGCCGGGAGGCCGAAGTAACAGCACAGTACGAAGCCCGTCAGGCGACGCCAGTTCGTCCCACTACCACAGTTGAACCGGGGGTCATGTCTAGCTCCCTGGGAGTGCCTTGTCTTGCTCCCGCTTTACAGAACGTGAAACTGCCCAAGGATTTCAAAGGACCGCGCAAGGTGCCCAATTACACGGCAGATCTGGCTCCGGAGGCATGGGTTGAGAGTTATGAGATGGCAATGGAGATGCTGGATGTGGATGATGCAGCGTGCGCTAAGTATTTCACAATGATGCTGGAAGGCACGGCTCACACTTGGCTGAAGGGTTTACCACCTAATTTTGTCAGATCATGGGCCGAATTGCGGCTCCGGTTTATCAATAACTTCAAGGACACGTGCAAGCAGCCGATGTCGGTCGTCGATGTAGCTGCCTGCATTCAAGGAGAGCATGAGTCTACAAGCAGTTGGTTGCGTCAAGTGTCAGAAATCTTGCATTCCTCCAATAGCATCAACCCAAGCACAGCAGTGGTAACCTTGGAGGGCAATTGCCGGTTTGAACCTTTGAGACTAAAGCTGGGACCGCTTAAACTTGATTGTGATGACATGGGGACTCTCATGGGCGCTTTAGTGAAGTATGCGGACTCCGATAATACCAAACACCCAGACGCCGATGGTGACAAGTCAGGGAAGGCAAGCAAGAATGGCGAGCAGACGACGACTGTGACGCCCCCGATTTGTCCGTACACTAATCATGCACGCAAATGTGTACGACCAAGATCAGGGACTCACTGGAAGATATCACAACACAACTCTAGACACCAATTAAAATAATACAAGCTTTATATTACAAGCCAGGGGCCTCGAGGGCTCGAATACAAATGCTCGAATACACAAGAGTCAGCGGAAGCAATAATATCTGAGTACAGACATAAGTTAAACAAGTTTGCCTTAAGAAGGCTAACACAAAAGTAGCAACGATCGAAAAGGCAAGGCCTCCTGCCTGGGACCTCCTAACTACTCCTCGAAGCCGAACTTCACGTAGAAACATCATCGGGATCCTCTGGCTCCTGGACTCCACCACCTGGTTGCATCATCCGAGAAGAAAGGAAGAAAGGGGGAAAAGGGGGAGCAAAGCAACCGTGAGTACTCATCCAAAGTACTCGCAAGCAAGGATCTACACTACATATGCAACGATATCTGTGTAAAGGGGTAATATATGTGGACTGAACTGCAGAAAGCAGAATAAGAGGGGGATAGCTAATCCAATCGAAGACTACGCTTCTCGTAACCTCCATCTTGCAGCAGTAGAAGAGAATATATGGAAGTAACAAGTATCCTCGCGTCTCGCAGCCTCCGTCTTGAAGCAGTAGAAGGGAAATAGATGGTAAGTTCACCAAGTAACATCGTATAGCATAAACCTACCAGGTGATCCTCCCGCACATCACCCTGTGAGAGAGCAACCACCGAGTTATATCTGGCACTGGTAAGGGTGTGTTTTATTAAGTATCCAGTTCTAGTTGTCATGAGGTCGGAGTACAACTCCGGGTCGTCCTTTTACCGAGGGACACGGCTATTCGAATAGATTAACTTCCCTGCAGGGGTGCACCACATATCCCAGCACGCTCGATCCCATTTGGCCGGACACACTTTCCAGGGTCATGCCCGGCCTCGGAAGATCAACACGTCGCAGCCCTACCTAAGCACAGCAGAGAGGTCAGCACGTCGGTCTAAGTCCTAAGCACACAGGGGTCTGGGCCCATCGCCCAATGCACACCTGCACGTTGCGAGGGCGGCCGGTAAGCAGACCTAGCCTCTCCTAATACCAGAGTAGGCTTCTAGTCCAATCCGGCGCGCGCCGCTAAACCGCTGACGTCAAGAAGGCTTCGGCTGATACCACGACGTCGAGTACCCATAACTATTCCCACGTAGCTGGTTAGTGCGTATAGACCAAATGGCCAGACTCAGATCAAATATCCAAACTCGTTAAGCGTGTTATTATGAAATAACCGCGGACAACGACCAGGGCCAGGCCCACCTGTCTCCTAGGTGGTCGCAACCTGCCCTGTCGCTCCGCCACAAAGTAACCATCAGGGGACTGTCGGGAACCCAGGCCCACCACTACCTGTGTGGAACCACCTGCCCCTTCAGCCCCCATCTCCGAATCATCATCATGTGTATGTAAAGTATGTATATAGTATATACCCGTGATCACCACCCAAGTGATCACGGCCCGATAGAATAGCATGGCAGACGGACAAGAATGTAGGGCCACTGATGGAATACTAGCATTCTATACTAAGCATTTAGGATTGCAGGTAAAGTATCAACAGTGGTAGCAACAATGACAGGCTATGCAGGAGAATAGGATTATCGAAAGTAGTAACATGCTACACTACTCTAATGCAAGCAGTAGAGAGAAGAGTAGGCGATATCTGGTGATCAAAGGGGGGGCTTGCCTGGAAGCTCTGTAGACGAAAGGAATCTTCGGAAGCGTAGCCGTAGTCAAACACCGAAGCATCAATGGTCTCGGGGTCTATCACAGTATCGGAGTCTACCGAAAATAAGCAACGAAGGGGAAACAAATAAATAACAGAGCAAACAATAGCATCACAAAGCATAACATGGAAATACGCGGTGCTACGTGTTGCCTAACGCGGTGCTCGGTGATACAGGCGAAGAGGAATAACATCCGGGAAAGTATTCCCGGTGTTAGGCATTTTCGGGCAGATGAAACGGAGGGGAATGTTGCATGTTCGATATGATAGAGATGCGTGGTGGACGAACGGACCGCGTATTCGGATTCGTCTCGTCGTTCTGAGCAATTTTCATATATAAAACAATTTCATCAGAGTTACAGATTATTTTATATGAATTTCTAAAGTTTTAAACATTTTTTGGAATTTATTTAATTAATTTAAATCTAACATTATCCAGAATAGTAAGTGATGACGTCAGCATGATGTCAGCGTGAAGTCAACGGGGTCAACAGTCAACTTTGACTGGTTGACTGGTCAAAGGGGCAGTGGGGCCCACTGTCATAGACAAACTTAGTTAACCAGATTTAGTTAGACTAATTAGTAATTAGCTTAATTAAACATAATTAATCAGGGTTAATTATTAGGATTAATAAAGTTAATTATTAATTAATTAATTAACCTTTTTTATTTACCTTTTTTTTTACTTCTTTTTTTTTAAATGGCTGGGCCCCAATTGTCATAGGCCCACCCGGGAAAGGGGTTAACGGGCGCGCGGGCGTGGGTGCCTGGGCGTGGGCGCCTGAGCGAGCGCTCGTCCGCACGGCGGGACGAGGCGGCCGGGGCGCCGACGGCGGGGCGCAAGGGGTCGCGGGGGGCGGCCGTATGGGCGCCGGGGCGCGCGGCGGCGCTGGAGGAGCGTGGCGCCGGCGAAGGGGGGTGGGGCATACGGCAGCGGCGGGGCTCGGCCGGGGCGGTGACGGCGTGCGGGGTCGCGTGGGCGTGCGCGGAGGCCAGGGGAAGCGGGCTGAGCGGCAGAAGAGCAGGGCGCCGACGCGGGGCGAGCAGCAGGTGGAGGAGCGGCGCGGGGCGGCTGCGGCGTAGGGGCGCGGGGCAAAGCTCGGCGGCAACAGCGCAGCTGGGGAGGGACGGCTAGCTCGGCCGAGCGGGGGCCGGCGCGGTGGTAGCCGCAGCAGTGGAGGCTGTGCAGCGACGGAGCAGGGAAGCCGCGAGCGCGGGCGCAGTAGGCAGCAGCACGCGAGCGGCACCACAGCACGGGCGCACGGCGAGTGGCAAGGCGGAGGCAGCGAGGCCGGGAGGGCCAAGCGCTTGGACGCGGTCAACGGGGTGAGCTGGGACGGGAAGAGAGGAGGGAGGTGCTCACGGCGGGTTGTAGGGGAGAGGCAACGGGCTCGGGGAAGATTCTTGGAGGTCCGGCGAGGCGGCACCGACGACGGCGACATAGTTGAGCAGCCGGGCCTGTTCGGGACGGCAAGGGGTGGCGAAGAACGTCCGGTCTTGGTCGCTCGGGCGTCGGAGGTCGGGGTCGAAGGACGAGGACGGGGGAGGAGTTGTGGGCGGCAGCGTCTGGCACGGCGTCGATGGTGAGCGCTGGAGTTGCCCCTGTCCAGATCGGGAGAGGGAGGTGGGGGCGTGAGGGGAGAGTGGGGATCGAGATTTAGGTTTTGCGGGGAGGGCAGGGAATATAGGCCAGGGGGAGTTGGGCCGGTCTGCCAGCTGGGCCGAGGCCCGGGGGGCAGCGAGTTTCCTATTTTTTTTATAACTTTGTTTTTTTATCTTTTCTATTTTCCTATTCTGTTTTAATTTAGTTCTTTTTTTTACTTTAGTTTTATAATTTATAAAAGTAGCCCATAAGCTAGTGTTAATAAATATGCTGCTGCCTCAAACATTCTAACACCTTAATTAAAGTATTTCGTATTTATTCATTATTTTATATGCATTTTTAATTAATTGTTTTATCGTTGTTATAATTAATATAGTGCATTTAGCCATTATATAAAATAGATGACTTCACCACCAAAATTCCCTATGATTTATTTGGCACACCCCGAACATATTAGTTTTAATGTTTGAAAACTTTTGTTGTTTTCCTTTGTTTCAAAATTTGAATTTGGATCGTTCTAAACTAATGCGAGTTTAGCAACAGTGATCGAGGTGACGTGGCATCAATAGTGTGGAATTACTGTAGCGTAATTACCCGGGCGTCACAATTCTCTTCTACTACAAGAAATCTCGTCCCGAGATTTGAGCGGTGGAGTAGGGGGGGGGGGAGTGCCGGTAGCGAAAACCTAACGAGTCTTCTCGGTCTTGGCTGCCCTTTCGAAGAGGTTGATACCTTTCGTTGATGTCTTCATTTCTCTGCTTCAAGTCATCGTGATCAAGTCGTCAACCTTTCTTCGGGATCTCCATCGTCCTACGAACGCGACAAGGGAGAAAATTTTGAAAGAACGCATCTCCACAAGGTTGGGCATCCGACGGTGAACTAATTGGGAAATACACGAAGTACCCTACGAGTAGTATTTCAGTGAATGCATTGATAACAATAAGCGATGGTACCAAAGTTTCAATCGGGTAGGCAGTCATTCGATGCCTAACCAGAAGCTGGAATGGGGGCAATGCACAACGAGAAGAACATGGTGTTTGATTCCAAGATGAATAATGGTATAGAATTTAGCTCGTGAATTACACACGAAGCCAAGTGCAAAGAATACATTAGAATCAGAGTGGTAAAGAAGAGTCAGGTTTCGATCCAGTGGACCTGTGGGTTATGGGCCCACCATGTGGGTTGAAAGCGAAAGGGTGTTGACATCTTGCACAGCCTCGACAGGGAGGCAAGTGAGTGGGTAGCTTGTCAGCTATGTCGGCATCAATGTCAGAACCAAGGACGGGGGACGAAGAGAACCATTTTCTCTCTCGTTGAAAGGAGGCAGACCGGTAGGCAAGGTTTTCTTCCATCGGGGTTACAGGAATGTTACCAACCATAGTAACAGGGTCTTACTGACAGAGTTGTACAACAAGGTGTTTACATAAGCAGAGAATTATTACTGCTTAGATTATATGTAGATCAAGGAAAGGTTAAACAAACAAATGGAAAGGAAAATTGTGATTACACACAATTATTAGGAGTATATCCTTCCCATTGGCAAGAAGAACAAGTCATACAGGGTAGGAGAGCAAGTACCCAACCATTCAGGTAAAGAGGCAAGGAATTAATCAAGATATTACCCATCGACGGTGTTTGGATAACTGACCAAGAAACATTTAGCATTGGGCTTCAAATGCTCTTGTTGGAAATCGGAGTACCACAGACATGCTTCGAGATAGCATTGGCATGGTCTTGAAGCAAAGGTCGGACTTGGATACACAAAGGATTCATCAGGAACAACTTATAGAATAAGTATTATAATTTCCTCCTGGAAGAATGGTTATCCTTGCAAAAGAGAACATAATAATAGGTCCTCCAGCAGGGGTGCTAGGCATGACATCATATTACCGAGTCATCAAAGACCAATATTATAAGGACTGGAAGTTGTCCCAACCATCATATCTGACCGAGATTCAGATCCGATTGGTGTCATTTTACCTCAGACTCGGGATGTTCGAGAAGAGAAGAAAAGGTGCAACACAAATCGACGAAATGACATGGCAAGATTCTCGGGAAATGAACTATGGGAGTGGGTTCCCGAAACAATAGTTCATCATTAAACCAAGGAGAGGATGAAGCGGTGGCTGATGGGCTCAGCGACAATTCATCGAGAGTTCCAAACGGAGGGATTTCCACAATAATGTGAACAAGAAGACGACACTTATCAATGCAAATGATATAATGTTGTATGCTCGAGGAAAACATACACCATTAATCATTAGTTGGAAGGTGTGCCCGAAATATGACCTTAAGCAGCAAGATCAGTGTTAGAGGGATGATTCAATAACCAACAGTCTAAAAACAAACTGTCGGTCATTAACTTCATAGCAATAGGGTTGCTAGAAGTATAGAACTCAAGCAGTATCGTTGGCATATTGGTATCCCGGTTAAAAACAACACGGGGACCAAGGCAGAATGGTGATGGTGAGAAGTATCATCATGCCGAGAATTTCTGAGAGGTGGAGCAATCCCCACAACATTCTCGACATAAAAGACATTAATGCTTCAAGGCAGAACACAACACTACCCGGAGAGCAAGTTGCAACTATAATGTGGACAAGTTCGTGATGAAAGGAAGTCAAGGGTGTTGTCGATGATATTAAAAATCATCGAGGGCAAGGAGGGTATTTCTCATCACGAACACAGTTGACATCTCATAAGTAGTCAAAGTGTTGAAGGTGATCCGACACATTTGCCGGGAAATTTCAAGAGGATGCAATCAAACAACAACGGCAACAGGCAAGAGAATGATGAAGTGGCAAGTTATAGGATCAATATAAAAGATGCAAGATCGGAACCAACGTTGCCTGTCGAGACAAGCAACGTGATGTTGAAAGCTCGACGTAAGTTGTGCTCAATCTCTGAAGAATTTGTGCACCAAAGAAGGACGAGGTAGCACAGTCAAAGATAGCTAGACAAGGGATGTACCCGATAGTCTAGGAAAAAAAACCAGATTGAGTTTAAAAATTTCCCAGTAACATCTACTAGGGGTGTTGAATTTTTAGAGCGGATTAGATTTACTAAACGGTGTCCTCGGTTGACGGCAACCTAGAACCCGTAGAGTGATTATGACAATCAAATGCATTACTTCATCAAAAGTTCAAAGGTGTAGTGCAAAGGCATGATATCTTCGAGATATCAGAGGATAAAACTCGAAGGTAGAACACGATAGATGTTGAACTAGGTCATTGACCTATGACAGTAGATGCTTTAACCTTGTCAATAATTGACGAGGCCTGGAATGGATTTATTCCAGATATATTGAATAAGGACAGCATGGTCGGAACCATAACTGCAAGGGATCAAATTTATTGATACCGAAAGAATTATTTAGATGTAAAATCATTTTGCAAGAAGCTCCAGAGACGGTCTACATCGTTTCCATGGGCATGAACAAAAGCTCAAGGTCGACTCCCATTTCTCCAATGCATACGTTTCATTTACCTCTTGCTTTCATAAAACTGTAGTGTTGGAATTTTATCTGATAGAACACCGGAAGAGTATGACTTGTGAAAAACTTTCGGGTTCTCACGGATTAGGGGGAAGGCATAGGTTCAGCCCATCGGGCATCTTAGTAACATATACCAGAAGTTTCAAAAGTAAATACACCAGCTCGAAAGCAGAGCATGGTTGGCCAAGCAGAGGATACAACTTACCCAATGCATTATGTATCAGGGGAAGAAATCACAAGGTGATTGAATAGGATGGACACTGTCGGATAACAATCCAACAACGGATCGGGTAATCCACTACGGAGCTGATGTGAGTACCAGTACTCACTCAGAGGAAGAAAGAATGCAGAGGCATCACATTCAAGAATCACCTGATTAGTCTGATGCTTAAATAGAAAAAAATTATGGTTTCCAAAACAAAGGATCAGAAGCAGACGCTCTGATTAAGGATGGATAAGTTGAAACACTTAGTTGGACAATCAATTAAAGGTTTGAATTGCCGAGAACCAACTCATGTCCGGAATGACGTCTGAGCCGGAAAGATAATTTTATAAAGGATAACCTGATGACTGCGTGCATACGCACACATTGAATCATTAGGCTCAAAACGGCCAGGACAAGGGATGTTAACGAAGACTACTAGTCATATGGAATTAACCATAATGCAAGCAGACAAGAATTTCAAGAGTAACCGGCTGCAGAGGATTTTTTAAAGGTCGAAGAGTATTCCGAAGAATTTAGTGAGACATATGAACAATTGAGAAGAACGGATCCTCGATAAATGTGAGGAAATAACCGTAAGGGTTTTCAGGCGAAATAAAACTGCAAGATAGTAAACTCAAAGGATTCTCAGGACAACGGAGAATATTTCGAGGCATCTTGTAACAACAAGAGCGACGAGGAATGATCATGAGAATGGCAAGTGCATGCAGATATCCATAGGGATATATCGGTGGCAGTGAATTGCAAAGGTGATGAGCACAAGTTCTCGGGTTAACAACGGAGAGTATCTTCAGGGTCTTCTGGTGCAGCAGACGATCATCGGTAATAAGGTGTTCTCCGGGTGAAAGTGATAACGAGATCCTAATGTTAGATTTTGCAAAATTCATTTATCCCGAATAGAAGAGAGATCAAAGTCCGACAGTATGGACGAGGAGTAAAAGATTCTAATACCACCCATTGGTGTTGTGGGCCCGTAAGCCACACAACAAGTTAGTAAATTTGTTTTTCAAAGACTAGACTCAACTTCGGCCAAGGAGTTGGAAAGGGGGATTCCAACAGGCAGTCGGCTCTGATACCAACTTGTGACGCCCCCGATTTGTCCGTACACTAATCATGCACGCAAATGTGTACGACCAAGATCAGGGACTCACTGGAAGATATCACAACACAACTCTAGACACCAATTAAAATAATACAAGCTTTATATTACAAGCCAGGGGCCTTGAGGGCTCGAATAGAAATGCTCGAATACACAAGAGTCAGCGGAAGCAATAATATCTGAGTACAGACATAAGTTAAACAAGTTTGCCTTAAGAAGGCTAACACAAAAGTAGCAACGATCGAAAAGGCAAGGCCTCCTGCCTGGGACCTCCTAACTACTCCTCAAAGCCGAACTTCACGTAGAAACATCATCGGGATCCTCTGGCTCCTGGACTCCTCCACCTGGTTGCATCATCCGAGAAGAAAGGAAGAAAGGGGGAAAAGGGGGAGCAAAGCAACCGTGAGTACTCATCCAAAGTACTCGCAAGCAAGGATCTACACTACATATGCAATGATATCTGTGTAAAGGGGTAATATATGTGGACTGAACTGCAGAAAGCAGAATAAGAGGGGGATAGCTAATCCAATCGAAGACTACGCTTCTCGTAACCTCCATCTTGCAGCAGTAGAAGAGAATATATGGAAGTAACAAGTATCCTCGCGTCTCGCAGCCTCCGTCTTGAAGCAGTAGAAGGGAAATAGATGGTAAGTTCACCAAGTAACATCGTATAGCATAAACCTACCAGGTGATCCTCCCGCACATCACCCTGTGAGAGAGCAACCACCGAGTTATATCTGGCACTGGTAAGGGTGTGTTTTATTAAGTATCCAGTTCTAGTTGTCATGAGGTCGGAGTACAACTCCGGGTCGTCCTTTTACCGAGGGACACGGCTATTCGAATAGATTAACTTCCCTGCAGGGGTGCACCACATATCCCAGCACGCTCGATCCCATTTGGCCGGACACACTTTCCAGGGTCATGCCCGGCCTCGGAAGATCAACACGTCGCAGCCCTACCTAAGCACAGCAGAGAGGTCAGCACGTCGGTCTAAGTCCTAAGCACACAGGGGTCTGGGCCCATCGCCCAATGCACACCTGCACGTTGCGAGGGCGGCCGGTAAGCAGACCTAGCCTCTCCTAATACCAGAGTAGGCTTCCAGTCCAATCCGGCGCGCGCCGCTAAACCGCTGACGTCAAGAAGGCTTCGGCTGATACCACGATGTCGAGTACCCATAACTATTCCCACGTAGCTGGTTAGTGCATATAGACCAAATGGCCAGACTCAGATCAAATATCCAAACTCGTTAAGCGTGTTATTATGAAATAACCGCGGACAACGACCAGGGCCAGGCCCACCTGTCTCCTAGGTGGTCGCAACCTGCCCTGTCGCTCCGCCACAAAGTAACCATCAGGGGACTGTCGGGAACCCAGGCCCACCACTACCTGTGTGGAACCACCTGCCCCTTCAGCCCCCATCTCCGAATCATCATCATGTGTATGTAAAGTATGTATATAGTATATACCCGTGATCACCACCCAAGTGATCACGGCCCGATAGAATAGCATGGCAGACGGACAAGAATGTAGGGCCACTGATGGAATACTAGCATTCTATACTAAGCATTTAGGATTGCAGGTAAAGTATCAACAGTGGTAGCAACAATGACAGGCTATGCAGCAGAATAGGATTATCGAAAGTAGTAACATGCTACACTACTCTAATGCAAGCAGTAGAGAGAAGAGTAGGCGATATCTGGTGATCAAAGGAGGGGCTTGCCTGGAAGCTCTGTAGACGAAAGGAATTTTTGGAAGCGTAGCCGTAGTCGAACACCGAAGCATCAATGGTCTCGGGGTCTATCACAGTATCGGAGTCTACCGAAAATAAGCAACGAAGGGGAAACAAATAAATAACAGAGCAAACAATAGCATCACAAAGCATAACATGGAAATACGCGGTGCTACGTGTGGCCTAACGCGGTGCTCGGTGATACAGGCGAAGAGGAATAACATCCGGGAAAGTATTCCCGGTGTTAGGCATTTTCGGGCAGATGAAACGGAGGGGAATGTTGCATGTTCGATATGATAGAGATGCGTGGCGGACGAACGGACCGCGTATTCGGATTCGTCTCGTCGTTCTGAGCGATTTTCATATATAAAACATTTTCATCAGAGTTACAGATTATTTTATATGAATTTCTAAAGTTTTAAACATTTTTTGGAATTTATTTAATTAATTTAAATCTAACATTATCCAGAATAGTAAGTGATGACGTCAGCATGATGTCAGCGGGGTCAACAGTCAACTTTGACTGGTTGACTGGTCAAAGGGGCAGTGGGGCCCACTGTCATAGACTAACTTAGTTAACCAGATTTAGTTAGACTAATTAGTAATTAGCTTAATTAAACATAATTAATCAGGGTTAATTATTAGGATTAATTAAGTTAATTATTAATTAATTAATTAACCTTTTTTATTTACCTTTTTTTTACTTCTTTTTTTTTAAAGGGCTGGGCCCCAATTGTCATAGGCCCACCCGGGAAAGGGGTTAACGGGCGCGCGGGCGTGGGTGCCTGGGCATGGGCGCCCGAGCGAGCGCTCGCCCGCACGGCGGGACGAGGCGGCCGGGGCGCCGACGGCGGGGCGCAAGGGGTCGCGGGGGGCAGCCGTATGGGCGCCGGGGCGCGCGGCGGCGCTGGAGGAGCGTGGCGCCGGCGAAGGGGGGTGGGGCATACGGCAGCGGCGGGGCTCGGCCGGGGCGGTGACGGCGTGCGGGGTCGCGTGGGCGTGCGCGGAGGCCAGGGGAAGTGGGCTGAGCGGCAGAAGAGCAGGGCGCCGACGCGGGGCGAGCAGCAGGTGGAGGAGCGGCGCGGGGCGGCTGCGGCGTAGGGGCGCGGGGCAAAGCTCGGCGGCAACAGCGCAGCTGGGGAGGGACGGCTAGCGCGGCCGAACGGGGGCCGTCGCGGTGGTAGCCGCAGCAGTGGAGGCTGTGCAGCGACGGAGCAGGGAAGCCGCGAGCGCGGGCGCAGTAGGCAGCAGCACGCGAGCGGCACCACAGCACGGGCGCACGGCGAGTGGCAAGGCGGAGGCAGCGAGGCCGGGAGGGCCAAGCGCTTGGACGCGGTCAACGGGGTGAGCTGGGACGGGAAGAGAGGAGGGAGGTGCTCACGGCGGGTTGTAGGGGAGAGGCAACGGGCTCGGGGAAGATTCTTGGAGGTCCGGCGAGGCGGCACCGACGACGGCGACATAGTTGAGCAGCCGGGCCTGTTCGGGACGGCAAGGGGTGGCGAAGAACGTCCGGTCTTGGTCGCTCGGGCGTCGGAGGTCGGGGTCGAAGGACGAGGACGGGGGAGGAGTTGTGGGCGGCAGCGTCTGGCACGGCGTCGATGGTGAGCGCTGGAGTTGCCCCTGTCCAGATCGGGAGAGGGAGGTGGGGGCGCGAGGGGAGAGTGGGGATCGAGATTTAGGTTTTGCGGGGAGGGCAGGGAATATAGGCCAGGGGGAGTTGGGCCGGTCTGCCAGCTGGGCCGAGGCCCGGGGGGAGTTTCCTATTTTTTTTATAACTTTGTTTTTTTTTATCTTTTCTATTTTCCTATTCTGTTTTAATTTAGTTCTTTTTTTTACTTTAGTTTTATAATTTATAAAAGTAGCCCATAAGCTAGTGTTAATAAATATGCTGCTGCCTCAAACATTCTAACACCTTAATTAAAGTATTTCGTATTTATTCATTATTTTATATGCATTTTTAATTAATTGTTTTATCGTTGTTATAATTAATATAGTGCATTTAGCCATTATATAAAATAGATGACTTCACCACCAAAATTCCCTATGATTTATTTGGCACACCCCGAACATATTAGTTTTAATGTTTGAAAACTTTTGTTGTTTTCCTTTGTTTCAAAATTTGAATTTGGATCGTTCTAAACTAATGCGAGTTTAGCAACAGTGATCGAGGTGACGTGGCATCAATAGTGTGGAATTACTGTAGCGTAATTACCCGGGCGTCACAACGACCCTTGGCGGGATCCCAGCCAAGGAAGACCAGAAGACCTCCGGCAAGCACCTTGCCAGGGATGACAGCAGGCGCCGAGGCAAGACCCTTGCCGGGGCCACCGGCAAGGCCCTTGCCGAAGACATCCGCGGGGCCACCATCAGGCCCGCGCTAACTACATTTCCACCGCCCCATGCAGCTGCCGACCCAACCAGCTGGGCAGGCACCTGCATGGCGACATGCAGATCTTCATGGAGACCCGCCATTGCGCCACCTCAGCTGCCTGCCTGCCTACATGGCAACCCCGGCACCGCTGGCCAGGGGACGTGTCAACACAAGGAGGAGCGGCGATGGACAAGATGGACGTCTCCCCTCGTCCCCGATAAAGCGAGGACACCTAAGCTAAGCGCATTAAATGCGCCTTGTCCTGTAATGTGAGGGATAACCTCGCATCACTGTACCCTTTCCACCTCCTGCGTGCCACTGTGGCAACCCCTTTTTCCTATAAAAGGAGGCCCGAGGCGACCAGGAGAAGGATTCCGCATTTTAGAACTCCTCACGACTCGGCTTTTGGAGCTCATCACGCCCCATAGCTAGCTCCACCAAAGCAGGAGTAGGGTTTTACGCATCTTTGCGGCCCGAACCTGGGATAAAGGAACCGTGTGCTAACTGTTAGATCCGCTCTTCTCTCAACCCCGCGCCCTGCAACCGTAGTAGGGATTCTTGTGATCCCATAGGTGTCGATCAAAATACACCGACATCTTTGGCGCGCCAAGTAGGGGGCGCAGTTGTGAGAATCGGCTTTAGCAGTTAGTTCGACGCTCCTTCATCATCATGGCGCCCAAGAAGAAGACGAGGGTGGCGCTTGGCCAGTCGGAAGCCGGACAGCCCGTCCCGACGTGGGCGAGCAGCGGACCGGTCGCGGAAAGGACCAGGGGCGCTGCTGGCGAACACCAACGCCATCCCAGCAGCCGGAGTTTGGGAGGTGGCGATGTTTGTGCGCCTGGTAACTAGCCATACACCACCAGTTCCAAAGATGGAGCCCGGCACGCCGCGGGTGGCGCGGGGCCTTCCAAGGTCGCTGCCGCATCACCCGAAGGCGACGCAAGGGCCTACAGAACTCCCACGCCAGCGCAGACAGCGCGCTCCTCACAAGCAGCGCGTGACGAACGGCGTCGTCACGCCGAAGATCCCAGGCGTCGCCATCGGAAGAGCCCCGAGCACCACTCCTGGGACGTAGAAGACCTGCCCACCCGCCGAAGCACTGGTGGAGACGGTACGCGACCGCGGGATCGTGATGGAGCTCCTCCTGACATGGTCAGGGGTCGAAGCGCGTCGTGGTCCGTGCAGGTTTCGCTATCGTTGACCCCAGCCGAAGCCCTGGCACGTGCGCAGTTGCTCCTCGACTTTCCTCCCATTACGGGGAAACTCGACGAATGGAGAGCCACCATCCGCAGCCTTGTCACAGTCGCCAACAAAGAAGACCCAAACCCAGCAGAGCTCCTAGGTCGACGCTCCGATGGAGTCCCACGGACCGGTGGCGGGAGGACCGGCAGTACCGTGGCTACGATGCATTCGCCTCCTCCTCGCCCGGTACCGCATGTGTCGACTCGTTGGGACGTCGCGGGTGGCGCCATCTCCATAGCGTCGTCCGACCCGCGGACCCACGGCAACCAGCGTCAAGTTCTTCAGGAGCGAGTGTCAGGACCGGAATTTCGGGATGTAATTTTCCCAAAGGCGGACCTTGTGCTCACCAGCCCCAGGATTACTGTTAGCTGATGAGACACCTCTTGATACAGAAAATTCCAAGCAAAGGTACAAATATGTAGTACAAGACCATTCTGGTCTATAAGTACAACATGGTTTTTCTGGTAGATGATGGCGGAAGCGGTTGAGGTACATCGGCGCTTGTGGGACTCCATTTCCCATGGGAACAGCTGACCGGCATAACTCCTATCTTCGCGGGGCTGCTATCCCAATAGTGTAGGCTCTAGGGTAGCGTCACGTCGTTCCTTCCCTCGCAAGGAATCTGGCCAAGACAATAGCCAGGGACAAGCCAGTGAGTACTTTGAATGTACTCGCAAACATTAAGAACATGGGTGAGACATAAACATGCTCAAGGATGATTTAGGATCACTTTGGTAATAATGATGCGATAGGATATAATTTAAGCAGGACGTTCGAGTAAAAGGGTATATGCAATCACAAAGTAGAAATGAAATAAATAATAGGCATGCCATACTCGGGCGTCTGAGCGGCACCACAGAAAGGGCTCATAGGGAAAGGAAAATAAGGGACAAGAATGCCACAGTCGGACGTCTGAGCGACATCACATAAAGGGCTTATAAATAAAAAGAATGCCACAGTCGGACGTCTGAGCGACATCACATAAAGGGCTTATAAATAAAAAGAATGCCATAGTGGGACGTATGAGCGACATCACAGAGAGGGCTTGTAAATAAAAGGAATACCACAGTC
>LR738710.1:418645023-418675036 GCA_902687465.1 Secale cereale
AAGAATGCCACAGTCGGACGTCTGAGCGACATCACAGAGAGGGCTTGTAAATAAAAGGAATGCCACAGTCGGACGTCTGAGCGACATCACATAAAGGGCTTATAAATAAAAAGAATGCCACAGTCGGACGTCTCAGCGACATGACAAAGAGGGCTTGTAAATAAAAGGAATGCCACAGTCGGACGTCTGAGCGATATCACATAAAGGGCTTATAAATAAAAAGAAATAACAGTGAGTATCCGGGAGGTGGAACCGTCCTGCGGATACTCGCTGTTTCCAGTAATATGAACGGCTAGTCCACGATAAAGATAAATCACAATCACTACCTATCACAGGTCATAAATAATGTTTTGGCTTAAATGTTTCTCCTCCGAAGATCGACACTAAGACCGACACTCGACCCATCCCAGACTGTAGTCCTTAACCATGGACACGGCTATTCGAATAGGTTTTATATCTCTGCAGAGGGTGCACTCTTTACCCACGGATAACAGATTTTCTATAGCCCCTCTGGACTAATTCCATATACGGTCTTTTGATTTGAAGACACACATGACTACACACACCAGCCTAACTTACCGATGTCTGGAATCACCCACGACACTAGTTAAGCTAAACTTTAAGTGGGGAGGCTACAACCTCGACTAGCATGTGATCACAACAATTTATAACGCGCGCGAGAAACAGGGGACACTATCCCCTTCGGCTACAACCAAAACACCCATGCCCCCGGACCAGGTGGCCTGCCTACCAGATGCAGCCGGTATCTTCCACCGTGGCCTCTTTGTACGGTGTGTGATAGAACAGGGGTCGACAAATTTACTAAACCGTACCCTACCTGAAGCAGGGATTGGCGGTAGTACGAAACAAGTATGGGGGTTACCGGAGCAAGACTCGATCTGTGGTCGACTTAGGAGGTTATATATATACTTTGCATGGTTAGAGCCACAATGATCTCACAGTTCCCTGACAGGGTCACTCTCCTCATGCTACAAGCTGCCTCACTGCACATCCTCGTCACAACGAGATGTCAGTCACGTGGTTCGTTCATCGAAACACAACCTCCCTTCGGGCTCCATCCGAACTCTCACCAGGTAGATGTGGCATGAGGGGTAGTGGCTGTCACCAGTATCGCATACAAAACTGAAAAGAATTATTCACCTCATGATGATATGCAAGAGTATGCTTTCCACATGAAATAAGGATGCTCAAATTTTGGCATATCAAAGGAGTTCTTTGAGATTAAAGCAAACAACACACAGATGGTATCATCACAGGGTTCACGATGCTTGCCTCATTCCAAGAATTTTGGAAGCTTTCTCCCTCTTCAAAAACCTAAAAGAATTAAAAGGAAATCAATACATAGACTTAGAACATCCCCAAAAAGTTGTTTGGAAATTTTCATATAAATATGAAAATAAACTAGACCATATTTGGGAAATAACAGAAAAAGAATCCAATCATTTGGAGTTGTGGTTAAAAAGTTAAAGCTAGTCAAAGGTTGGTCAAATCTGGTTTTTAAACTAAAACAGAAAAAGAAAACGATTCGGCTGAGAATGTGTCTTCGAGCTAGGGGATACGTACTTCGTGTTTTACGCCTCCACTTAAAAACGCGCGGTGGTGACGCTGGGTCACTAATAGTGGGCCCAGGGGGTCCACTAGTCAGGTTTGACTAGTCTTTCCCCCCCTTCCGTTCCTCTGCCCGAGCGGCAGCGGGGCTCCGGCGATTGTCGCCGGCGAACCAGGGCTCCTCGAGGGTCGCTGAGTGCGGGAATGGATCCACGGGGTTGGTGCGGTCCTTCCGGTAGTCGATTTGTCGGAGGGGGCGAAGGGAGTCGCCGGCGGCGAGCTCCACGGCGGATGCAGTTTCGGGCGTAAATGGGGATTCGGGCTGTGGTGAGTTTTGATCGTGTTGGAGAGGTCGGGCAGCTCTGCAAGGTCGAGGGGGAGACGACGGTGGTGTTGGACGAGCGGGGGAGGCTCTGGTGGTGCCGGATTGCTCGAGGCAGAGGCGGCGGCTGTGTTCGCCGGAGATGAAGAAGGAGGTTTCTCTGGGTCGAATGGCTGCCACGGGGCTGCTCTATAGGGTGCCTAGGGAGGGTATGATGCTGCGGGGAGGCTCGGGCACCCTTAAATAGGCGAGCTATGGCGGTTCAGCGGCGGCAGCGGATAAGCTCGCTGGCGATCGTCGTTCTGTTGCAGCAGGGGGACGTGGCGGCGACGGGAGCTAGCGGACAAGCCAGCAGATGATCTCGCACTGCTCCAGGGGGCAGCTGGCGAGCGCGGGTGGCTTGGGCGGCGTCGATCGTGGCAGAAAGCCGCTGTGCTCGCAGGCGTGTCGCGAGGAGTGCTCTGACGGCGACGCTGTGGAGTCCCTGGTGTGGTTTGGCGTGTTCTTTAGTGCGGATAAGGCTGGGCGTGGCTCTGCGAGCGAGCTGGCGCCAGGGGCGCGACGCGGCGGCCCGAGCGCACGCACGTGCAAAACGCGCGCTCTGGGCGCGCCCAGAGCACGCACGCAACGTGCTCGGCTTTATTCCACGGCAAGCTGATGACTCCAAATTGCAAGGGGGGTCAGCAGGGTTAGGCTAAAGGTTGGGACAAACTCATGGGATAAGTTGGTTTAGCCAGGTAATCAAGTTCATAATATGAACCAGGTGCTAAGCCAAATATGGTCATGCATTCAGGGTGTTTGACAAAATGCCAGGGGCATCTAGCCAGCTCTTGGGGTGGCCAAATTTACCAGAGGGATGTCTCCTTAGATGAGTAGGAAGATAGTGAGGTTAGTTCATCAAAAGCAAAAACTTGTTAGTGCAAGTTTTTGCAAGATTTCAGTTCTGGACAGAAAATGCAGAGCACTGTTCAATGAACCAAAACTATCCCAACAGGTCCACCCTTCTGGACTTAAGGGTTTTGCAAGAGGGACTACAAGCATTAGGAAGCTCAAAGGCTCTAGAGCAAAATAGACTAGGGTTGCAGTGCAAAACACCAAATTGAACCAGAATGGAATAGAGGTTGTTTCACTCAAAACTCCCAAAGGACCAAGGTGGGTTTTTGCATAAATATGGATAACATACTGCTATGAACCCCCCATAATTTTGGTGGAAGCATCAAAGGGATATTTAAAGGGGTTGTAGTGCAATATGGCCTACTGAACCAGATTGGCAAACATGCTGTGGAGCCCAAAATATTAGATGTAATAATTATATTATTGCACAAAAGTGATCTATTAGCATCACTTGACATCTCCAATTTTTGGTTGAAATTATAAATAAATTTATCAAGTAGTTGCAATTAAAAAGAGGCCTTAAAACTAGGTTTAATCATTTTAAAGTGGAGTAAATAGTGGGAAACAAAATATAACTAAACCTGCTGATATAAGCAAAATTTTAATTAATAAAACATTGCTAAATTTTGGGGTGTTACAGCGAGCTCATGAAGAAGCTCGAACGACCATCGAGCGCCGGCGTGGAGCGCGCCACCAGTCAGACAGGCGAGCAGGGCCTGCTGCGGACCGCCCAGCACCGGAGAGCCCTGGAGGTCTACCTTAGGAGGTAGGCCGTCCGGCTTTTACCCGTGAGCTGCGGCAGTTCCAGTGGCCCTCTCACCGCACCTTCAAGCCAGACGTTGGCGAAAAGTACAACGGCAAGACCCACCCGTCGGAGTTCCTTAGCATCTACACCATCGCGATGCAAGCTGTCGGAGCTCGCGACGATAAGGTGCTGGCGAATTACTTTCCGTTGGCTCTTAAACCTAACACCTTGTCATGGTTGATGCACTTGCCTATAGACTCCATTTCCTCCTGGTCCGACTTGTGCCATGAGTTTGTTGGTGCCTTTACCGGAGGTCACCAAGCTCATGGCCAAGCGAGTGACCTGCACGTCATACCCCAGAAGGAAGGCGAGAGTCTGCGCAAGTATAGATAGAGGTTCAGCCGGGTACAGTACAACATCCCTGACGTCCACCCTGCCGCCATCATCAGCACGTTCCATCCGAACGTGCGTAATCGCAAGATGCGTGAAGAACTAGCGATGACCAAGGTGAAAGATGTGGCGGAACTCTATGTTCTTGCTGACAGATGTGCCCGGGCTGAAGAGGGAAGGAAGTACCCCGGCGAAGACGCCGGTGCGGAAACCGACTCTTCAGATGAGGATACTGCCGCCCCGGCGAAGAAAGGCCGGCACCGCAACAGGAAGCGCAAGGGTAAAGCCGTGCTCGCCGTTGAGGGATCTGATGACACCGGCTCTGCCAAGAAAACCAGGGCGGGTGACCCCGGCAAGGAAATTGCCGGGTGTGTCGCCTGCCAGGCCTTAGCGGCTGCTGAGAAGCCAGGGAACTCCGGCAAGCGATACTGCAAGATCCATCGCACCAAGGGCCATGATCTCCAGGACTGCCGACATGTTGAGCTCCTTGCTGAAAAGCAGAGGGCTGAATATGAGAGGCGGGACAAGGAGAAGGGCCAAGACGATGCTGAAGGGTCCGGCAAGAAGCGTGACGGCCAAGCAGGCCGTCGCGACAAGGATAAACAGCAGGAGAGGCCCGCCCGGGGCAATGACAGAAGGCCCGAAGATGACGATCACGAGGAGGACGACGAGTCCGGTGACCAAGAATTTCATAAGGCTACGGAGGCCATGTGCGTCGACGACGGCGCCTCGCTGCATACCTCTCACCGCCAACTTAAACACTGGGCGCGTGAGATTACAGCGGCGGAGCCGTTGTCCGGTGCCCAAAAGCCACTGAAATGGTCCAGCACACCTATCATCTTTGACGCTGAGGATCACCGTGATCGCACTACTGCGGTCGGGTGCTTGCCATTGTTGGTTTCACCAGCAATACGCAACCTCAAGGTGACAAAGATGCTAGTCGACGGCGGGGCCGGTCTGAACCTACTCTCGCCCATCGTGATCGAGAAGCTGCAAGTTCCTGATGGAGACCTCGAAGAGACGGGCACGTTTCAGGGGGTCAACCCGGGGAGAAGTCAACCAAAGGGGAAGGTCACACTGCCCGTGACTTTTGGAAGTGATCTGAACTACAGGACGGAGAGGATGGTGTTCGATGTTGCCAAGATCCCCTTGCCCTACAATGGGAGCCTTAGCCGCCCAACGCTGGCCAAGTTCATGGCAGCATCACACTACGCCTACAACACCCTAAATATGCTAGGACCTATGACGATCATCACCATCCCCTCCGATAAGAAATGTGCGCTGATTTGCGCTGACCAACTATACCAGCAGGCAGTTGCAGCAGCTGCCGCCACGAGGGCACTTGCTCCTGCCACTGGAGCCTCGGGAGGGAAGAAGAAGAAGATCGATGAGACCTCGGACACCCACTCCGGCAAGCGCACCTCTTCGGAGTGTTGCTCCCATCGAGGATGTGCCAGAGAGCTCCACCGGCAGAAACAAGAGGTCCAGGGCCACACCGCCGGGAACCAAGAAGGTTTCCGTCAAGGAGGACGACACAGGAGGGGCTGTCACCATAAGCTCCACCCTTGACGACAAATAGGAAGACGCGCTCGTCACCTTCCTGCGGGCGAATGTCGACGTGTTTGCATGGCAAGCATCCAACATCCCCGGCGTTCCCAGGGAGGTGATTGAGCACCACCTTGCTGTCTGTCCTCATGCGCGGCCTGTCAAGCAGAAGGGCAGGAAGCAAGCTTTAGAACGGCAAGAGTTCATCACAGAGGAGATCCGGAAATTGGAAGCTGCGGGTTTGGTAAGAGGAGTGCTCCATCCAACATGGTTGGCGAATCCAGTGGTAGTGCGCAAGGCAAATGGGAAGTGGAGGCTGTGTATTGATTACACAGATATCAATAAAGCTTGTCCCAAAGACCCCTTCCCATTGCCGCGCATCGACCAGATTGTTGACTCCACGGCTGGGTGTGACTTGTTGTCATTCCTCGACGCCTACTCCGGCTACCATCAGATCTTCATGGCAAGAGAAGACGAAGAGAAGACGGCGTTCATCACCCCATGTGGTACGTACTGTTTTGTACGAATGCCTTTCGGGTTGAAGAGTGCTGGCTCGACGTTTGCAAGGGCAGTCCATATTGGTTTTGAACCCCAGCTCCATAGAAATGTTGAGGCTTATATGGATGATATAGTGGTCAAAACCAAGAACAGGGCAACCCTTATACCGGATTTACTGGAAACATTTGTGAACCTACGCAAGATCAACCTCAAGCTGAACCCAGAGAAGTGCATCTTCGGTGTCCCGTCCGGCAAGCTTCTCGGGTTCTTTGTGTCGCAGCGTGGGATAGAGGCCAATC
Organism: Secale cereale; assembly: GCA_902687465.1. Classification (NCBI taxonomy): domain Eukaryota; kingdom Viridiplantae; phylum Streptophyta; class Magnoliopsida; order Poales; family Poaceae; genus Secale; species Secale cereale. Next base: position 418,651,286 of record LR738710.1, read on the forward strand.
CGGACAAGATCAAAGCTATAGAGCAGATTAAAGCACCCAAACGGGTCAAGGATGTGCGTCGGCTTGCTGGCTGCGTTGCCGCCATGAGCAGATTCGTTTCCAAGTCTGCCGAGCATGCCCTTCCCTTTTTCAAGATTTTGAAAAAGGCTGGCCCAATGGAATGGACGCCAGAAGCTGAAGCAGCATTACAAGATTTGAAGAGGTACCTTTCCTCCACGCCAATACAAGTTGCGCCTAGGCCACAAGAACCGTTGCTGCTATACTTGGCAGCAACAAACTAGGTGGCCAGCGCCGCACTAGTGGCGCAGAGAGAAATTGATGATGAGGTGATAGCAGCGACAGATCCTGATGTCACTGGTGCAGAGGCGACACGACCAGTTGGAGTGCAACCAAAGAAGAAAATGATGCAGCACCCGGTCTACTTTGTTAGCTCCCTCTTGCAGGGGGCTAGATCAAGGTACTCCGGTGTGCAGAAATTGCTCTTCGGCCTTCTTATGGCCTCGAGGAAGCTGCGTCACTACTTCCAGGCGCACGAGATCACTGTCGTCACTCGCCTTCCTCTACAACGGATATTGCACAATCCAGATGCAACGGGAAGAATTGTAGAGTGGGCACTGGAGCTGTCCAGCTTTGGCCTCAAGTTTGAAAGCACCTCGACGATTCAAAGCTGAGTCCTGGCGGAGTTTGTTGCAGAATGAACTGCGACGCCTGGTGAAAAAGTCCAAGAAACTGCTCTCTCCGGCAAAGAGGCGAGTTGCAACTGGATCATGTACTTTGATGGAGCTTTCTCCTTACAGGGCGCCGGGGCTGGCATACTGCTGGTCGCGCCCACTGGGGAGCACCTCAAGTACGTGGTCCAGATGCACTTCCCAAGGGAGGTATCAACGAACAACACTGCTGAGTATGAGGGGCTACTTGCTGGTCTTAGGATCGCGGTAGACCTCGGAATCAAGAAGCTCACTGTCAGGGGCGACTCCCAGCTTGTCGTCAAACAAGTCAACAAGGATTACCAGAGCCCGTTGATGAAGGCCTGCGTCGATGAAGTGAGAAAGTTGGAAGAGCGCTTTGATGGTATACAGGTGGAGCACGTTCCCCAAGCGGAGAACGACATCGCTGATTACGTGTCAAAGTGTGCTGCCCTCAAGATACCTGTGGAACCAGGTACCTTTGTGCTTCAGCTTTCTCAGCCATCCGTTGATCCATCAACAGAGCAGAACAAGAGGGGGAAATCAAGGCCCGGCAAGTACTTTCCCGCCGAGCTCCCCGGAGCCGCCGGCAAGGATGTTGCCGGAGACACTGAAGACACTGAGCCCGCCACTAGACGGCTAGCTCCGGCGGAGCGTCAAGCTCTTCCCGTCGAGACAGCCGCTCCTATCGCGGAGGAAATGCCTTTAGTCTTCATCGTCGAGCCTCAGGCTCCAGCGTGGGCATAGCATACCGTCCGATTCCTCCAGACTGGGGAACTTCCTGAGGAGCAGGAAGAAGCGGAGAAAGTAGCCCGTCGGTCTGCTATGTACCAGTTCGTCGATGACGTCCTGTACAGAAAGAGACCGAACAGCGTGAAATTGAAGTGCATCCCTCGAGAGGAAGGACTGGAGCTGTTGGCGGAGATACATGGAGGCATATGTGGATCCCACATAGGGTCAAGAGCCTTTGCCGGCAAGGCATTCCGGCAAGGCTTCTTATGGCCCACTGCCCTCCAGGATGCGACGACGCTGGTCACCAGGTGTGAAGCTTGCCAGTTTCATTCAAAGAAACTTCATCAACCAGCTCAAGACCTTCAAACCATTCATCTCTCCTGGCCCTTCTCGGTCTGGGGGCTCGACATACTGGGCCCTTTCCCCCGCGCTGTCGGGGGCTTTGAGTACTTGTACGTTGCAATCGACAAGTTCACAAGGTGGTCGGAGGTGGAGGTAGTGAGGAAGGTCACAGCTCTGTCAGCCGTCAAGTTATTCAAGGGACTAGTGTGTCGTTTTGGTGTACCCAACAGGATCATCACCGACAACGACACGCAGTTCACAAGCCGCACCTTCATGCAATATACCCAAGACCTCGGCAGCAAAGTCTGTTTCGCTTCCGTTGCTCACCCCCGAAGCAATGGTCAAGCTGAGAGGGCAAACGCTGAAGTGCTGAGTGGAAGGCGCTGGATTGATGAGTTGCCGGCGGTTCTTTGGTCGATCAGAACAACGCCAAATCGAGCCACCGGCCAGACACACTATGCCCTGATATACGGGGCAGAGGCAGTTCTCCCCACTGAACTCATATATGGGTCACCTCGAGTGCTCGCTTATGATGAGCTTGAGCAAGAGCAACTGCGGCAAGATGACGCAACGCTCCTTGAGGAAGATCGTCTTCGAGCGGCTGTGAGAGAAGTACGCTACCAGCAAGCCTTGCGCCACTACCATAGCCGCAAGGTCCGTGCCCGAAGCTTTGAGGAAGGCGACCTTGTTATCCGGCACGTTCAATCGGCCAGGAATACAAACAAGTTGACGCCGAAGTGGGAAGGCCCTTATCGGGTAATACGAGTCACCAGGCCTTCGCAGTCCGCCTGGAGACCGAAAATGCCATTCCGGTGAGCAATTCTTGGAACATTGAGCATCTTCGCAAGTTTTACCCATAAGGCGCGGCTTGCCGGGCCCCCCGGCAAGCCACCCTTTTGTACAAGCCTTGCCGGCAAGGCATGTAACCATTTGTACAAAGCCAGGCGCAGACCCTGAGCATAAATAAATGAAGCGCTGGCGCCCTAAGTTATAGCATGCATGCTGAGTCGAGTCTCATCCTTGGTTAGGGTTGATAGTGCTTAGCGGCGGCTAACCCCTAGCTTAGAGGTCGAGTTCGCGTCTCTTTGTCTTTCCTCTATCTCCTTTGGTTCACAGGACGCACAAACATCCTTGCCGAAGCCACTTGGGGAGAAGAAAGAAGAACAAATCAGCATCAAGGCCCCGGCAAGCCAGTGTTGCCGGGGGCTACAAGAGCAAATATTCACCCACGGCGAACCATGGTTGCCGGGGGCTGCAGCTTCACATAAGTTCTTCGTCCCCTATCATGCATTCCATTATGGACTGAGGTATGTGAAACCTCGTTCCTGTCCTTAAGCTACCATGCTCCCATAACTCTAGGCCCTAGGGCTTGTTCATGGGACTAAGTTTGGTCGTAGTCGCGGCAGCGAAAAGGTGAGACGAGGAGCCTAAGACCACTTCATCCCTGCCTCCGCAAAGGGCGTGAGAAAGGTCGAGCGAAGTAGGGAGACGAGAAGGCCTGTTGCCGGGCAAGAAAATGTTTATCTTAGAGATATCAGGGATTTATTCCCTTTTGTGGGTTCTACCTGCGAACAAATGACCCGACAAACATTCCTTTTTCATTAAAAACATTCCATTCAGGTACAGTCCATAGGGAATGAAATACATGAACAAGGAGATGACAAGTTTTAAAGTTAACAGATGCCCGAAGGCTTACAAACTAAAAAGAGACAAGATGCCCGTAATGCCTTTCTTGTCCCTCTCCTCAGGAGGTAGGTCAAGGAGGCGAGAAGGGAAAAAGGAGCGCCTAGGCGAGCTACGGGTGGCAGAAGACACCAAGAGGACATTTCGGTGGCCGCCCAAAGTCTGGACGGTAATGACGGCGCCGGGGGCAGAGCTAGAAGACGAGGCGGCGGGACGTCAGTACGCGTCGAAGGCGTCGGTGCCTGCGTACTCCAACATGACGACCTTGCCGCCCGCCTTCTTCCTCTTCCTCTTCCACAGCCTCCCTACGCCAGCCGCCAAGGAGACCTCCCCGAGAAGTTTAAGGAGCCGGCGACGCGGATGATGGGGTCGCCGGTTCCACCAGGAGCGGCGCCCGACACCTAGTCGGACCCGTCATCCTGCCGTCCACCGCCCTCGTCGTCGCTGCCGCTGTCCTCCTCGTCACCCTCGTTCGAGGAGGAGTCTTCGTCATCGGAGGAGCTCTCCACGCAGCACCTTGCACGAGTCCCAAAGTGCCCAAAGACCTTGACAGAGAGAAGGCCAACCTCCATCAATTTGAAATGGAGGGTGAGCCCATCCTTCAGGCTGTGGATACGAGCAAATGTCTTCCATCCTTGGCGAAGATACATCACGTGAGGAGTGGGGAAGTCGACGCGGACTGCGGCGGGTCCAGCTCCATCTCCCGCGCAAATGGGGTCGGGAGACGAATGCGACGGCGCGGCGGCCGCCGCAGCCTAACAAAGAACTCGCAATGGTCATCCCCAATATGTCCCTCCACTGGAGGAGGATCTGCTGGCGGGGGCGAGGCCGGCGGGCCGCCCCGTCCTCCTCTTCCCCGAGCGCCCTAGCCTCGCCCACGGCCTCGCCCCCTCCCCCTTCGCCTCATGGCCAGTTCTGCCATTGCGGGTTTAGGAGAAGGAGGGACGCATTGTCGAGCGGCGACCCTCGCCGCCACCGTTGAAGGACCGGGATTTCCTCTCTGCATGGCGAACAGAAGAGAGGAGCAGAAGCTGAAGGAGAAAGAAGATGGGAGAGTGTGGGTCGCCGTCCCGCCCCTCCCGCTCTTTACAAAGGGTTGGGGCTGGGGCTCGACCGCCCCGCTCGGCCAATCAAGAGGCAGAAGGCACAGGGAGCCAGGACCGACCCGCCGCCCCAACCAGCGACGGCCCGGTTTCCCGCCTCCACCATTTGCCACCCCAAGCGCATGGGAGGCACGTGGCAGACATGGAGAACCAAGGGGACGGGTGAGGCGACCTCTCCCCACCCCTTGATCGTGGGGAGTGGACGCCTTGAGGACCGTGCCTCGGCCCCATTCAGTAAATGGGCCGCGCCTCCACGCCTCCCTCCGTTTATAGGGAAGGCGCGAAGCCGCCTCCTTTTGCATTTACTGCGACGTGACACATGCCTGCGGAAACCGCCCCGCGCATGCCGCCCATGCCACGCACGACCCTCCACCCCGCGCCACGCGCGCGGATCGTGGGGGGCGAAGCGCGCGAAAAATCTTACCACAGTGAAAAGCGCCCCGCCTACCCGTGCACCTTTCTGGGCCTGGCCTAGCAACGCGTCGCACTCATGTGTGGCCCTGGCCCGGGGGCTCCTGTCGGTGTACAAAAAGAGGGGTACACTTTTTGTACCCCTATAACTATGCACGGGCAGTCTGAGCCACGGGCACCACCACACCAAGCATGGCAAGGGAGGTGAGGCAGGGTAAGACTGAAGCTCGCTGGAGACTGAAGCCCAAAGCCAAGACCACAAAGAGCAAAGGGGACGAAGCGGGATCCCCCGGCAAGATCCTTGCTGGGAGCTGGTTCTAGCAGGCCCGGCAAGATCCTTGTCGGGACCAGCCTTAGCAGCCCCGGCAAGACCCTTGCAGCGGCAATTCACCCCACGCCTACGGAGTGGATCACCCTTGAGTCCACTTCCCCCATGGGGCAAGGATTCGGGAGGCATCCCCGTAGTGGCATGCAGATCTTTGTGAAGACATTCAAGATCAGATACAAGCTAAGAAGACGACGACCCTTGGCAGGATCCCAGCCAAGGAAGACCACAAGACCTCCGGCAAGCACCTTGCCGGGGATGACAGCAGGCGCCGCGGCAAGACCCTTGCCGGGTCCCCCGGCAAGGCCCTTGCCGAGGACATCCGCCTGGCCACCATCAAGCCCGCACCAACTACGCTTCCACCGCCCCATGCAGCTGCCGACCCAACCAGCTGGGCAGGCACCTGCGTGGCGACATGCAGATCTTCGTGGAGACCCGCCATTGGGCCACCTCAGCTGCCTGCCTGCCTACATGGCACCCCAGGCACCGCTGGCCAGGGCGCGTGTCAACCCAAGGAGGAGCGGCGACGGACAAGACGAACGTCTCCCCTCGTCCCCGATAAAGCGAGGACACCTAAGCTAAGCGCATTAAATGCGCCTTGTCCTGTAATGTGAGGGATAACCTCGCATCACTGTACCCTTTCCACCTCCTGTGTGCCACTGTGGCAACCCCTTTTTCCTATAAAAGGAGGCCCGAGGCGACCAGGAGAAGGATTCGGCTTTTTAGAACTCCACACGACTCGGCTTTTGGAGCTCATCACGCCCCATAGCTAGCTAAAGAACACAAATATATAATCCACCAAAGCAGGAGTAGGGTTTTACGCATCTTTGCGGCCCGAACTTGGGTAAAGGAACCGTGTGCTAACTGTTAGATCCGCTCTTCTCTCAACTCCGTGCCCCGCAACCGTAGTAGGGATTCTTGTGATCCCATAGGTGTCGATCTAAATACACCAACATTGTGGTAGAGCGTAAGGAGGCAGGCAAAGAATATCCAGTTCAGCGGCCGGTTTACTACGTCAGTGAGGTGCTCATCGAATCAAAACAGAGATACCCGCATTGGCAGAAATTGGTGTATGGAGTCTTCATGGCAAACTGGAAGCTAAAGCACTATTTTCAAGGCCATCCAATCACCGTTGTTTATTCAGCTCCGCTGGGGGATATAATCCAGAACAGAGAAGCTACTGGGCGGGTTGCAAAGTGGGCCATTGAACTTAGCCCGCATGGATTAAAGTATGTGCCCCGTACTGCGATAAAGTCCCAGGCATTGGTGGATTTCATCAACGATTGGACAGGGTTGCAAGCACCCGAGGAAAAGCCGGATCATACATATTGGACTATTAACTTTTATGTATCAAGGCAATTGGAGGGCTCGGGGGCTGGAGTCATGTTAACTTCCCCACGAGGTGATAAGTTCTGTTACGTCCTCCGTATAATGTTCCCTTGTACTAACAATGCAGCTGAGTATGAAGCTCTCCTCCATGGTCTGCGGATGGCCAAGGAGATGAGCTTAAGCCCGGTTAAATGCTTTGGTGATTCAGACCTGGTGGCACAGCAAGTATCTGGCAAGTGGGATTCTAAGGATCCGCTCATGGCGGCATATCGACGAGAGGTAGACGCTGTTGCTGGACACCTCAAGGGTTATCAGGTGGATCATATAGAACGGTGAAAGAATGAAGCAGCTGACGCGTTAAGCCGGCTGGGTTCTCAGCGTAAACCGGTTCCACCCAATATCTTCTTGGATGAGTTGCACAATCCGTCGGTGCAGTTACCTTCAGAAGAGGACTTGGCTGTTCCTGATCCAGAGGCACAGTTGGTCGCGGCACTTCATGTTATCCCGGATTGGACGCTTCCCTACCTAGCATACATGAACCGAGGTGAGTTACCAGAGGACGAAGTATTGGCTCGATAGATAATACGGCGGTCCAAGTCAATGACTATTGTCAATGGAGAACTTCATCATCGCAGCGTCTCTGGGGCGTTTCAGCGGTGTGTATCAACAGAGGAGGGATGTGACATTCTTAGAGAGATCCATGAAGGAGATTGTGGTCATCATGCCGGTTCAAAATCTTTGGTGGCTAAAGCTTTTCGTCATGGGTTCTACTGGTTGACGGCTCATGCCGACGCAGAGGACTTGGTCAGAAAATGTGATGCTTGCCAGAAATTCTCATGGCGTGCTCATATACCGGCGCAGGAGTTGAGGATGATTCCAATTACTTGGCCGTTTGCGACTTGGGAGCTTGATATGGTTGAACCCTTCAAGAGATCCCAAGATAAAAGACCCACCTTTTGGTGGCGGTGGACAAGTTTACCAAATGGGTTGAAGCGGAGCCTGTCAGTAAGTGTGATGCGGCAACGGCGTTTCAGTTCATCAAAAAGGTGATTTTCTGGTTTGGCTTTCCACACAGCATTATAACTGATAATGGCACCAATCTATCCAAGGGGGCTATGGAGGAGTTCTGTCAACGAGAGCACATCCGCCTTGACGTATCATCGGTAGCTCACCCACAGTCTAATGGCCAAGCTGAAAGAGCCAATCAAGAGATCTTGAGAGGCATCAAACCCCGGCTTATGGTTCCTTTGCAGAGAACACCGGGTTGTTGGGTGGAGGAATTACCTTCTGTATTATGGAGCACCAATACTACACCTAACAGATCAACAGGGTACATGCCTTTCTTCATGGTATATGGAGCTGAAGCGGTCCTCCCTAGTGATATCCGTCATGACTCGCAGCGGGTGGCGGCTTACGTTGAAACGGATAATGAAAAAGCAAGGCAAGATGCGTTGGACCGGTTGGACGAAGAAAGGGACACAATAGCAGCTCGATCGGTGATTTATCAGCAAGATCTGCGCCGGTACCACAGTCGCCGGGTTAAAACCAGGATGTTTCAAGAAGGAGATCTGGTGCTCCGGCTCATCCAAGACCAGACAGACATGCACAAGCTATCCCCACCTTTGGAAGGACCTTTTGTGGTCAGCAAGAACCTGCACAATGGATCATACTACCTACGGCGGAGGAGGAGACCAAGCGGCCGTGGAACATCGCTCTTCTTCGACCTTACTATGCCTGAGCCATAGGCTCCACTTTATGTACATATCTTTACAATGTATATATTATGATCAATATAATAAACCGGCGCCCCCGATAAAGCGGGGTATCAGCCGCCTTTTTTATAAGAGTATCACATGGGGGCTTCTGTGGGCAAGGGAGTTCCTGTGGCCTCTTAAACCAGCGACCACATCAAGGCCATCATAAGAGCATAGCTCTGGTTGCTTCGGCAATTTCCACATGATGATGATGGGCAAAAGAGATTTTGATGCCTAGCACAACTCAAACATAGGCCCTGATGAGCAATGCTCAAATGCTACCTGGGGGCTCTTGATGCAAGACATCAACGAGTTGAAAACCCTTGTAGTAAACACGGCTTGGAAGCTTGGTGTATACACCTAAAACCCCGGATTAACCTGCCTGCATCAAGTAAGTCACTCCGCCCAGGTAAACCTGGTACGACCCGTCGAACGTACACACAAGTCAATCCTTACGGACCCTAAACTTGGTAACGTTAAATTGACGATCATCAAGTGATTACACAAGTCAAATCTTTACAAGATTTTTTGAACTTGATAGCATTTGACATTGATGATTTGGTTAAGGATTGAGGACCATCTTAACAGGCTTTGCAAAATGGTTAATGACAGTAGCCTGGCAGCTCATAAAAAGCCTTGAATTTGGAGCCTGGCAGCTCGTAAAAAGCCTCGACTACATGGTCTTATTTGCCCAAAACTTTATTTTTATTTTTTATGTTTTATCAAATCTTTATCCTCAAGGTCATTGGTTTTTCAACCAAGTCCATCGATTTAGGGAGTGGATGACTATAAGTTGCCACTACATCTGTTTTTACAGAGTTATAGTCTGGGTTATAAACACCAGTACTGACTACAGCTAAACTGGAGTTCATCATAACCCGGTTCGGTTTTCATGACGAACCGATAAATAATCAAGGGAGTCGTCGGTGCTTGCCCCTTGGATCATTATTTCTTTCGTCCGGATTAAGGTTTATTGTGATACACTTGATCACAGGTATGATACATACTTATACTTTATACACAGTTCAAGTTATCAACTTAGATCATGTGCTTGGGTATTATGACCCGTCCGGCGATGAACCGCCAGGACAGTTTGAACATTGTTTTATGCATAAACAGGTAGAGTAAACTATCAAAAGCATTGAAAGCAGGATATATTTAAGAAGTTGCCAATCAAGGCAATCTCACAAAATATAGTATGGGGTGAAACCAGAGTATCTCAGCTATCCTATTACAAGGCGCTGGAAGGCCCAAAAGAATATCAGTTTTTCTCAAACTACTGGGGCATAAAGTTAAACCGGCGCTGGTTTAAGATTCTGCATCAGCTCGCCGTGAAGATTGAGGGTCAGGTCGCTTCGGGTCTTTGGCGGTTTCTTCCAGCTGCTGGAAGTCAGTTGTGGTCCAGTTAATCTTGGCAAGAGCTCGGAAATAAACTTCGTCATTTATGAGTTCTGACGGATCAATGTCAGGAGCGAAGGTGTGCTTACGGACGGGCGGAATAAGATTTTCAATATCATAAGATGGATGATCTGCCCGCACGTTCTCCGCATCATATCCTGGATGATATCTTGATAAATCGGCTTAGTCGGCAAGTTTGCTCGCAAGAGGCCGCATATCGTTGGTTAAAGCACGTAGATCATCACTGGAAAAGGCTGATCTGTCTTCCTTCATGCTTGGATATCCGTTCGTTGCTTCCGCCGGATCAAAGTCAGGAACCCAAGCCTTCGCTCGGGTTATGGCCATCAGAGCACCGACTCTAGCAGATGACTTCCTCACTTTGACAAGACGGGCAGGCAGAATTGACAGCTTTTCCAAAGTACCTTGGATGGTGGTAGGAGCCGGTTTATTGTGGGAGATAGCGCTAATAGCCCTTTGAGCGCCGGAATATAGCTGCTCCACCAGAGTGTATGCAGCTTTCAATTTCTTCCGCACATCATCCCCAAGATGAGTAATGCGCCTCCCTGCATTACAATTATGAGTTAAACCAGAGAAGTACAGGATTGCAAGGATAAGGTTACGTTAAGAATACTTACAAAAGATGGCAGACATCATGTCATCTATTTGCTGCTTCAATCCGGACAACTCCTCTGTCGCCGGATTAAGAGCAGCCTCTGCGTCACTAGCTCTCTTCTCCAGCCCAGCCTTTTCAACCTCCAAGGCTGACCGCTCTATTTCAAAGTCCTTTTTTAGCTTCTCTATACTTGTTAATGCAGATGTCAGCTCATCATTAACCTTGAGGGTAGCAGTTTCTTGGAACTTTAAAGTATCCCAGATCTCGGTTACTTCAGAGTTCTTCTGGTTTATGTCAGCATGGCACAAGGAAGACACATTATATTTTCATGAGGCATTTGCAGTCAAGTCCCAAGCACATAACAGGTTATGCACTTGGCACTTGGGAGATAATGTGACATTGTTCTAAAAATAGGTGAAATCCCGGTTCACCCTCAAGGAAGTAAACCGGCCCTTGGGGGCTACACGTGCAAATCAAAGCTATCTACTTGATCTACTGAAGTCCCGGTTCACCCTAAAAGGCTAAACCGGCACTTGGGGGCTACGATGGAGTAAAGGTACAATTACAAGGCACAAGCAGAGAGAGGATAAAGATAAAGGAAAAGGAGTTGCCTCATAATGTTCCCTCATTAAGTTTACCAAACCAGCTTCATAATCGTGGCTGGTATGTAGCCGGTTTAAGTATCCAGAATGAAGCTCCTGAGTGCTGAGCTGAGCATAGCTGGACAAAACAGTACTCCACTTGCCCTTGTCCTTGGCTATATGTTTGGCCAAAGCGACAGGCTCCCCTGGGGTGGTAAAACCAGTCCTAGTGATCTCAACATAACCAAGTGAAGCAGCTGTTGGCTTAGAGGGATCAGCAGCAGCAAGGCTGGCCGGTTCAAAATCACGTTCCATGGGATCATTCCTCTGATCAACAAGGTTTTCTTGGTCCATAGGAAGAGGATCATCATGCGGAATTTCAATGTTATCTTCCAAAGGATTAACCGGCTCAGTATCTTCTGCCGGTTCAGGAGCAGTATTGTCGGCTGTCGTTTTGCTCAGCTTGGCCTTTTTGCTAGGCTTGGGCTTACTGTGCAAGTTAGAATCGGAAGAGAGAGATATTACCTCAACAGCGTCCGCTTTACTGCCTTCAGCATGGGCCTGGGAACAGGTATTGTTAATAAAAATATAGATAAATAAAAGATAAGGAAATCAAAAGAATCTGGTGATACCTCGGAGGCCGGATCATCCTCTTCCGCATTAGATCCCAATGCGGCAGTATTCTTCTTCTTGTTTCTCTTAATAGCCAGGACCTTTTGGCGAGCTGCCTTCGCCGGTTTGTCCTGGGTCTTCCTTTTCCAGAAAGGGCCATTGTCCTATTTACATGAATAAAGACATTTTAAGACAAGTACTACGGACGGATTAAAACAAAGCAAAATGACAGCACAAATTCTTACCGATGGGGGTTTGTTGGTTACACAGAAGGGTGCCAAGCCGGTCTGACTGCAATCTTCCAGAGGTAAATTAAGCAGCTTCTTGACGGATTCATTAATCTCGCTTTCTGGCAGCACCGTCTCTGTGTGGCGCAAAGGGTCCTTGGGATTCCCAGTATATTCACACATTAAACCAGAACACCGGCTTAGCGGGAGAATACTCCAAGAAAGCCAGCAACGGATGAAGTCAACTCCTATCAGTCCGTCGGCTACAAAGGCCCTAAGCTTTGAAAGCTGAGGGGCATATTGCGCTCGCTCTTATGCACTTAAACGCTGTGGAAAAGGGTGATTCTCTGGAAGATGGTGGGAGCGATAACCCGGCAATGGATTTTCACCTTCAGGTGAAGTGTCTACACAGTAGAACCAAGTCTGATTCCAGTCCTTTGGATGGCTGTGGAGAGTGGCGTGAGGAAAACTAACATCCTTCCTCTTCTGAATAATCATTCCGCCAAGTTCAGTGTTTGGACCATCATGAAATTCAGTTCGGCGGTTTAAGTGAAAGAAGTCCCGGAATAGCTCCACTATTGGCTCCTCTTGCAGATAAGCTTCACAAAAGACTTGGAAGTTGCAGATGTTTGATACAGAGTTGGGACCGATGTCTTGTGGATGAAGTTGAAAGTTTGCTAGCACATCACAGAAAAACTTTGACCCAGGAGGGTTGAACCCCCGGGCCAAGTGATCAAAGCAGACGATGATTTATCCTTCCTTGGGCTCTAAAGGACATTCTGATCCGGGAGCCCTCCAGTGAAGGACATCCTTTGGTCCTAAAGCGCCAATTGAGGCCATTTTCTCTAAATCATCCTCGGTAATCCGGGATGGGACCCAGTTGCAGGAAACAAATTGTTTGGCTTGAGTAGTCATCTTTTCGGAAGGGAAAGGCTGAAAATACAATGAAGATCCAGTTTGTGATCTACGCAGATTTAAACCGGTATGCTCTATGAAGGTACTGGTGTAAACGGCGGTTTAAGCAGGGGCCTAATGGTATCTACCGGATTAAATATCCGGAACAGCTATAACCACGACATCTACCGGATTAAGAAGTTTGAATCAAAGTTAAACCACCAACACAGGAAAACAGGACGCAGATCTGAAGTTTTGAGGAAACAACTTTCACATAGACAACAGTAAAATACGGATCTACAGCATGTGGAAAACTCAGAAATAATTCAAGTTATATTCAGTAGACGCGGGGAAGGTCCTAAGCAGATTCAGTCTAACTAGCCGTATGGGGAGAAATAAAGTTACAACGATGGAGCGGAGTCATGCTTACGGTGGTTGACCTAAAGTTTGAGATCTACGAAGAAGTACTGCCTATGGCGAAGAACTACGAAGAACAGGGACTTATCTACGAGCTTGCATGAGGAAACCCTAGAACTGAGATCTATGAGAAGGGAAGAAGACGTACCCGAGGCGACGGGTGCAGAGAGGTACTGGCGAATCTCTGGGAACGTTCAGGTTGATGCAGCGGCCGAGCTTTACGAAGACGTAGAGTTCGACGGACGGCGACGGAGCTCGAGCGCAAGAGGATAGAGGAAGAAGAAGAGGCAAGGGGGGGGGGGAAAGGAGGTGCCCCTCTGCCCTATTTATAAGCCGAAGGGATAAAACGGCAGGCACGGGAATCGAGGAGCCCAAAAGGCGGATATGGGCGATACTGTCGCCTCGATCTTCGGAGCTTTAATGAATAAAAGGTTAAAAAAATAGGTACAAGTATTAAATGCGCAGATGTCGTCATGGCGGTTTAAAGTGATCTGAGGAGATGACGTCATGCCGGTTTACAAAGCATGCTGAAGCTGCAGGAATGGAAATTTGTACAAGACTTGAAGATTGACATGAACAGGTGCAAATCAATCTGGGGCCTAATGTCAGGGATATTACTACCAGGTATAAATCGCCCAGGAAGGGGCCGGTTTATGTTATCAAGATTATTTTACCAAAGACCAGCGGAGCATGAAGTAGAAGATTTCAGCCCAAGAGGTTTAGAGCCCAAATGTTAGGGCCCATGATTTGTAAACCGTCATATTATGTAACTTGGGATGTAAGATAGAAAGAACAGAGACCTAGGCGGACACGTTTATGAGCCGGCCTCGGGACTCTGTAAACCGGGCCGGGCGTCACCTCTTATATAAAGGGACGACCCGACGACGGTTCAGGACAGAGAACAACAGTTTGAGACACAGGTAAAGCGGATTCGCTCACTGGTCATCGAAACCCTAGCAATACACACCAAACTAGACGTAGGCTTTTACTTTCATCGAAGGGGCCGAACTAGTATAAAACCCCTGTGTCCGCGTCCACTTTAACCCCTTTAGGCTAACCCGTAGCGATGGCTCTACGACTAAGTCCTTTTGCTAGGGAATCTGCTGTGACAAAACCACGACACTAATCGATTGCTTAATAGGCGGATACGCACTTGGGCACGACCTATAAGAGCAATGTAACGCCTTCCTATCACAAGTATGCTATGTGTGTATGATGTGCCGATGCTTAAGCACAAGATGAAGTATTTATATTTCGTATGATCTCTTTTGATGCAAGGTGTTTGATGCTATTATTATTTTGCTTATAAGCTTTGGATGGCTCTGTTGCTTAAGAGCTTGTGAGCTCTTTCTTTGGCCACTTATGCATGCTTCTCGGATCAAGATAGCTATTGTGTATGCGGAACACTCTTGTGTCACACGGAGATATGACGATGTAGTATGCAATGTCTATGACTATCACTAATGTGCACAAGTGTCGTGGCCCGGCAATACTCAAATGGCTAGTCTCGATGGGAAAGCTACGCAAAATAGTCAATGAGGGTTTATCAATGCAATTCCAATGTAGTAAACAAAGTGTCGTCGATGTTACCGTCCTTGTCGAGGTTGAGAGGTGGTCTTGTCGATGTCGCTCCGCTTCGAGATAGCCGAAACACAAACGGAAACGGATGATACAAGACACAAAGAGGTAAGACCGTAGGGTTTTGGGTAGGCAATGAAAGTGGTGGTAGGTTCATATGTCGAGGGTGTAGCGCAAGGGGTAGCTAGGGTTGTTGCGGTGGCGGAAACGGGGCTGCGAAAAACTGTAGAATGCAGTTTCGTCAGGGGAGGCCGGATGATCCGGACGTCTGGCCGGATGATGCGGGTCGGAGCCGGATGATCCGGGTGGGGAGCCGGATGATTCTGGTGGGTCAATCCTCACGGGATGATCTCGGGGAGGGGGAAAATATGGTGGAAAATGCATTTTTCTTCGATTTTGGGCGGGTTTTTGTGTTGGGGGATGTGGGGGAAAGGGTAAACCACTTGTCACACAGCTTAACCACGGATCACAATCAACAAAATCTCATCAAAACAAACAAATCAAAAAAATGTGTGGCTATTTTTGTGGGGTTTTTCGAAATTGGACGAAAAACAACAAAAACAAGCTAGAAAACAAGGTGTGGGGCTCCAGATTCGTGATCAACCAAGGCTCATGATACCATAGATGATGTAGGGTGGAACCCTACGTGGACAATCTTTCACGAAAAGGAGGGATCCCGAGGAAGAACACGAGGGGCACGAGGAAAAACACAAGAGGGACAAGGAGAAAACACTCAAATTAACAAGCTTAGGTCACACAAATGGTAGATCCGGGTACACAAAGTGCGATACATGATACACGATCAACTAAGGATGATACAAGTGGTGGTAGTCATCTCCGTGAGGAGGTCTTGATGTTCTTATCCGTTAAGGAGGTCTTGAATCCGGTGGATCTTCTCCAAGCAGGCCGCGGTCTCGTAGGATAGGAACCACTAAGGTTTTGGATGAGCTAACACAAAGCTAACCCTAGATAGTATGGGTGGAGTGACATATATAGGCTAGGAGGCGCGAAGGGGTACATGGGCTTCGGCCCAATAGTCATGCACACAGGCACTGTCCGGATGATCCGGGCGTTGGTCATGATGATTCGGGCTTCGGGGGTCCGGATGATCCGGGGCGGCGTCCAGATGATGCGGACATGTCTTTCTGCAGTGGGGAGGTCCGAATGTCCGGGTGCGTCCGGATGATCTGGGCCGGGGTTCGGATGATCCGGCTTCGGCGTGGAGCTTCGGGTGTCGAGGGCGCGCATTATCCGGATCGTCCGGACGTTGGTCCGGATCATCCGGGCTCTGTCCGGATCATCCGGGTCTTCGTCTGGATCATTCGGGCTGTCTGAGTCCTGGCTGTTTTCTCCTCCTTCTTCCTTCTTCGATTCTTCTTGTCCCTTGACTTCTCCATGGTTGCTCCCGAGGTGCCTGAGTATGCATAGAACTTCGGATGAGGGTAGATTCCATGTCTCGTGTGAATCGAAACGACGTAGAGAGAGGACTGAAGTGACCTCGGTCTCGAGAGCTCGTACTCGAGCGCGTGTCATGGGTCCACTTGGTACTTGGTGAGGCGATGGTAGGTCCTTGGGGCTGACCTTGGGATGCTCCGCATCATTTCTCCTCATATACTATTTCACCTTAGCTAGAGGTCCGTCGCCCCCTGGATTTCAATTCCTGGTCAGTTGATTCCCAATTAAAGGAAACATTCCCCGGCATAACATGCGCTAGTCCGCCTATTACGCCGGGGAAGCAGCGCCTCAGTGTTTTATCTTAGGGGTGGTTTGGGCCTAGGAGCTCCCGGTGCCCGATCTGAAGGTCAGCCGGGATTAAAGGGGTGGTCGGGGGTGCTGCCAAGCACGGCGGTGGTGTGATGTCGAGGGGTGGGCAGGGCGGCGGAGGGAGGGGTCTCGACCGGTGGTCGCTGGCAGTTCGAGAAAGATCGTCAATAGTGACTCGCGGGAGGTAGACGAAGGTCATCTGCCTGTTCCTTCTAGATCAGACGGTTCATAAAAAATCGATTGACATTTTTATTTTCAGTCGGCTGTTATTTTGATAGGACCACATGTGGTGGTGTGCTGGAGGAGTACCTGCATTTCCCATCCATCCTTGCGCTCATATATTACAAAATCATACGGAGTAGAATCTAATTTTGTTTGCCATGCAATGTGGTAGAGCTATCTTATGTTTCTTGTCATCTTTATTTCAGCCACCTGCTATCTGCTACTTTTATAGTGCACTAGTTCTACACACACTTCACCCATACTCTCACTATTGTGCTTTTATGCATGGGTATTTCAGACTCAGCCTTGACAGAAGCATGTCATAAAAGGGAGAGGTTGCTCATGTTTTCATCACGGGCATGCAAGACACGTCACATCATTATAAAGGGTGAAGTGTCAGCAATGGAGGCGGTAAACGTAGCTCTGGAGTTGATGACCTCGCTCGCCATGAACCACCATCCCAGGTGATTGCTTTAACTTTGCGGTGTCATATGTGGTTGCATGTTGCATATGGTGTCTAGCTTGTATTCAAAAGGCCGAACTTGGTCTTTATTAAGATAGGGAAAGATATTTTTACATGAACCACCATCCCGAGAGCACCAGAAGACAAATAGCTAGTCAGGGCACTGTCCGAGCCAGTGAAAATCCCAGCACAGACATGCATCACCTCGAAGCCAACTAAAAAGCCACGATGGTGGTGAAGCAGCCCGCCTCCTACCAGGATCTCAAGTCCTTGATGATCATGCTCACCACTCCAGCAGGATGTCTTGCTTCCTATTTGGTTAAATTGCATCTGCTTAGCTTACACATTATACCTTTCAATATGACATGCCTTCATGTTTTTGGTACATACTAGTACATCTGTCTATTAGCCATGTTCTTACATCAAACTAATGTTCTTGTGTATCCCTCATCAATCACTTATGATGAGACAGTCGGGCTTGTGGACAACTGTAAGAAAACATCCTCTTTTAAAGAATGCAGTGTCAGCCTCCCCACATGATTCTCAAGAAACGACAATGCTAGATGAAGATAGTCAATGTACCTCTGTAGTTGATGTCTGCATTTCCCCTACACCACCATCGTAGGTGCTTGTTGTAACTTGGCAGCGTGATATGTGGTTGCATGTTGGATATAGTGTCTAGATTGTAATTATTCCAATCTGGTTAAATTGCATGTGCTATTCTGCTTAGTTTATACATGATACATGTGAATGTGACACGCCTTCCTATTTATGGTACATAGTACATCTTTCTATTAAGCATCTCCTTACATAAAACAACTATTTTTTTGTAACCCACATCAATCAATTATGATGAGACACGTATAGTAAATGCAGAGTGATATTGGTTGCATCTTTCATATGATTTATAGCATGCGCTGCTTCTAATCTGTTGAAACGCCATTTGATGTAGGGTGGAACCCTACGTGGCCGATCTTTCACGAAAAGGAGGGATCCCGAGGAAGAACACGAGAGGCACGAGGAAAAACACAAGAGAGACAAGGAGAAAACACTCAAATCAACAAACTTAGGTCACACAAATGCTAGATCCGGGTACACAAAGTGCGATACACGATACACGATCAACTAAGGACGATACAAGTAGTGGTAGTCATCTCCGTGAGGAGGTCTTGATGTTCTTCTCCGTATAGGAGGTCTTGAATCCGGTGGATCTTCTCCGAAGAGGCCTCAGTCTCGTAGGAGAGGAACCACTAAGGTTTTGGATGAGCTAACACAAAGCTAACCCTAGATAGTTTAGGTAGAGTGATATATATAGGCTAGGAGAGGCGAAGGGGTACATGGGCCTCGGCCCAACATCATGCACGCAGGCACTATCCGGATGATTCGAACGTTTGTCCAGATGAACCGGGCTTCGGGGGTCCGGATCATCCGGGGCGGCGTCCGGATAATCCGGACAACTCTGATCTGCTGCGGGTGGCCCGGATGTCCGGGTCTTGGTCCGGATGTCCGGAGGTGTCCGGATGATCTGGGCCGGGGTCCGGATGATCCAGCTTCGGCGTGGTGCTTCGGGTGTCGGGGCGTGCATTGTCTGGATCGTCCGGACGTTCGTCCGGATCATCCGGGCTTTGGCCGGATGGTCCGGGACTGCGTGCGGATCATCTGGGCTGGCTGAGTCTCGGCTGTTTTTCAGCTCCTTCTTCTTCCTTCGATCCTTCTTGTTCCTTGACTTCTCCATGGTTGTTCCCGAGGTGCCTGAGTATGCAAAGAGTCTCTGATGAGGGTAGCAGCCATGTCTCATGTGAATCAAAGTGACGTAGAGAGTGGAGTGAAGTCACCTCGGTCTCGAGAGCTCGTGCTCGAGCACGTGTCATGGGTCCACTTGGCACTTGGTGAGACGACGGTAGGTCCATGTGGATGACCTTGGGATGCTCCGCATCATCTCCCCTCCCTTGGGAAAGATCCGAGCTCGGATCGAAATCTTCATCACCATGGAAAGTGGAGAGATCCTGGACGTTGAAGACATCGCTCACGTTGTACTTGTCGCATGGAATGTCGATCTTGTAGGCGTTGTTGTTGTAGCGTGCGAGCACCTTGAAGGGTCCGTCGGCCCGAGGTAGTAGTTTGGACTTCCGTGCGTTGGGGAAACGGTCCTTGTGAAGATATAGCCATATGAGATCGCCCGGTTGGAACACCATAGGCTTTTTGTTGGCGTTGAGCTTGGACGCTAGTCGATGTACTTGCCGCTCGATCGTTGCCCTTGTAGCATCATGCACCTTCTTGAGATAGCTTGCTCGAGCACTTGAGTCCAAGTTGATGCGTTATTGTAGAGTTAGAGGTAGGATGTCCAATGGGGACAATGGGTTGAAGCCGTAGACGGCCTCGAAAGGGGACTTGCCGGTAGTCGAATGTCTTGCGCGGTTGTAGGCGTACTCGGCGATGGGCAAGCATTGCTCCCATTCCTTGATGTTCTTCTTAATCAAAATGCGAAGAAGCGTCGAAAGCGTGCGGTTTGTCACCTCCGTTTGGCCGTCGGTTTGTGTATGATATGCCGAGGAGAAGAGTAGCTTGATGCCGAGTTTGGCGCATAGAGTCTTCCAAAAGTAGCTCAAAAACTTGACGTCCCGGTCTGACGCGATCTTCTTGGGCACTCCATGTAGACGAATGATTTCCCTACAAAATAGACTTGCCACATGTGAAGCATCGTCGATCTTGTTACAAAGAATGAAATGAGCCATTTTAGAGAATCTATCCACGATAACAAACACGGAATCTTTTCCATTTTGAGACCTAGGCAGTCCAAGTATAAAGCCCATGCTTATGTCTTCCCATGGATGGTAAGGAATAGGAAGTGGCATGTAAAGACCATGAGATTGAGCTTTTGACTTAGCTTTGCGACATGTAGAGCATCGGTTGGTGAGGCGTGAGACGTCACGTAGCATCTTGGGCCAAAAGTAGTTCTTAGAGAGCGTAACAAATGTCTTGTCACGACCAAAGTGTCTGTAACACCCCAAAAATTTAACCATGTTTTATAAATTAAAATTTTGCCAGGAAATTAAAAATTGTCATTTGCTGGATGTTCCTTTAGATTCCAGGACCCTTCTTTTCCATGTATGTTGGATTTTTTACCACTAGTAAAAACATTCCAATTATTGTTAGACTCTCATATTCACTCATTAAAACTTTTCTTATATCAGTAGAATTAATTATATAATTGTCTCCCTATTTTTTCTTCTCTCTATAAATGGTTTCCCTTAGTTTTAGGGCCCCATTTGAACTGCAACCACTTGTGAAATTTATTTAAATATCCAACCAAAAATTGGAGATGTCATGTAATGTTGTTAGATCACCTTTATGCAAGAATATATTTATTTCATTTAATATTTTGAGCTCCACACCATGATTTCCAATCTGGTCCAGTGGACCAAATTGCACTACAACCTCTTTAAATATTCCTTTAATGCTTCCACCAAAATTATGGGATGTTCATAGGAGTATGCTATTCAACTTTTTGCAAAACCCAGAGTAGTCCTTTGGAAAATTTGTGTGAAACAACCTCATTTCCATTCTGGTCCAGTTTGGTATTTTGCACTGCAACTGTAGTTTATTTTGCTCCAGTGCCCCTGAGCTTCCTCCTGCTTATAACCATTCTTGCAAAACCCTTAAGTCCAGGAGAGTGGACCCATTGGAAGAATTTTGATTCATGAAAAATGCCCTTCATTTCCTGTCCAGAACTGAAGATTTGCAAGACTTGCACTAGCAAGTTTCTGGTTTTGCCCAAATAGCTTTGCCATCATCTCATTTACCTAAAGAGACACTGATCCGGAAAATTTGGCCACCCCAAGAGTTGCCTAGTGGCCTCTAGCATTTTGTCAAACATCTGAGATGCATGACCAGTTTTGGCATGATTTTTACTTTGCACTGTGACCTTGCACCTACATACATGCTGGCATGTCCACTAATCTCAATCAAGCCTCTAAGATAACCCTGCTAATTCCCAGCCTTATCCAAGCCCTGTGGCATGCTCTGCCACTTTGTCGAGCAGTTCACGCGCGTGCTCTGGGCGCGCCCAGAGCGCACGTTTTGCACGCGCGCGCACCAAGCCGCCGCGTCCCTCTGCCAACAGCCCCGCCCGTTCTGGCCGCTGCACTCGCACCGTCTGCATGCCTGCCCTCTCCCCCACCACAGAGACGACACTGGAACCCCACAGTGCCGCCGTCAGGTCGGCCACGACAGCTAGCGGGCAGCCACAGCAGCTCCTGCCATGGGCTGCGTCGCCCAAGCCCCCAGCGCTCGCCACCTGCCCCCTGGAGCAGCTCCAGATCATCCGCAAGCTCGTCCCCTAGCGCACCTCGCTGCCACGTCGCCCTAAGCTATACAATGGCGGTCGCCGGAGATCTTATCCTCGGCCGCCGCGGAAACGCCATTGCTCACCTATTTAAGGATGCTCCGAGCCTCTCCGCATCCTCAGACAGTCACTAGCCACCCCGCAGAGCAAACCCGTAGCAGCCAATCATCCAGGGGAAGTTTTCTTCTCCAACTCCAGCGAGTACAGCCGCTGCCGCCCTCCAGTCCAATACGTAGCAACCCGAGCCACTTCCGTCCAGCCAACACCACCATTCGACCACCCATGACCCTGCGGAGCCGCCCATCGTCTCAAACTAGCTCGGGAACCACCGTAGGGCGAAGCCCCAATTCCACCCGAGCCCGCCGTCTGCTGCGAAGCTCGTCGCCGGAGTTTTCCTCCACCTCCGTCGCCCCCTCGACCACCGCGAGGACCGCCCCAGTCTAATGAATCCATCCCCGCCCTCGGATGCCCTCAAGGAGCCGCCGTTCGCCGGCGTTGATCGTCGGAGCCGCACCTCTGTTCGACCAGAGGAAGAAGGAGGCGGGGGCGATTGGTCAAACCTAACCAGTGGGCCCCCTGGGCCCTCTGTCAGCGAGACAGCACCAGCCCACGCGTGCATAAGTGAAGGCTCAAACCCCCGAGTACGTCTACCCCACTTCGAAAGTGTATTCTAATCAAAACATTTTCCTATTTCTGCTTTATTCTAAAAACAGATTTGACTAAACTTTGACTGGCAATATCTTTTTAAATATTAATCCAAATGACTTGATTCTTTTTCTGTTGTTTCCCAAATGTTGTCAAGTTTATTTTCATATTTATATGAAAATTTTCCAGACAACTTTTTTTGGGCTGTTTTGAGTCTATGTATTGATTGCATATTATTTCATTTAGGATTTGGAAGAGGGAGAAAACTTCCAACAAAGTGTTGGAATGCATTTATCCTCCCCTCTACTTGAAGGCAAGCACTTTTGAACCCTGGTTTATTGCATGCAGTTGTTGTTGACAAAATTGCAACAATATGAAGGCTTTCATTTTATTTCATATGTGATGATATGATCGTACCCATGAGTGCATGAGGTACACACTTGCTAAGAATGATTCGTCCATATGTGGTTAAGTAGTTTCATGTGTACCCATGAGTGCATGAGGTACACATTTCATGAGTGAAGGCTTTGATTCGTATGCCTTTCATGCCTAACGGAAGGAAGCCGTGAAAGTCGCGGTCTTGTGTA
This sequence comes from Secale cereale, assembly GCA_902687465.1. Taxonomy (NCBI): domain Eukaryota; kingdom Viridiplantae; phylum Streptophyta; class Magnoliopsida; order Poales; family Poaceae; genus Secale; species Secale cereale. Next base: position 418,673,997 of record LR738710.1, read on the forward strand.
GACGCGAGCTTGTCACTAGCCCCCCATCGGGACGGTGGAATCCGGTACGGCTTGGTAAGGCATGACGGATAGTGTTTCCGACTGTTGTTGCAAAATATATCGTTTTTGACTAATCATATGAGTAATGCTGAAACCTCCTGAGTCGACCGTAGATCGAGTCTTGTTCTAGTAACCCCCATACTTGTTATGTGCTACCACTTGTCCCTGCCGCAGGTAGGGTTGGTTCAATAAGTGTCAACCCCTGTCCTAGCACACACCGTACAGAGAGGCCATGGTGGAAGATACCGGCTACATCCAGTAGGCATGCCACCTGGTCCGGGAGCATGGGTGTTTCCAGTTGGGACCGAGAGGGGGGCACCCCTTAGAGCGCGCAATAGAAATTTTATCCCATGCTATGCGAGGTTGTAGCCTCCCCACTCAAAGTTTGATTTGACAGGTGTCATGGGTGATTCCAGGCACAGGTAAAGCTAAGCTGGTGTGTGCAAGTCAGGCGGGTTTTCTACTAAAAGGCCGTAGACGGTATTAGTCCGATGGACTAAGGAAAACCGTTACTCATGGGTAAAGAGTACACCCTCTACAGAGATACTAAACCTATTCGAATAGTCGTGTCCATGGTTAAGGACTAAAGTCTGGGATGGGTCGAGTGTCGGTCTTAGAGTCGGTCTTTGGAGGAGAAACTACTTAACCGGGACCTGGACCATGATGTGTGATATGTGGTATTTATGATTATCTTTGTGGACTAACTATTTGTGTTATATGAATGAATGAGTACCCCTGGATATTCAGCATGATTTATGTTTATTCCTTTTAAGCCCTTTCTGTGATGTCGCTCAGACGTCCGACTGTGGCATTCTTGTTATTTTCCTTATAAGCCCTTTCTGAGGTGTCGCTCAGACGCCCGACTGTGGCATGCTTATTATTTATTTTCCTTATAAGCCCTTTCTATGGTGTCGCTCAGATGCCCGACTGTGGCATGCTTGTTATTTTATTTTCCTTATAAGCCCTTTATGTGGTGTCGCTCAGACGCCCGACTGTGGCAT
>LR738710.1:418675131-418709641 GCA_902687465.1 Secale cereale
GTGGTGTCTCTCAGACGCCCGACTGTGGCATGCTTATTATTTATTTTCCTTATAAGCCCTTTCTGTGGTGTCGCTTGGACGCCCGACTGTGGCATGCTTATTATTATATTTTTCTTATAAACCCTTTATGTGGTGTCGCTCAGACGCCCGGCTGTGGCATGTTTGCTATTTATTTTATTATCACTCTCTGATTGCATATGCCTTTTTATACAAATGACCTGCTTGCATTATTAACCGTCATATCAGTATTATCATCGGGATCAACATTATTCTCGAACATGTTTATATCTCACCCATGTTCAAAATGTTTGCGAGTACATTCAAAGTACTCACTGGCTTATCCCTGGCTATTGTCTTGGCCAGATTCCTTGCGTGGGAAGGAACAATGCGATGACAGCCCCGGAACCAGCGAAATGGAGTTAGCAGCCTCGCGAAGATAGGAGTGAACCTCGTCAGCTGTTCCTGTGGGAAATGGAGTCCCATAGTCACCGATGAACCACAAATCGCTTCCGCCATCAGCCACTAGAAACCTTGTGTTGTACTCACAGGCCATAATGGTCTTGTACTGCATATCTTGTATTTTGCTTGGAGATTCTGTAACCAGTTTGTGCCTCATCAGCTAACAGTAAATCCTGGGGCTGGTGAGCAGAAGGCCCGCTTTCGGGAAGTTTATATCCCGAAAATCCGGTCCTTACAGTGTCCCATGAGTCCTCCTCCATGAGATTCCTGCAAAAGGAGCAAACGAAGCGAAGACTCGGGAATGCAAAGTTTGTTATCCCTCATAAGATATCCATTCGTGATGTAGTAATGTTCCCAAGAAGTGTGAGTCAAACACTTAGCATAAGTGTTTTATGTGCTCAAAGCCAATAACATTCAACTCAAGTTTTGTGACAAGCATGCATTTGCGGGAAAGCGCATCTGCCACAATATTTTCTTTGCCTTTGATGTACTTGATGACATAGGGAAAACACTCTATAAACTCACTCCACTTAGCATGACACTTGTTCAACTTAGTTTGACCTTTGAGATACTTGAGTGTCTCATGGTCCGTATGAAGAATGAATTCATGAGGTCGAAGGTAATGTTCTCAAACACGCAAAACTCTCACCAAGGCATATAGCTCTTTATCATAGATGGGGGTAGTTAAGTTGCACTCTGGATAGCTTCTCGCTAAAGTATGCAATTGGGCGCTTTTCTTGCATCAGCACGCCACCTATGCCGGTACCACTAGCGTCACAATGAATATCAAAATGTTTATCAAAGTTTGGTAGGGCGAGGAGTGGTGCGTGGGTGAGCAAGTCTTTGAGCTTAATGAACGCGGTGTCTTGCGAAGGACCCCAAAAAAAAGGGTGCGTTCTTTTTGCTCAAAGCGTGGAGAGGCATAGCAATTGTGCTAAAGTCCTTCACAAAACGTCGATAGGAACCGGCTAAACCAAGAAAGCTACGCAGTTGTTGGAGATTCGTTGGTTGAGGCCAAGTTTTAATTGCTTCAATTTTAGTTTCATCAACGTGAACACCTTGTGAAGAAACAACAAACCCTAGGAAAATGACCTTGTCAACGCCAAAAGTGCAATTTTCCATGTTAGCATATAAGCGCTCTTTCCGAAGTGTTTGCAAAACCATACGGATGTGTGTCACATGGTCCGCAAGCGACTTGCTAAAAACGAGGATGCCATCAAAGTAAACCACTACAAAGACGCCTATGTAGGTGCGTAGAACAAAATGCATGAGACACATAAATGAACCGGGCGCTTTCGATAAACCGATTGGCATGACAAGCTACTCATATAACCCAAACTTTGTTTTGAAAGCCGTTTTCCACTCATCACCCTCTTGAATGCGAATTTGGTAGTAACCACTTTTAAGATCAATTTTCGAAAAGATGGTGGCACCACATAATTCATCAAGAATGTCGTCTAAGCGTGGGATAGGGTGACGGTATCTAACGGTTATAGCATTTATCGGGCGACAATCGGCACACATGCGAAAACTTCCATCTTTCTTAGGCACGAGAATAACCGGAACGGCACAATGGGCTCAAGATTTCACGTACATGACCTTTGTCGATGAGTTGTTGTACTTGCCATTGTATCTCCTTGGTTTCCTCGGGGTTGACGCGGTAAGGAGCCTTGTTCGGAAGTGGTGCGTCGGGTATGAGGTCGATGCGGTGTTCGATTCGCGAAGTGGAGGTAGACCCGCAGGTAGCTCATCGGGGAAGACGTCCGAGAATTCCTGCAACAATTGAGACAACACTAACGGTGGATGTGGTGAAGTGATAGTAGGTTTGGCTTCCCCTTTGCATAAAAGCACAAGGTGAAAGACACTCGAGGGGTTCTCATGCACTTCTCTCATCTCACTTTTGGTGGCGAATAGCGCTAGTTGTTTGTTGTCACACATCATGGAGTCGCTCATATTTGGCTTGTGGCTCTCACTCTCCTTTTGGTGGCTCACTCTCTCACCACCCTCTCCATGATGGTTGGTAGGTAAGTTTTTGTCGGCGGCTACTTGACTTGGTGACATTGGGCTTAGCACGAACTCCTTTCCTTTCACCTTGAAGCTATAGTGGTTGGTCCGTCCATTGTGTCTGACTCCACGATCATATTGCCATGGTCGTCCAAGAAGAAGGTGACACACGGACATAGGGACCACATCACACTCAAGTGTGTCCTCGTAGGCGCCTATCTTGAAGGAGACTTGCATGGTATGCTCGACTCGAAGAGTTCCGGCGTCGCTAAGCCATTGGACCTTGTAGGGATGAGGGTGCTTTGGCTTCACCAAGTTTAGCTTGGCGCATAGCTCTTTGCTTACCAAGTTGTGACAACTTCCTCCATCGATGATAACCTTGACGGAGCATCCATTGGTGCTGGCCTTGGTATGGAAGATATGACATCTTTGATCGTCATCTTGTTGATGTTGGAGTGTCAAGACCTTGGAGACAACGAGATTGGGACTCGATTCATTGTCGCAAAACACTTGAAGGTCTTCATCTTCATTCACTTGGTGATGCATAGCGACATGTTCAAGGGCTTCTATCTCATCATCGCTCATTGGGTCATAAGATCCGTCATCATTGATGATCATGGTACGAACGGTCTTGCACTCAAATGACTTGTGGCCTCGCCCTTGGCACTTGAAGCATTTGATGGAACTCGTCTTGGAGTTGTCCTCGGTTGGAGTTGTAGATGATGAAGCTCTTGGCTTGAAGTTGTTTGTAGAAGGTGGCCGACTTTCTGTAGTCGCATTCTTGTAGCTTGACTTGTCGCCGAAGTTTGTAGATGGCTTTGTAGTGGTAGGAGGAGCCGAAATCGTTAAAGCTTGGTTGTAGGAGATGAAGTTTTTGGAGGTGAACTTGGAGTACTTGTAGTCGTCTTGAACTTGTCGCTCCGCTTTGGTGGCTTGATGTACTAGCTCGAGGAGATTGGTGTATGGTTGAAAGTCTGCAATCTTCTTGATAGGATAGTTGAGTCCATTAAAGAATCTCGCCATCATTTGTTCTTCATCTTCCATGATGTTTGCTCGTATCATGGCAATCTCCATCTCCTTGTAGTACTCTTCAACGGACTTGGTACCTTGCTTGAGGAGTTGTAGCTTCTTGAACAAGTCACGTTGTAGTGTGTTGGCACGAAGCGTGCTCTCATGACTTCCTTCATTTGAGCCCAAGTAGTGATGGGAGGTTCGCCTTTTGCTTCTCTTCTATCAATGATTTGCTCCCACCAAATGAGAACATAGTCTTGGAACTCAAGGGAGGCCATAGCAATTTTCTTCTCTTCATCAAAGTTGTGGAGGCGAAAGATTTTATCAACTTTCAATGCCCATGAGAGGTAGTCTTCGGGATCAATGCTTCCAGAAAACTTTGGCATTGTGAATTTAAGCTTGCCATAGCGATGCTCGTCATTGTTTGCTTGCCTATTGGGAGGGCGTTCTTGATTTGGAAAGTTGTCAACCTCATGTTGCTCTTGGCGGAGTAGATGTTCATTGTCATGGTGTACTTGCCAAGCTTGCGGTTCTTGTAGAGGTTGTTGTTCTTGTCGTGCTTGAGGAGGAACTTCTTGTTGCATTCGTGCTTGGTGGCGCCTCTCGTGCATCTCATCTCAAAGAAATCCTCTTCTTGATGAGTGTGTCGATTGCGAGTTGCAACATTGCGATGTGAATCACGTAATGCTCGTTGTGCCTCAAGAGCTAGAGCTTCTCGTCGGTGTTGTGCTTGAAGATGAGCTTCGGCATCTTCTTCTTCTTGCTGTTGACGTGCTCGCTCTTGTTGTTGTTGACGTAGTCTTTGCCGTTCTTGTGCATGCTCAAGTGTAGCTTGGTTTTGACGATGTCGATTTTCTTGTTCTTCAAGTAGGTCTTGAGAACTCTTGTCATGAAGTGGATTCCGGTTTTCATGTCGATCTTGACGTGCGGCTTGACAAAGAGTATTTGATGTAGGTGTACTTGAGCCGTCCGTGGAGTCTGCGTGTCGACTTGAGTGGCTTCGTCTTTGAAAAGATGTGGAAGAAGAGCGTCAGTTGACTATCAAAGTTTGAAGCGCATCGAATTGAGTAGCCATGTTGGTGTTGATGATGTCGAATTCCTCTCTTGTTCTTGCTTCAAATTGTCACGCGTCAGCGGCGACTTGCTCAGTGTGCTCTCGCATAGCTTCACTTTCTTGATGTAGAGCTCGTTGGACAGCGAAGAGATGTAGTTTGGTGACGTAGTTGTTTGATTCTTGAGGATCATCGAAGAGCGGGTTCGTAGATGTACTTGGCCTATCCATTGTCACAATCAAGTATGTGAGTGGGAGAAAGGAGAAGACAATACCAAATGTACCTTGACTGAAGTTGACAATGGATCAATGATCACTCAATAATGTAACCAGGAAATAGCACTATTGGTACCAAGTCTTGTCGATTCTCACACCTACACAAGTAAAGCTTTTAGAGGAGCTTGGTTAGGATGGTGGCAAAATTCAATGCAAAAAGTGAGTAAGATTCAATGATGTTGAAAATGGTTCACAATTGGCTCATGCAACAAGCAGATCACAAGCAATAAGTAGAACAGGGAACGCACGCACGAATTGATAAATGTGGTTGTGCAACAGAAAGTGAGCGAAAATGTGGACTCCACGGAAAATTCTCTTGTTGCACAACTCTAGAGAGATGCTAACCGATTGCTTAATAGGCGGATACGCACTTGTGCACGACCTATAAGAGCAATGTAACGACTTCCTATCACAAGTATGCTATGAGTGTATGATGTGCCGATGGTTTAGCAGAAGATAGAGTATTGCTATCTCATATGATCTCTTTTGATGCAAGGCGTTTGATGCTATTGCGCTTTTGCTTATAAGCTTAGGATGGCTCTTTTGCTTAAAAGCTTGTGAGCTCTTTCTTTGGCCACTTATACATGCTTCTCGGATCAAGGTAGCTATTGTGTATGCGGAACACTCTTGTGTCACACGTAGATATGTTGATGTAGTATGCAATGTCTATGACTATAACTAATGTGCACAAGTGTCGTAGCCCGGCAATATTCAAATGGCTAGTCTCGGTAGGAAAGCTATGCAAAATGGTCGATGATGGTTTATCAATGCAATTGCAAGGTAGTAAACGAGGTGTCGTCGATGTTACCGTCCTTGTCGAGGTTGAGACGTGGCCTTGTCGACGTCGTTCCGCTTCGAGATAGCCGAAACACAAACGGAAACGGAGAAAACCACAACTCAAATGATCCAAGACGCAAAGAGGTAAGACCGTAGGGTTTTGGGTAGGCAATGATGGTGGTGGTAGGTTATAAGTCGAGGGTGTAGCTAGGGTTTTTGCGGGGGCGGAAATGGGGCTACGAAAAACTGCAAAATGCAGTTTCGTCAGAGTAAGCCGGATGATCTTGACGTTTGGCCGGATGATCCTGGTGGACAGCCGGATGATCCGGGGGGGTCAAACTGCTCGAGCAAATTTCGAGGAAGAGGTGCAAAAGTATTTTTCTCGGAGTTTCGGTGGTTTTTGAGGGTGGGGGAAGTGGGGAAAAGGGTAATCCACTTGTCACACAACTCAACCACGGATCACAATCAACAAAATCTCATCAAAACACACGAATCGCAAAAAAAATTGTGGGGCTATTTTTGTGGGGATTTTCGAATCTGGACGAAAAACAACAAAAACAAGCTAGAATAAAAGGTGTGGGGCTCCAAATTCGTGATCAACCTAGGCTCATGATACCATAGATGATGTAGGGTGGAACCCTACATGGCCGATCTTTCACGAAAAGGAGGGATCCCGAGGAAGAACACGAGGGGCACGAGGAAAATCACAAGAGAGACAAGGAGAAAACACTCAAATCAACAAACTTAGGTCACACAAATGCTAGATCCGGGTACACAAAGTGCGATACACGATACACGATCAACTAAGGACGATACAAGTAGCGGTAGTCATCTCCGTGAGGAGGTCTTGATGTTCTTCTCCGTATAGGAGGTCTTGAATCCGGTGGATCTTCTCCGAAGAGGCCGCGGTCTCGTAGGAGAGGAGCCACTTTGGTTTTGGATGAGCTAACACAAAGCTAACCCTAGATAGTTTAGCTAGAGCGATATATATAGGCTAGGAGAGGCGAAGGGGTACATGGGCCTCGGCCCAACATCATGCATGCAGGCACTATCCGGATGATCCGAGGTGGCGTCCTGATGATCCGGACAAGTCTGATGTGCTACGGGTGGCTCGGATGTCCGGGTCTTGGTCCGGATGTCCGGGGGTCTCTGGATGATCCAGGGCGGGGTCCGGATGATCCGGCTTCGGCGTGGAGCTTCGGGTGTCGGGGCGTGCATTGTCCGGATGGTCCGGACGTTCATCCGGATCATCCGGGCTTTGGCCGGATCGTCCGGGACTTCGTCCGGATCGTCCTGGCTGGCTGAGTCTCGGCTATTTTTCTCCTCCTTCTTCTTCCTTCGATCCTTCTTGTTCCTTGACTTCTCCATGGTTGTTCCCGAGGTGCCTAAGTATGCAAAGAGTCTCTGATGAGGGTAGCAGCCATGTCTCATGTGAATCAAAGTGACGTAAAGAGAGGAGTGAAGTCACCTCGGTCTTGAGACCTCGTGCTCGAGCACGTGTCATGGGTCCACTTGGCACTTGGTGAGACGATGGTAGGTCCATGGGGATGACCTTGGGATGCTCCGCATAACCATTTATGATGGGACGCTTTTAACTTGGCAGAGTCATATTGGTTGCATATTTCATGTGGTTTCTAGCTTGCATTGCTTCTTATTTGTTGAAATGGCTTCTGCTTAGTTTACACAAATAGTTGTGAATATGCCATTCCATCATGTTTTTCGTACATATTCCATCCTAGTATCAAGTGTTTGCCATACATCAAAGTAGTGATTGCCAGTATCATGCACGAATGAGTTCTGAAGAGTGAATTTTATTGCTTTTTCTTGTAGGTTTCACTTAACAATTCAAAACTAGTAAAGTGAAAGGAAATTAGCAAGGCAGTGGAGAAAGGTGCTCCTTCCAAAAAGAGGGCCTCTACAGATTCTACTCCGCCACCCCCAAGAAGATTTGCAAGACAACACATTCATAGACACTCAACGTAGCTGTGTTGATGATGAGCACATCTCCCCTAATGCACCATCACAAGTGCTCGCTCTAACTTGTCATTGTTATATGTGGTTGCATGTTATGTATGATGTCTAGCTTGTATTGCTTCTATTTTTGTTGAATTCCATCTGCTTACTTTAGACATTATACTTGTGAATAAGACACGTGCTCCTATTTCTAGAACATACAGTATCTGTCTATCACACCATGTTCTTACATCAAAGTACTATTGTTGTGTAACCTGCAACAATCACTTATCACAAGACACGTTTGACTTGGGAGTGTGATATAGGTTACATCTCGCATTCCTTCTAGCTTGTACTACTTCTAATTTGTTGAAATGTCACTCATGACGAGACAGTTTTAACTTGGTAGAGTGATATTCGTTGCATCTTTCATATGGTTTCTAGCTTTCATTGCTTCTAATTTATTGAAATGCCTTCTGCTTAGTTTACACATCATAGCTGTGAATATGCAATGATGTCCTTTTCTCTTACACATTCAATTGTACTATCATGCTGCCACCTTACATTAAAGTAGTGCTCGTCAGCATCCTGCATAAATGAGTTTTGAAAAGCGAATCTTGATTCATTTTTCTTGTGGATTTGACTTGACAAGGCAATACAATTAAGAAATAGGAATGGAAAAATAAGGCAGGGACTGATGGCGGTCTTCCGGCGAAACCAGCATCCAAGGTGCTTTCTCTAGCTTGGTAGTGTGACATTGTCTTGCATGTTGCATACGGTGCCTCACTTGTATTGCTTGTATTTTGATTAAATTACTTCTGCTTAGTTTTAAAAAATAGTTGTGAATATGACATGCCGTCCTGTTTTTCGTACATATTCCATCCTCGTATCATGTGTTTGCCTTACATCAAGGTAGTGATTGTCAGCATCATGCATGAATGTGTTCTGAAGAGTGAATTTTATTGCTTTTTCTTGTTGGTTTTACTTGACAATGCAAAATCAATAAAGCAGATGGAAATTAGCATGGCAGTGGATATTACCCATCATAGTTCTGATTATCTCATGTCGTCCTGTTTTCGTACATATTACATCCTCCTATCATGTGGTTGTCTAACATCAAATTTCAGTTCATCTGTATCACACATCAATTTGTTCCGAAGAACTAATTTTTATTCCTTTTTCTTGTCAGCATGACTTGACATGGCATAGAGAAAGAGAAAGGAACCCCAAAAGACAGGGGATGGTGTTAGTACTAAGGACACGTGGAAACGGGTGCGGAACAATTATGTGGATTGTGCTGGTACTAATGGTGCAATAGAAGGTCAAAGTCCAGCAGAAAATGGTACAAAGGTGGTATCCCATGCTACACGAGCTGCAAAACAAGGCAAACAGAAAATAATAGCTGCCACCAAACAAGCATAGACATCCCTAACCTTCCACAGTACCACCAGCTCCACGAGTTACTCGTTCTGTAACTCTACTAGCGACAAGTTCCCAAGCTCCCTTGCCACCTAACACTACTTTCGAAGCACTCTTAACACAAGACGAGTTGGCAAGATCAGATGAACCTTGTGAGCTTCAATAGCAAGAAGGTAGTTGCTAGAGTCAAGTTACAGTTGCATGCTTCTTTATATATAGTCTCACAGTTTGATGTACACTAACACTTCCTATGCTCGTTGTTGGACTAGCACCTAGGCGCAAGAGGAAACAAACATCAGTGATAATGCTCGATAGGTTAACTAAATCTAGAGGGGGGAGAATGGAGATCCATTTTGAAGCAGGTTCAAAAAGGCCACATGATGCTACAGAGTCAGCCAAGTTAGTATCAGAGGCAGCGGTTGCCGTTAGGTGTCATGCACGTATCGTCCCAACATGGATTCAATACATGGATGACAGAGACGAAACCCAGTTCAACACCTTCCTCGACTATTTATCTGTAGGTATGGTTATGTATGGAAACTAGTAATACCATCGTGCTCTGTCCCATACTTTCTAGGTTGTTGATAATGAGACTCCCATAATTTTCAACAGACGAGGTTCAAGTTGGATAGCCAAGATGATGCAACCAGATAAGCTTGCACCCATGTTTTCAAGTCTGCTCTGCGACAGTATCGGTATAACTTGAGGAGAACTCACTTTGAAGGCAAGCCTAACAGTGAACTTGCCCAAACATCTCCAGTGGAAAATATATCAGATGAAGACTGGAGAGGCCTCGTTAAACATTGGTGTGATCCAAAGTATCAAGTATGTTATATGTAGGTGGTCAGATCACATGTTGAACTCCTATTTACGCATGTGCCTCACAAATCTATCTTCTTGTAGGTGAACTGTTCAAAGAACATGGCCAACCGTACGAAAGTGAAATTCCAACACACGACAGGATCTCGTAGCTATATTGCACACTACGAGGCTCTTGTAATTAGTTGTTGTTTCACTCTTTTCGCTGTGACATATTATCAGATCTATATTAACTTGTCCCAAATGCAGAGGAAAACCCACAAGGACCAAAAAGTACTTGGGCATGACTACACCAGTCAAAGCTGTTATTGTAAGTCCTTAATCCTCATGCCTTTTAACTACTACTTACTCTGATTCGTGCATTGAACTGCAAGGTTTGCAGCCAATGTCTATTACTCTTTTCAATTTTACACACAATTGTCTTAGCGTATCATTGCACCTTACAAGGTTTAAAAGAGAGGAGTGAAGTTCCTTTGATCTTGATATGTAATCTAGTTCTGTGCTGGACTTTCCCACACAACGTTACAATTGCCTGTTTGTCTGTTCTCAGTTGTTTTGTGATATGAATGATGTCATACTATACTTACCGTCACTGTTCAAGATATCTTCCGATATGCCGATAAATCGGCCGATTTATCGCTTACCACTATCTGACCGATAAGATAAATCGGCCGATAAATTAGCCGAGATGGCGATAAATCGGCCGATATGCCGATAAACTGGCCGATTTACCCCTTATCATGGGTCGACTGATAAGTTCCCGATAAGCGATATCCCCAACATTGCTTACCGTATTATAAACTTTGTCTCTTTATCCTTAGCTGTCAATATAATGTGAAGAAATAGACAATATATTAGCCATGGTACATGGTCATATGTTTGGAACCTGGTTTTATTATGTACTTTGCAGTAAAATACAACTAATATTTTACACGGGTTCACCAGAATAAGTTCTGTATATAGACCAAAGCTATTTTATTTGGTTTTCCAGCCTCCTTAATATCTTCTGTTGGTACTACTAATGTAAAAACTCAACTTTTCAGCAAGCTATGGAAAAAATGGTGGAACCGCCACCTTCTGAAGGTGACAAGGCAACTGAAAGTGCAAGTTATCGACTAGAGGGGGGTGAATAGGTGATTTTTACAAAAGTCTTCAAAACACGATATCTTTTGAAGACAAATAGATAAAATGAACCTATATGATAAGCAGCAGAAGATAAACGATTCCAGGCTCACAATAGTCAAGTAAGCATTAGAGATAATATGAAGACTATTGATAGCTAGATAACATGGATCAAGATGGAAGATATAAATGAAGCTAAACAGGGGACAGTCTTTACACAGTGAAGTCAAACAGATCAGACAAACAAGCAATGATTCACGAAGACAGACTGCAATGTTAATGATTTGGAAGACAAAACCGGTAGCTTGGAGACGCAAGGAATTCGGTACACCAGTTCCAGCTGCTGTGACAACTATCCGTCTGGTTAGGGAGGCTGTGATGCGGAGCATCCCAAGATCATCCCCATGGACATACCGTCGACTCACCAAGTTCCCAAAGGACCAATGACACGAGCCCGTGCAAGAGCTCTCGAAGCCGAGGTGAAATCGCTCCTTTATCTATTTCCTCTCGAGTCGCATGGGACATGGCTTCTACCCTCATCAGAAACTCTATGCATACTCAGGTACTTGAATGAAGGCCATGGGACAGCTCTGCACAATGGACAAGGCGGCGGGATCGACAAGTGCTTGGAACGAGAAGAAGTGCGGCTCAAGACGCTACAGGCACCGGACGTCCGACCCCTGCCGGACGACCAGTCATTCCCAGTCACCGGGCGTCCGACATTCACCGGACGACCGGCGACTCCCAGACGACCGGACGACCGGAGGCCACCGGACGCCCATGACACCGACTACAGAACGTAATTAGCGGAAATCCGAGGATTACCGGACGCCCGGTCCCTCCCGAGCCACCGGACGTCCGGTGACCCAGCGGACGTCCGACCCGACGGCGTCACCCCATGTAATATATACTCGTTGACTTCCCTCATACTAGGTAGCTTTTGGGATAGCTCATCTAAACAACCTAGTGGTTCCTCTCCTACGAGACCGCGGCCTCTTCGAAGAAGATCCACCGGATTCAAGACCTCATTCACGGAGAAGAACATCAAGACATCCTGATGGAGATGATTACCGCCACTTGTATCATCCTTAGTTGATCGTGTATCGTGTATCGTACTTTGTGTACCCGGATCTAGCATTTGTGTGACCTAAACGTGTTGGTTTGAGTGTTTTCTTCTTGTCCCTCTTGTGTTTTTCCCTCGTATATCACGTGTTCATCCTTGGGATCCCTCCTTTCGTGAAAGATCGGCCATCTAGGGTTCCACCCTACATCATATGGTATCAGAGCCACGGTTTCTCAAGAAATTGGAGCCCTTACCCGTGTTTTCTAGCTTGTTTTTGTTGTGTTCTTCCCAATTTCGAAAATTCCCCACCAAAAATAGCCCAATTTTTTTTGTGATCTGTTGATTTGGCAAAATTTTGTTGGATTTGTTCCATGGATTTGCTGTGCCATGAGTGGATCTAGCTTTTCCCCAACTTTTCCCCAATTTTCTTCTAGAGATTCGACCAAGTTTGACCAATTTCTCCACGGATACATCGACCCGTAGCCCAGACCTACCGGACGACCGGCATTACCGGACGTCCGACCACCCGCGAAGCACCTGCGTCCGTCACCCACCGGACGACCGGCACATCCTATACAGAACCTTTTACTGGATTTCCGAGACTTACCGGACGTCCGGCGACCGGACGACCGGCGACCTACCGGACGCCCGACGAAACCTGACAAAACTGAATTTATTCAGTTCTGTTCCAGTTCCGCAACCACTTACCCATTCATACACAAACTTCTTCCATACCACCACCACCATTGCCTAACCAAAATCACTATCGTATTACCCTTTGTGTCTTGGATCATTTGAGATGTGGTTTACCCATTTCCTTGTGTGTTTCGGCTATCTCAGAACGGAGCGACATCGACGAGACCACCTCTCAACCTCGACAAGGACGGTAACATCAACAAAGCTTTGTCATTCTACCTTGCAATTGCATTGTCACCCTATAGACCTTTTTGCGTAGCTTTCCCATCGAGACTCGCCATTTGAGTATTGCCGGCCCACGACACTTGTGCAAATTAGTGATAGTCATAGATATTGCATATTACATCATCATATCTCTGTGTGACACAAGAGTGATCCGCATACACAATAGCTACCTTGATCCGAGAAGCATGCATAAGTGTCCAAAGAAAGAGGTCACAAGCTTTTAAGCAAAAGAGCCAACTAAAGCTTATAAGCAAAAGGAAAATAGCATCATACGCCTTGCATCAAAAGAGATCATATGCGATATCAATACATCATTTTGTGCTTAAGCATCGGCACATCATACAATCATAATATACTTGTGATAGGAAGTCGTCACGTTTTGCCTCTTATAGGTCGTGCACAAGTGTGTATCTGCCTATTAAGCAATCGGTTAGCGTCTCTCTAGTGTTGTGCAACAAGAGCATTTTCCGTGGATTCCACATTTTCGCTCACCCTTGGTTGCACAACCACATTTATCTATCCATGCGTGTGTTCCGTGTGCTACTTTGTTTGTGATCTACTTGTTGCATGAGCAAATTCTGGATTCCACTTTGAAAATTGCATTGAATTTGTGCCACCATCCTAACCAAGTTCCTCTCAAAGCTTTACTTGTGTAGGTGTGATAATCGACACGAAGTGGTCCCGATAGTGCTATTTCCGGGTTACATTATTGATCGATCGTTGATCCATTTTCACCTTCGGTCAAGGTACATTTGGTATTGTCTTCTCCTTTCTCCCACTCACACTCTTGCTTGCAATGATGGATAGGCCAAGTACATCTTCGAACCCGCTCTTCGATGATCGTCAAGAATCGAACAACTACGTCACCAAACTACATCTTTTTGGTGTCCAACGAGCTCTACACCAAGAGAGTGAAGCTATGCGCGAGCATATTGAGCAAGTCGCCGCCGACGCACGACAATTTGAAGCACGAACAAGAGAGCAATTCGACATCATCAACACCAACATGTGTACTCAATTCGATGAGCTACGGACTTTGATAGTCAACCGTCGTTCTTCTTCCACATCTTCTCAAAGACGAAGCCGCTCAAGTCACCATACCGACTCCACGGAAGTCTCAAGTACCCCTACATCAAACACTCTTCGTCAAGCCGCACGTCAAGCTCGACATGACAACTGGAACCCCTTCATGACAAGAGCTCCCAAGAGCTATTTGAAGAGTAAGAGAATCGACATCGTCAAAACCAAGCTACACTTGACCAAGCGCAAGAACGGAAACGACTATGCCAACAACAACAAGAGCGAGCACGTCTACATGAAGAAGAACAAGATGCCGAGGCTAATCGTCAAGCACAACAACGCCGAGAAGCTCAAGCTCTTGAGGCGCAACGAGAATTACGTGATTCACATCGCAATGTGGCAACTCGCAATCGACATACTCATCAAGAAGAGGATTTCCTTCGCGATGAGATACAAGAGAGGTGCCACCAAGAACACATGCAAGAAGAAGTTCCTCCTGAAGCGCGACAAGAGCAACGACCTCCACAAGAACCACAAGCTCGGCAAGTACACCATGACAATGGACATCTACTCCGACAAGAGCAACACGAGATTGCCAATCGTCCCAATCAAGAACGCCCTCCCAATAGGCAAGCAAACAATGAAGAGCATCGCCATGGAAAGCTTAAGTTCACCATGCCAAAGTTTTCCGGAAGCATTGATCCCGAAGACTACCTCTCATGGGCATTGAAAGTTGATAAGATCTTCCGCTTACACAACTTTGATGAAGAAAAGAAAATTGCAATGGCCTCCCTTGAGTTCCAAGACTATGTTCTCATTTGGTGTGAGCAAATCATCGAGAGAAGATAAGAAAAAGGCGAACCTCCTACCACTACTTGGACTCAAATGAAGGAAGTCATGAAAGTTGATAAGTCATGAGTGGCTTGTCATGCCAATGGGTTTACCGGAAGCACTCGGCTCATTTCTACGTCTTATGCATTTCGTTCTCCGACCCTACATAGGCGTCTTTATAGTAGTTTATTTTGATGACATCCTCCTGTTTAGCAAGTCGCTTGAGGACCATGTGACACGCATCCTTATGGTTTTACAAACCCTTCCGAAAGAGCGCTTTTATGCTAACATGAATAAATGCACTTTTGGCGTTGACAAGGTCATTTTCTTAGGATTTGTTGTTTCTTCACAAGGTGTTCATGTTGATGACACTAAAATTGAAGCAATTAAAACTTGGCCACAACCAACGAATCTCCAACAAGTGCGTAGCTTTCTTGGTTTGGCCGGTTTCTATCGACGTTTTGTGAAGGACTTTAGCACCATTGCTATGCCTCTACACGCCTTGAGCAAGAAGAACGCACCCTTCATTTGGGGTCCTTCGCAAGACACCGCATTCAATGAGCTAAAAAGCTTGCTTACACACGTACCACTTCTTGCCTTACCAAACTTTGACAAACCTTTTGAGATTAATTGTGACGCTAGCGGTACCGGCATAGGTGGCGTGCTAATGCAAGAAAAACGCCCAATTGCATACCTTAGCGAGAAGCTATCCGGAGCGCAAGTTAACTACCCCATATATGATAAAGAGCTCTATGCCTTGGTGCGAGTTTTGCATGTTTGGGAACATTATCTTAGACCTCATGAATTCATTCTTCATACGGACCATGAGACTCTCAAGTATCTTAAGGGTCAAACTAAGTTGAACAAGCATCATGCTAAGTGGAGTGAGTTCATTGAGTGATGCGGAGCATCCCAAGGTCATCCCCATGGACCTACCGCCGATGCACCAAGCGCCCAAAGGACCAATGACACGAGCCCGTGCAAGAGCTCTCGAAGCCCAGGTGAACTCGCTCCTTTATCAGTTTCCTCTTGAGTCACATGGGACATGGCTTCTACCCTCATCGGAAACTCTATGCATAATCAGGTACGTGGATGAAGGCCACGGGACAGCTCTGCACAGTGGACAAGGCGGCGGGATCGACAAGTGCTTGGAACAAGAAGAAGTGCCACTGAAGACGCTACAGGCACTGGACGTCCGACCCCTACCGGACGACCGGTCACTCCCAGGCACCGGACGTCCGACGTTCGACATTCCACGAGACAAGTACAACATGAGCAATACTGTCAACATCAAGAACCTATCTCCTTTCCATGGTGATGAAGATTTTGATCTGAGGTCGAATCTTTCCCAAGGGAGGGGAGATGATGCGAAGCATCCCAAGGTCATCCCCATGGACCTACCGTCGACTCACCAAGCGCCCAAAGGACCAATGACACGAGCCCGTGCAAGAGCTCTCGAAGCCGAGGTGAACTCGCTCCTTTATCAGTTTCCTCTTGAGTCACATGGGACATGGCTTCTACCCTCATCGAAAACTCTATGCATAGTCAGGTACGTGGATGAAGGCCACGGGACAGCTCTGCACAGTGGACAAGGCGGCGGGATCGACAAGTGCTTGGAACAAGAAGAAGGGCGGCTGAAGACGCTACAGGCACCGGACGTCCGACCCCTACCGGACGGCCGGTCACTCCCAAGCACCGGACGTCTGACGTTCACTGGACGACCGGCAACTCCCAGACAACCGGACGACCGGAAGCCACCAGACGTCCGTGACACCGACTACAGAACGTAATTAGCGGAAATTCAAGGATTACCGGACGTCCGGTCCTTCCCGAGCCACCGGACGTCCGGTGACCCAGCAGACGTCCGACCCGATGGCGTCTCCCCATGTAACATATACTCGTTGACTTCCTTTGTGGTAGGTAGCTTTTGGATAGCTCATCATAGACCATAGTGGTTCCTCTCCTACGAGACCGCGGCCTCCTCGGAGAAGATCCACCGGATTCAAGACTTCCTTCATGGAGAAGAACATCAAGACCTCCTCACGGAGATGACTATCGCCACTTGTATCATCCTTAGTTGATCGTGTATCGTGTATCACACTTTGTGTACCCGGATCTAGCATTTGTGTGACCTAAACGTGTTCATTTGAGTGTTTCCTTCTTGTCCCTCTTTTGTTTTCCCCTCTTGTACCTCGTGTTCATCCTTGGGATCCCTCCTTTTCGTGAAAGATCGGCCTAGAACGGATTGACACCGCATCATATGGTATCAAGAGCCACGGTTTCTCACGAAATTGGAGCTCCTACCCGTGTTTTCTAGCTTGTTTTGGTTGTGTTCTTCCCAATTTCGAAAATTCCCCACCAAAAATAGCCCCAAATTTTTTTTGTGATCTATTGATTTGGCAAGATTTTTTTGGATTTGTTCCATGGATTTGCTGTGTCACGAGTGGATCTAGAGTTTCCCCATCTTTTCCCCAATTTTTCTTCCACAAATTTGGCCATACTTGACCAATTTATCCACGAATACCTAGAACCCTAGCCCCAGACCCACCGGACGAACTATGATTTACCGGACGTCCGGAACCCCGCGAAGCACCGGACGTCCGTCACCCACCGGACGACCGGCACCTCATATACAGAAGCTTTTACCGGATTTCTGAGACTTACCGGACGTCTGGCGACGGGACGACCGGCGACCTACCGGACGTCCGACGAACCCTGACCAAACTGAACTTCCTCAGTTTTGTTCCACCTTCCGCAACCACCTACCCTTTCATACACCCACATCTACCATACCACCACCATCATTGCCTAACAAAAATCACTACGGTATTATTCCTTGTGTCTTGGATCATTTGAGTTATGGTTTTCCCATTTCCTTGTGTGTTTCGGCTACCTTGGAATGGAACGACATCAACAAGACCACCTCTCAACCTCGACAAGGATGGTAA
The DNA here is from genome assembly GCA_902687465.1 of Secale cereale. Taxonomy (NCBI): domain Eukaryota; kingdom Viridiplantae; phylum Streptophyta; class Magnoliopsida; order Poales; family Poaceae; genus Secale; species Secale cereale. The sequence goes on from LR738710.1 coordinate 418,692,806, forward strand.
CATCGACGATGCTTTGTCATTCTGTTGTGCAATTGCATTGTCACCCTATAGACCATTTTTGCGTAGCTTTCCCATTGAGAGTAGCGATTTGAGTATTGCCGGGCCACGACACTTGTGCACATTAGTGATAGTCATAGATATTGCATACTACATCATCATATCTCCGTGTGACACAAGAGTGACCCGCATACACAATAGCTACCTTGATCCGAGAAGCATGCATAAGTGGCCAAAGAAAGAACTCACAAGCTTTTAAGCAAACGAGCCACCCAAATCTTATAAGCAAAAGGAAAATAGCATCATACGCCTTGCATCTAAAGAGATCAAATGTGATAGCAATACATCATCTTATGCTCAAGCATCGGCACATCATACACTCATAGCATACTTGTGATAGGAAGTCGTTACATTTTGCCTCTTATAGGTCGTGCACAAGTGTGTATCCGCCTATTAAGGAATCGGTTAGCGTCTCTCTAGTGTTGTGCAACACGAGCATTTTCCGTGGTTTCCACATTTTCGCTCACCCTTGGTTGCACAACCAAATTTATCTATCCGCGTGTGTGTTCCGTGTGCTACTTATTGCTTGTGATCTACTTGTTGCATGAGCAAATTGTGAATCATTTTGAACATCATTGAGTCACTTTGACAATTGCATTGAATTTGTGCCACCATCCTAACAAAGCTCCTCTCAAAGCTTTACTTGTGTTGGTGTGAGAATCGACACGAAGTGGTAGCAATAGTGCTATTTCCGGGTTACATTATTGAGTGATCATTGATCCATTTTCAACTTCGGTCAAGGTACAATTGGTATTGTCTTATCATTTCTCCCACTCACCCTCTTGCTTGCAATGATGGATAGGCCAAGTACATCTTCGAACCCGCTCTTCGATGATCCTCAAGAATCGAACAACTACGTTATCAAACTACATCTCTTCGGCGTCCAACGAGCTCTACATCAAGAAAGTGAAGCTATGCGAGAGCATATTGAGCAAGTCACCGCTGACACGCGCCAATTCGAAGCAAGAACAAGAGAGCAATTCGACATCATAAACACCAACATGTCCACTTATTTCGATGAGCTACGGACTTTGATAGTCAACCGACGATCTTCATCCACATCTTCTCAAAGACGAAACCGCTCAAGTCGCCACACCGACTCCACGGATGGTTCAAGTACTACTACATCAAACAAACTTCATCAAGCCGCACGTCAAGCTCAACATGACAATCAGAATCCACTTCATGACAAGAGCTCCCAAGAGCTATTTGAAGAGCAAGAGAGTCGACATCGTCAAAACCAAGCTACACTTGAACAAGCGCAAGAACTGCAACGACTACGCCAACAACAGCAAGAGCGAGCACGTCGACACCAAGAAGAACAAGATGCCGAGGGTAATCGTCAAGCACAACAATGCCGAGAAGCTCTAGCTCTTGAGGCGCAACGAGCATTACGTGATTCACATCACCATGTGGCAACTCGCAATCGATATACCCGTCAAGAAGATGATTTCCTTCGCGGTGAGATACAAGAGAGGCGCCACCTAGCACGCATGCAAGAAGAAGTTCCTCCTCAAGCGAGACAAGAGCAACAAGCTCAACAAGAACCACAAGCTCAGCAGGTACACCATGACAAATGACATATACTCCGCCAAGAGCAACATGATATTGCTAATCGTCCCAATCAAGAACGCCGTCCCAATAGGCAAGGAAACAATGAAGAGCATCGCTATGGCAAGCTTAAGTTTTACATGCCAAACTTTTCCGGAAGCATTGATCCCGAAGACTACCTCTCATGGTCATTGAAGGTCGGTAAGATCTTCCGCTTACACAATTTTGATGAAGAGAAGAAAATTGCAATGGCCTCCCTTGAGTTCCAAGACTATGTTCTCATTTGGTGGGAGCAAATCATAGAGAGAAGAGAAGCAAAAGGCAAACCTCCGATCACTACTTGGGCTCAAACGAAGGAAGTCATGAGAGCACGCTTCGTGCCAACACACTACAACCGGGATTTGTTCAAGAAGCTACAACTCCTCAAGCAAGGTACCAAGTCTGTTGAAGAGTACTACAAGGAGATGGAGATTGCCATGATAAGAGCCAACATCACGGAAGATGAAGAGCAAAAATGGCGAGATTCTTATATGGACTCAACTATCCTATCAAGAAGATTGCGGACTTTCAACCATACACCAATCTCCTCGATCCAGTACACCAAGCAACCAAAGAGGAGCGACAAGTTCAAGAGGACTACAAGTACTCCAAGTTCACCTCCAAGAACTTCGGCCACTACAACCAAGCGTCAACGACTTCGGCTCCTCCTACCTCTACCAAGCCATCTACAAACTTCGGTGACAAATCAAGCTACAAGATTGCGACTACATCATGTCGTCCACCTTCTACAAACAACTTCAAGCCAAGAACTTCATCATCTACAACTCCAGCCGAGGACAACTCCAAGACGAGTTCCATCAAATGTTTCAAGTGCCAAGGGCGAGGCCACAAGTCATTTGAGTGCAAGATCGTTCATACCATGATCATCAATGATGACGGATCTTATGACTCAATGAGCAACGAAGAGATGGAAGCCCTTGAGCATGTAGCTATGAATCGACAAGTGAATGAAGATGAAGACCATCAAGTATTTTTCGACAATGACTCCAGTCCCAATCTCGTTGTCTCCATGGTCTTGACACTCCAACATCAACAAGATGACGATCAAATATGTCACATCTTCCATACCAAGGCAGGCATCAATGGATGCTCCGTCAAGGTCATCATCGATGGAGGAAGTTGTCACAACTTGGCAAGCGAAGAGCTATGCGACAAGCTCCAATTGGTCAAGACGAAGCACCCTCATCCCTACAAGGTACAATGGCTTAACGACGCCGCAATTCTTTGAGTCGAGCATATTTGGCAAGTCTCCTTCAGGATAGGCGCCTACGAGGACACACTTGAGTGTGATGTGGTCCCCATGTCCGTGTGCCACCTTCTACTTGGAACACCATGGCAATATGATCATGGAGTCACACATAATGGACGGACCAACCACTATAGCTTCTAGATGAAGGGCAAGGAATTCGTGCTACGTTGTATGTCACCAAGTCAAGTAGTTGCCGATAAACACTTACCTACCAACCATCATGGAGAGAATGGTGCCAGAGTGAGCCACCAAAAGGAGAGTGAGAGCCACAAGCCAAATATGAGCGACTCCATGATGAGTGACAAGAAACAACTAGTGCTATTCGCCACCAAAAGTGAGATGAGACAAGTGTGTGTGAACCCCTCGAGTGTCCTTCACCTTGTGCTTTTATGAAAAGGGGAAGAAAAACCTACTAACACTTCACCAACTCTACCTTTAGTGTTGTCTCAATTGTTGCAGGAATTCTCGAACGTCTTTCCCAATGAGCTACCTCCGGGTCTACCTCCACTTCGCGGAATCGAACACCGCATCGACCTCATACCCGGCGCACCACTTCCGACCAAGGCTCCTTACCGCGTCATTCCCGAGGAAACCAAGGAAATAGAACGACAAGTGCAACAACTCATCGACAAAGGTCAAGTACGTGAAAGCTTGAGCCCTTGTGCAGTTCCGGTTATTCTCATGCCTAAGAAAGATGGAAGTTTTCGCATGTGTTCCGATTGTCGTCCGATAAATGCTATCACCGTTAGATACCGTCACCCTATCCCATGCTTAGACGACATGCTTGATGAATTGTGTGGTGCCACCATCTTTTCGAAAATTGATCTTGAAAGTTGTTATTACCCAATTCGCATTCAAGAGGGTGATGAATGGAAAATGGCTTTCAAAACCAAGTTTGGGTTATATGAGTGGTTGCTCATGCCAATGGGTTTATCGGAAGCACCCAGTTCAGTTATGCGTCTTATGCATTTCGTTCCCCGACCGTACATAAGCGTCTTTGTAGTGGTTTATTTCGACGACATCCTTGTTTTTAGCAAGTCGCTTGAGGACCATGTGACACACATCCGTATGGTTTTACAAACCCTTCGGAAAGAGCGCTTATATGCTAACATGGAAAAATGCACTTTTAGCGTTGACAAGGTCGTTTTCCTAGGATTTTTCATTTCTTCACAAGGTGTTCATGTTGATGAAACTAAAATTGAAGCAATTAAAACTTGGCCACAACCAATGAATCTCCAACAAGTGTGTAGCTTTCTTGGTTTAGCCGGTCTCTATCGACGTTTGTGAAGGACTTTAGCACCATTGCTATGCCTCTACACGCCTTGAGCAAGAAGAACACACCCTTCATTTGGGGTCCTTCGCAAGACACCACGTTCAATGAGCTAAAAAACTTACGCACGCACGCACCACTTCTTGCATTACCAAACTTTGACAAACCTTTTGAGATTCATTGTGACACTAGCGGTACCGGCATAGGTGGCGCGCTAATGCAAGAAAAACGCCCAATTGCGTACATTAGCGAGAAGCTATCCGGAGCGCAACTTACCTACCCCATATATGATAAAGAGCTCTATGCCTTGGTGAGAGTTTTGCGTGTTTGGGAACATTACCTTAGACCTCATGAATTCATTCTTCATACGGACCATGAGACTCTCAAGTATCTCAAGGGTCAAACTAAGTTGAACAAGCGTCATGCTAAGTGGAGTGAGTTCATTGAGTCTTTCCCCTATATCATTAAGTACATCAAAGGAAAAGAGAATGTTGTGGCGGATGCGCTTTCCCGCAAATGCATGCTTGTTACACAACTTGAGTTGAATGTTATTGGTTTTGAGCACATAAAAGATTTATATGAGCATGATACTTTCTTTGCAAATCCTTATGCTAAGTGTTTGACTCACACTTCTTGAGAACATTACTACATCAAGGATGGATATCTTATGAGAGCTAACAAACTTTGCATTCCCGAGTCTTTGCTTTGTTTGCTCCTTTTTCAGGAATCTCATGGAGGAGGACTCATGGGACACTTTGGACGCGACAAGACATTTGCTACGCTCTCAAAGAACTACTTTTGGCCCAAGATGCTACGTGACGTCTCACGCCTCACCAACCGATGTTCTACATGCCGCAAAGCTAAGTCCAAAGCTCAATCTCATGGTCTTTACATGCCAATTCCTATTCCCTACCATCCATGGGAAGACATACGCATGGACTTTATACTTGGATTGCCTAGGACTCGAAATGGAAAAGATGCCATTTTAGTTGTCGTGGATAGATTCTCTAAAATGGCTCATTTCATTCCTTGTAACAAGATCGACGATGCTTCACATGTTGCGAATCTCTTTTGTAGGGAAATCATTTGTCTACATGGTCACCCAAGACAATCGTGCCGGACCGGGACGTCAAGTTCTTGAGCTACTTCTGGAAGACTCTCTGCGCCAAACTCGGCATCAAGCTCCTGTTCTCTTCGGCATATCATCCACAAACCGACGGCCGAACGGAGCCGACGAACCGCACACTTTCGACGCTTCTTCACGTGTTGATCAAGAAGAACATCAAGGAATGGGAGCAATGCTTGCCCATCGCCGAGTACGCCTACAACCGCGCAAGACATTCGACTATCGGCAAGTCCCCTTTCGAGGTCGTCTACGGCTTCAACCCGTTGTCCCCATTGGACATCCTACCTCTACCTCCACAAGAACGCATCAACAATGACGCAAGTGCACGAGCAAGCCATCTCAAGAAGGTGCATGAAGATACAAGGGCAACGATCGAGCGACAAGTCCATCGCCTTACCACCAAGCTCAACGTCAACAAGGCAACAATGGTGTTCCAACCGGGAGATCTCGTATGGCTTCATCCTCGAAAGGACCGCTTCCCCAACGAACACAAGTTGAAACTACTACCTCGAGCCGACGGACCTTTCAGGTTGCTAGCACACTACAACAACAATGCATACAAGATCGACATTCCACGAGACAAGTACAACGTGAGCAATACCGTCAACATCAAGAACCTATCTCCTTTCCATGGTGATGAAGATTTCGATCCGAGGTCGGATCTTTCCCAAGGGAGGGGAGATGATGCGAAGCATCCCAAGGTCATCCCCATGGACCTACCGTCGACTCACCAAGCGCCCAAAGGACCAATGACACGAGCCCGTGCAAGAGCTCTCGAAGCCGAGGTGAACTCGCTCCTTTATCCGTTTCCTCTTTAGTCACATGGGACATGGCTTCTACCCTCACCGGAAACTCTATGCATACTCAGGTACATGGATGAAGGCCACTGGATAGCTCTGCACAGTGGACAAGGTGGCGGGATCGAGAAGTGCTTGGAAAAAGAAGAAGGGCGGCTGAAGACGCTACAAGCACCGGACGTCCGACCCCAACCGGACGAACGGTCACTCCCAGGCACCGGACGTCCGACTTTCACCGGACGACCGGCAACTCCCAGACGACTGGACGACCGGAAGCCATCGGACGTCCGTGACACCGACTACAAAACGTAATTAGCGGAAATCCGAGGATTACCGGACGTCCGGTCCCTCCCGAGCCACCGGACGTCCGGTGACCCAGCGGACGTCCGACCCGATGGCGTCACCCCATGTAATATATACTCGTTGACTTCCTTCGTGCTAGGTAGCTTTTGGATAGCTCATCATAGACCTTAGTGGTTCCTCTCCTACGAGACCACAGCCTCCTCGGAGAAGATCCACCGGATTCAAGACCTCGTTCACGGAGAAGAACATCAAGACCTCCTCACGGAGATTACTACCGCCACTTGTATCATCCTTAGTTGATCGTGTATCATGTATCGCACTTTGTGTACCCGAATCTAGCATTTGTGTGACCTAAACGTGTTGATTTGAGTGTTTCCTTCTTGTCCTTGGGATCCCTCCTTTTCGTGACAGATCGGCCTAGAACGGGTTGACCCAGCATCATTGAGTCTTTTCCCTATGTCATCAAATACATCAAAGGCTAAGAGAATGCTGTGGCGGATGCGCTTTCCCATAAATGCATGCTTATTACACAACTTGAGTTGAATGTTATTGGCTTTGAGCACATAAAAGATTTGTATAAACATGAATCTTTCTTTGCAAATCCTTATGCTAAGTGTTTGACTCACACTTCTTGGGAACGCTACTACATAAAGGATGGATATCTTATGAGAGCTAACAAACTTTGCATTCCCGAGTCTTTGTGTTGGTGTACAAAAAGGGAGGTACACTTTTGTACCCCTATGACTCTACACGGGCAGTCTGAGCCATGGGCACCACCACACCAAGCACAACAAGGGAGGTGAGCCAGGGTAAGACCGAAGCTCAATGCAACAGAAGCCCAAAGCCAAGACCACAAAGAGCAAAGGGACGAAGCGGGTTCCCCCGGCGAGATCCTTGCCGGGAGCCAGTTTTAGCAGCCCCGGCAAGATCCTTGCCGGGGCCGGCTATAGCAGCCCTGGCAAGACCCTTGCCGCGGCAACTCGCCCCTCGCCTACAGAGCAAATCACCCTTGAGTCCACTGCCCCCGTGGGGCAAGGATTCGGGAGATGTCCCCGTTGTGGCATGCAGATCTTTGTGAAGACATTCAAGATCAGATACACACTAAGAAGAGGACGACCCTTGGCGGGATCCCAGCCAAGGAAGATCACAAGACCTCCGGCAAGGATCTTGCCGGGGATGACGGCAGGCGCCACGGCAAGACCCTTGCCGGGGCCCCGGCAAGGCCCTTGCCGGGGACATCCGTAGGGCCACCATCAGGCCCACACTAACTAAAACCACCACCGCCTTATGGAGCTGCCGACCCAACCAGCTGGGCAGGCACCTGCGTGGCGACTTGCAGATCTTCGCGAAGACCCACCATTGCGCCACCTCAGCTGCCTGCCTGCCTACATGGCATCTCAGGCACCGCTGGCCAGGGGGCGTGTCAACACAAGAAGGAGTGGCGGCGGACAAGACAAGCCTCTCCCCCGTCCCCGATAAAGCAAGGACACCTAAGCAAGATGCATTAAATGCGCCTTGTCATGTAATGCGAGGGATAAACCTCGCATCACTGTACCCTTTACACCTCCTGTGTGCCACTGTGGCGACCCCTTTCTCTATAAAAGGAGGCCCGAGGTGACCAGGAGGAGGATTCAGCTTTTTGGAGCTCCTCGCGCCCCATAGCTTGCTGAAGAACACAGATATACAATCCACCAAAGCAGGAGTAGGGTTTTACGCATCCTCGCGGCCCGAACCTAGGTAAAGGAACCGTGTGCTATCTGTTGGATCCGCTCTTCTCTCAACCCCGCGCCCGCATCCGTAGTAGGGATTCTTGTGATCCCATAGGTGTCGATCCAATACACTGACATCTTTGGGGCGCCAGGTAGGGGGCGCAGTCATGAGAATCGGCTTTAGCAGTTAGTTCGACGCTTCTTCATCATCATGGCGCCCAAGAAGAAGACGACGGTGGCGGTTGGCCAGTCGGAAGCCGGACAGCCCGTCCCGACTCGGGCGAGCAGCGGACCGGTCACGGAAAGGACCCGGGGCGCTGCTCGCAAACACGAACACCGTCCCAGCAGCCGGAGTTTGGGAGGTGGTGATGTTTGTACGCCTGGTAACGGGCCACACACCGCCAAATCCAAAGACGGAGCTAGGCCCTCCGCGGGTGGCGCGGGGCCCTCCAGTATCGCTGCCGCATCACCCAAAGGCGACGCGAGGGCCTCCAGGACTCCCACGCCGGCGCCGACAGCGCGCTCCTCCCAAGCAGCGCGCGACGAACGGCGTCATCACGCCGAAGATCCCGGGCGTCGCCACGGGAAGAGCCCGGAGCGCCACTCCCGAGACGTAGAAGACCTGCCCGCCCGCCGAAGCGCTGGTGAAAACGGCATGCGACCGCTGGATCGTGATGGAGCTCGTCCTGACATGGTCAGGGGTCGAAGCGCGTCACGGTCCGTGCAGGTTTCGCTACCACTAACCCCAGGAGAAGCCCTGGTGCGCGCGTAGTTGCTCCTCGACTTTCCTCCCGTTACTGGGAAACTCGACGAATGGAGAGCCACCATCCGAAGCCTTGTCTCGGTCGCCAACAAGGATGAACCAAGCCTAGCGAGGCCCCCGGGTCGACGTTCCGAAGGGGTCCCACGCACCGGCGGCGGGAAGACGGGCAGCACTGCGGCCACGGTGCATTCGCCTCCTCCTTGCCTGGTACCGCATGTGTCGACTCGTCGAGACATCGCGGGTGACGCCATCTCCATAGCATCGTCCGACCCACAGACCCACGGCGACCAGCGTCAAGTTCTTCAGGAGCGAGCTCATGAAGACGCTCGAACCACCATCGAGCGCCGGCGCGGAGCGCGCCACCAGTCAGATAGGCGAGCAGGGCCTGCTGTGAACCGCCCGGCACCGGAGAGCCCTGGAGGTCTACCTTACGAGGTAGGCTGTCCGGCTTTTACCCGTGAGCTGCGGCAGTTCTAGTGGCCAGCTCACCGCAACTTCAAGCCTGACGTTGGCGATAAGTACAACGGCAAGACCCACCCGTCGGAGTTCCTCAGCATCTACACCATTGCGATGCAAGCTGCCGGAGCCCGCGACGATAAGGTGCTTGCGAATTACTTTCCATTGGCTCTTAAACCCAACGCCATGTCATAGTTGATGCACTTGCCGGTGGACTCTATTTCCTCCTGGTCGGATTTGTGCCATGAGTTTGTTGGCGCCTTTACTGGAGGTCACCAAGCCCATGACCAACCAAGTGACCTGCACGTCATTCCCCAGAAGGAAGGAGAGAGTTTGCGCAAGTATATACAGAGGTTCAGCCGGGTACAGTACAATATCCCTGATGTTCACCCTGTCGCCATCATCAGCGCGTTCCATCAGAATGTGCGTAACCGCAAGATGCGAGAAGAACTGGCGATGACCAAGGTGAAAGATGTGGCGGAACTCTATGTTCTTGCTGACAGGTGTGCCCGGGCTGAGGAGGGAAGGAAGTACCCCAGCGAAGATGCCGGCGCGGAAACCGACTCTTCAGATGAGGATACTGCCGCCCCGGCGAAGAAAGGCCGGCACCGCAACAGGAAGCGCAAAGGTAAAGCCGTGCTTGTCGCCGAGGGTTCTGATGACGCTGGCACCGCCAAGAAAACCAGGGCGACTGACCCCGGCAAGGAAATTGTCGAGTGTGTCACCTGCCGGGCCTTGGCAGCTGCCGAGAAGCCTGGAAACTCCGGCAAGCGATACTGCAAGATCCATCGCACCAAAGGCCATGATCTCCAGGACTGCCGACAGGTTGAGCTCCTTGCTAAGAAGCAGAGGGCTGAATATGAGAGGCGGAACAAGGAGAAGGGCCAGGACGGTGCTGAAGGGTCCAGCAAGAAGCGTGACGGCCAAGCAGACCGTCGCGGCAAGGATAAACAGCAGGAGAGGCCCGCCCGGGGCCGTGACAAAAGGCCCGAAGACGACGATCACGAAGAGGACGACGAGTCCGGTGACCAAGAATTTCAGAAAGCTACGGAGGCCATGTGCGTCGATGGCGGCGCCTTGCTGCATACTTCTCACCTCCAACTTAAATAGTGGGCGCGTGAGATTACAGCGGCAGAGCCGTTGTCCGGTGCCCAAAAGCCGCTGAAATGGTCCAGCACGCCTATCCTTTTTGACATTGAGGATCACCCTGATCACACTACTGCGGTCGGGTGCTTGCCATTGTTGGTTTCACCGACAATACGCAACCTCAAGGTGATAAAGATGCTAGTCGATGGCGGGGCCGGTCTGAACCTACTCTCGCCCACCATGATCGAGAAGCTGCAGATTCTTGACGGAGACCTAGAAGAGACGGGCACGTTTCAGGGGGTCAACACGGGGAGAAGTCAACCAAAGGAAAAGGTCACGCTGCCCGTGACTTTTGCAAGTGATCTGAATTACAGGACAGAAAGGATCGTGTTCGATGTTGCCAAGATCCCCTTGCCTTACAACAGGATCCTTGGCCGCCCAGCTCTGGCCAAGTTCATGGCAGGGTCACACTACGCCTACAACACCCTGAATATGCCAGGGCCTATGATGGTCATCACCATCCCCTTCGATAAGAAAGATGCACTGATTTGCGCTCACCAACTATACCAGCAGGCAGTTGCAGCAGCTGCCGCCACGAGGGCACTTGCTCCTGCCACTGGAGCCCCGAGGGGGAGAAGAAGAAGAAAACCGGTGAGACCTCGGACACCCACTCCGGTAAGCGCACCTCTTCGGAGTGTAGCGCTCCCGTTGAGGACGTGCCAGAGAGCTCCGCCGGGGAGAAGAAGAAGAAGACCGGCGAGACCTCGGACACCCACTCCGGCAAGCGCACCTCTTCGGAGTGTAGTGCTCCCGTCGAGGATGTGCCAGAGAGCTCCACCGGCAGAAACAAGAAGTCGTGGGCCACACGGCCGGGAACCAAGAAGGTTTCTGTCAAGGAGGACGACACAGGAGGGGCTTTCACCATAAGCTCGACCCTTGACGACAAATAGGAAGACGCGCTCGTCACCTTCCTGCGGGCAAATGTCGATGTGTTTGCATGGCAAGCATCCGACATTCCCGGCGTTCCCAGGGAGGTGATTGAGCACCACCTTGCAGTTTGTCCTCATGCGTGGCCCGTCAAGCAGAATGTCAGGAAGCAAGCTTTGGAACGACAAGAGTTCATCACAGAGGAGATCCGGAAACTGGAAGCAGCGGGTTTGGTAAGAGGAGTGCTCCATCCAACGTGGTTGGCCAATCCAGTGGTAGTGCGCAAGGCAAATGTGAAGTGGAGGCTGTGTATTGATTACACAGATATCAATAAAGCTTGTCCCAAGGACCCCTTCCCGTTGCCGCGCATCAACCAGATTGTTGACTCCACGGCTGGGTGTGTCCTGTTCTCATTCCTCGATGCCTACTCCGGCTACCACCAGATCTTCATGGCAAGAGAAGATGAAGAGAAGACAGCATTCATCACCCCATGTGGTACGTACTGTTTCGTACGAATGCCTTTAGGGTTGAAGAGTGCTGGCTCGACGTTTGCAAGGGCAGTCCAGATTGGTTTTGAACCCCAGCTCCATAGAAATATGGAGGCTTATATGGATGATATAGTGGTCAAAACCAAGAACAGGGCAACCCTTATACCGGATTTACAAGAAACATTTGTAAACCTATGCAAGAACAACCTCAAGCTGAACCCTGAGAAGTTCGTCTTCGGCGTCCCGTCCGGCAAGCTTCTCGGGTTCTTTGTGTGGCAGCGTGGGATAGAGGCCAATCCGGACAAGATCAAAGCTATAGAACAGATTGAAGCACCCAAACGGGTCAAGGATGTGCGTCGGCTTGCTGGCTGCGTTGCCGCCATGAGCAGATTCATTTCCAAGTCTGCCGAGCACGCCCTTCCCTTTTTCAAGATTTTGAAAAAGGCAGGCCCGATGGAGTGGACGCCAGAAGCTGAAGCAGCATTACAAGATTTGAAGAGGTATCTTTCCTCCACGCCAGTACTAGTTGCGCCTAGGCCACAAGAACCGTTGCTGCTATACTTGGCGGCAACAAACCAGGTGGTCAGCGCCGCACTAGTGGCGCAGAGAGAAATTGATGATGAGGTGATAGCAGCGACAGAGCCTGATGCCATTGGGGCAAAGACGACACGGCCGCTTGAAGTGCAACCGCACCCGGTCTACTTTGTTAGATCCCTCTTGTAGGGGGCTAGATAAAGGTACTCCGGTGTGCAGAAATTGCTCTTCGGCCTTCTTATGGCCTCAAGGAAGCTGCGTCACTACTTCCAGGCGCACGAGATCACTGTCGTAACTCGCCTCCCTCTGCAACGGATATTGCACAATCTAGATGCAACAGGAAGAATTGTAGAGTGGGCAATGGAGCTGTTCAGCTTTGGCCTCAAGTTTGAAAGTACCTCGATGATTCAAAGCCGAGTCCTGGCGGAGTTCGTTGTAGAATGGACCGCGACCCTTAATGAAGAAGTCCAGGAAACTTCTCTCCCCGGCAAAGAGGCGAGTTGCGACTGGATCATGTACTTTGATGGAGCTTTCTCCTTACAGGGCGTCGGGGCTGGCGTATTGCTGGTCGCGCCCACTGGAGAGCACCTCAAGTACATGGTCCAGATGCACTTCCCCAAGGAGGTATCAACGAACAATACTGCTGAGTATCAAGGGCTGCCTGCTAGTCTTAGGATCGCGGCAGACCTCGGGATCAAGAAACTCATTGTCAGGGGCGACTCGCAGCTTGTCGTCAAACAAGTCAACAAAGATTACGAGAGCCCGTTGATGAAGGCCTACGTCAATGATGTGAGAAAGCTAGAAGAGAGCTTTGATGGTATACAGGCGGAGCACGTTCCCCGAGCAGGGAACGACATCGCCGATTACCTGTCAAAGCGCGCTGCCCTCAAATTACCTGTGGAACCAGGTACCTTTGTGCTTCAGCTTTCTCAGCCATCCGTTGATCCATCAACAGAGCAAAACAAGAGGAGGAAATCAGGGCCCGACAAGTACTTTCCCGCCGACCTCCCCAGAGCCGCCTGCAAGGATGTTGCCGAGGACACTGAGTCCGCCACAGGACGGCTAGCTCCGGCAGGGCGTCAAGCTCTTGCCGTCGAGACACCCGCTCCCATGGCGGAGGAAATGCCTTTAGTCCTCTCCGTCGAGCCCAGGCTCCAGCATGGGCACAGCATACCGTCTGATTCCTCCAAACTGGGGAACTTCCTGAGGAGCAGGAAGAAGCGGAAAAAGTAGCCCGTCGGTCTGCTATGTACCAGTTCGTCGATGACGTCCTGTACAGAAAGAGACCGAACGGCGTGAAATTGAAGTGCATCCCTCGAGAGGAAGGACGGGGGCTGTTGGAAGAGATACATGAAGGCATATGTGGATCCCACATAGGATCAAGAGCCCTTGCCGGCAAGGCATTTCGACAAGGGTTCTTCTGGCTCACTACCCTCCAGGATGTGACGACACTGGTCACCAGGTGTGAAGCGTGTCAGTTCCATTCAAAGAAACTTCATCAACCAGCTCAAGCCCTTCAAACCATTCCTCTCTCCTGGCCCTTCTCGGTCTGGGGGCTTGACATACTTGGCCCTTTCCCCCGCGCTGTGGGGGCTTTGAGTACTTGTACGTCGCAATCGACAAGTTCACAAAGTGGCCAGAGGTGGAGGAAGTGAGGAAGGTCACCACTCAGTCAGCCGTCAAGTTCTTCAAGGGACTAGTGTGCCGTTTTGGTGTACCCAACAGGGTCATCACCGACAACGGCACGCTGTTCACAAGCCGCACCTTCATGCAATATACCCAAGACCTCGGCAGCAAGGTATGTTTCGCTTCCATTGCTCACCCACGAAGCAATGGTCAAGCTGAGAGGGCAAACGCTGAAGTGCTGCAACGCTTAAGGACAAAGACCTTTGACAGGCTACACAAGAGTGGAAGGCGCTGGATTGATGAGTTGCCGACAGTTCTTTGGTCGATCAGAACGATGCCAAATCGAGCCACTGGCCAGACACCCTTTGCCCTAGTATACGGGGAGAAGCAGTTCTCCCCACTGAACTCATATACGGGTCACCTCAAGTGCTCGCTTATGATGAGCTTGAGCAAGAGCAACTGCGGCAAGATGACGCAACGCTCCTTGAGGAAGATCGTCTTCGGGCGGCTGTGAGAGCAGCACGCTACCAGCAAGCCTTGCGCTACTACCATAGCCGCAAAGTCCATGCCCGAAGCTCTGAGGAAGGCGACCTTGTTCTTCGGCGCGTTCAATCGGCCAAGAATTCCAACAAGTTGACGCCGAAGTGGGAAGGCCCTTATCGGGTAGTACGAGTCACCAGGCCTGGCGCAGTCCGCCTGGAGACCGAAAATGCCATTCCGGTGAGCAGTTCCTGGAATATTGAGCATCTTCGCAAGTTTTACCCATAAGGCGCGGCTTGCCGGGCCCCCCGGCAAGCCACCTTTTGTACAAGCCTTGCCGGCAAGGCATGTAACCCTTTGTACAAAGCCAGGTGCAGACCTTGAGCATCAATAAATGAAGCGTTGGCGCCCTAAGTTATAGCATGCATGCTGAGTCGAGTCTCATCCTTGGTTAGGGTTGATAGTGCTTAGCGGCGGCTAACCCCTAGCTTAGAGGTCGAGTTTGCATCCCTTTATCTTTCTTTTATCTTCTTTGGTTCACAGGACACACAGATATCCTTGCCAAAACCACTTGGGGAGAAGAAAAAGGAACAAACCAGCATCTAGGCCCCGGAAAGCCAGTATTACCGGGACCTGCAAGAGCAAAGATTCACCCACGGCAAACCAGGGTTGCCGGGGGCTGCAGCTTCAGATAAGTTCTTCATCCCTTATCATGTATTCCATCATGGACTGAGGTATGTGAAACCTCGTTCCTTTCCTTAAAACTACCGTGCTCCCATAACTCTAGGCCCCAGGGCTCGTTCCTGGGACCAAGTTTGGTCGTAGTTGCGACAGCGAAGGGATGAAACAAGGAGCCTAGACCCGCTTCATCCCTACCTCCGCCAAAGGCAAGAGAATGGTCGAGCGAAGTGGGAGGATGGCGAGGCCTGTTGCCGGGCGAGAAAATGTTTATCTTAAAGATATCAAGGATTTATTCCTTGTCATGGGTTTCACCCACAAACAAATGACCCGGCAAACATCCCTTTTTCATTAAAAACATTTTATTTAGGTACAGTCTGTAGGGAATAAAAACATGAACAAGGGGATTACAAGTTTTAAATTTAACAGATGCCCGAAGGCTTACAAACTAAAAAGAGATAAGATGCCAGTAATGCCTTTCTTGTCCCTCTCCTCAGGAGGCAGGTCAAGGAGGCGAGAAGGTCAAAAGGAGCGCCTAGGCGAGCTACGGGTGGCAGAAGACACCAAGAGAACATCTTGGTGGCTGCCCAAAGGCTGGATGGTGATGGCGGCGCCGGAAGCATAGCTCGAAGACGAGGCGGCAGGACGTCAGTACGCGTTGGTGCCCGCGTCCTCCGACATGACGACCTTGCCGCCCGCCCTCTTCCTCTTCCGCAGCCCCCCCCCCTACGCCAGCCGCCAAGTGGACGGCCCCGAGAAGTTCAAGGAGCCGGCGACACGGATGATAGGGTCGCCGGTGCCACCAGGAGCGGCGCCCGACACCTAGTCAGACCCGTCATCCTACCGCCTACCACCCTCGTCGTCGATGCCGCTGTCCTCCTCGTCACTCTCGCTCGAGGAGGAATCTTCGTCATCGGAAGAGCTCTCCATGCAGCACCTTGCACGAGTCCCGAAGTGCCCGAAGACCTTGACGGAAAGAAGGCCACCCTCCATTAACTTAAAATGGAGAGTGAGCCCATCGGTCAAGCTGTGGATACGAACGTCTTCCATCCCCAACAAAGATACATCACATGAGGAGCAGGGAAGTCGACGTGGACCCGCGTGCCGCTGATCCTGCAGCCCCTCATGTGCAGCCGCAATGACTCCGGCGGATCCAGCTCCATCTCCCGTGCAAATGGAGTCGGGAGACGAAGGCGACGGCGCGGTGGCCGGCGCAACCTGATGAAGAACTCGCAAGGGTCATCCCCAACATGGCCCTCCATTGGAGGAGGAGCTGCTGGCGGGGGCGAGGCCGGCGGACTACCCCGTCCTCCTCTTCCCCGAGCGCCCCGGCCTCGCCCACGGCCTCGCCCCCTCCCCCTTCCCCTCGCGGCCGGCTCTTCCACCGCAGGCGCAGGAGAAGGAGTGACGCGTTGTCGAGCGGCGACCCTCGCCGCCAGCGTTGAAGGGCCGGGGTTTCCTCTCTCCATGACGAATGGAAGAAAGGAGCAGAAGCTGAAGGAGGAAGAAGATGGAAGAATGCGGGGCGCCGTCCCTCCCCTCCCGCTCTTTATAAAGGGACGGGGTTGGGGGTCGACCGCCCCGCTCGGACAATCAAGACACGGAAGGCGCAGGGAGCCAGGACCGACCCGCCGCCCCAACCAGCGACGGCCCGGTTTCCCGCCTCCACCGTTTGC
>LR738710.1:418709728-418773503 GCA_902687465.1 Secale cereale
CCCCTCCCCCCCCGCTAGTGCATGGGAGACACATGGCGGACATGCAGAACCGAGGGGACGGTTGAGGCGACCTCTCCCCACCCCGTGATCGTGGGGAGTGGACGCCTTGAGGACCGCGCCTCGGCCCCATTCATTAAATGGGTCGTGCCTCACGCCTCCCCCGTTTATGGGGAAGGCGCGAAGCCGCCTCTTTACTGCGACGTGACGCATGTCTGCGGAAACCGCCCCGCGCCTGCCGCCCACGTCACGCACGCCCCTCCACCCCGCGCCGCGCGCGCGCATCGTGGGAAGCGCAGCGCGCGGAAAATATAACCACGGTAAAAACCGTCCCGCCTGCCTGCGCATCGTTCTGGGCCTAGACCAACAACGCGTCGCGCTTATGTGTGGCCCACGCCCGGGGGCTCCTGTCGGTGTACAAAAAGGGGGGTACACTTTTTCTACCCCTATGACTGTGCACGGGCAGTCTAAGCCACGGGCACCACCACACCAAGGACGGCAAGGGAGGTGAGCGAGGGTAAGACCGAAGCTCGATGGAACTGAAGCCCAAAGCCAAGACCACAAAGTGCAAAGGGACGAAGCAGGTTCCCCGGCAAGATCCTTGCCGGGAGCCAGTTTTAGCACCCCCGGCAAGATCCTTGCCAGGGCCGGCTTTAGCAGCCCCGGCAAGACCCTTGCCGCGGCAACTCGCCCCTTGCCTACGGAGCGAATCACCCTTGAGTCCACTGCCCCCGTGGGGCAAGGATTCGGGAGATGTTCCCGTAGTGGCATGCAGATCTTTGTGAAGACATTCAAGATCAGATACACAGTAAGAAGACGACGACCCTTGGCGGGATCCCAGCCAAGGAAGACCACAAGACCTCCGGCAAGCATCTTGACGGGGATGACGGCAGGCGCCGCGGCAAGACCCTTGCCGGGGACATCCGCAGGTCCACCATCAGGCCCACACCAACTAAAAACACCACCGCCTTATGGAGCTGCCGACCCAACCAGCTGGGTAGGCACCTGCGTGGCGACATGCAGATCTTCGTGAAGACCCACCATTGCGCCACCTCACCTGCCTGCCTTCCTACATGGCATCTCAGGCACCGCTGGCCAGGGCGCATGTCAACACAAGAAGGAGCTGCGGCGGACAAGACAGGCCTCTCCCCCGTCCCCGATAAAGAAAGGATATCTAAGCAAGACACATTAAATGTGCCTTGTCATGTAATGCGAGGGATAAACCTCGTTGTACCCTTTCCACCTCATGTGTGCCACTGTGGCGACCCCTTTCTCTATAAAAGGAGGCCCGAGGCGACCAGGAGGAGGATTCGGCTTTTTGGAGCTCCTCACGCCCCATAGCTAGCTGAAGAACACACATATACAATCCACCAAAGCAGGAGTAGGGTTTTACGCATCCTCACGGCCCGAACCTGGGTAAAGGAACCGTGTGCTATCTGTTGGGTCCGCTCTTCTCTCAACCCCGCGCCCCGCAACTGTAGTAGGGATTCTTGTGATCCCATAGGTGTCGATCCAATACACCGACACTTCGCTTCGTTTGCTCCTTTTGCAGGAATCTCATGGAGGAGGACTCATGGGATACATTGGACGCGACAAGACATTTGCTACGCTCTCAAAGAACTACTTTTGGCCCAAGATGCTCCGTGACGTCTCACGCCTCACCAACCGATGTTCTACATGTCGCAAAGCTAAGTCAAAAGCTCAATCGCATGGTCTTTACATGCCACTTCATATTCCATACCATCCATGGGAAGACATAAGCATGGACTTTATACTTGGATTACCTAGGACTCAACATGGCAAAGATTCTGTGTTTGTTGTCATGGATTGATTCTCTAGAATGGCTCATTTCATTCCTTGTAGCAAGATCGATGATGCTTCACATTTTGCAAATCTCTTTTGTAGGTAAATCATTCGTCTACATGGAGTCCCCAAGACAATCGTGTCGGACCGGGACGTCAAGTTCTTGAGCTACTTTTGGAAGACTCTATGCGCCAAACTCGGCATTAAGCTCCTCTTATCTTCGGCATATCATCCACAAACTGACGGCCAAACGGAGGTGACGAACCGCACGCTTTCGACGCTTCTTCGTGTGTTGATCAAGAAGAACATCAAGGAATGGGAGCAATGCTTGACCATCGCCGAGTACGCCTACAACCGCGCAAGACATTCGACTACCGGCAAGTCCCCTTTCGAGGTCGTCAACGGCTTCAACCCGTTGTCCCCATTGGACATCCTACCTCTACCTCTACAAGAGCGCATCAACATGGACGCAATTGCACGAGCAAGCTATCTCAAGAAGGTGCATGAAGATACAACGGCAACGATCGAGCGACAAGTCCATCGCCTCACCACCAAGCTCAATGTCAACAAGGCACCAATGGTGTTCCAACCGAGAGATCTCGTATGGCTTAATCTTCGAAAGGACCGCTTCCCCAACGAACGCAAGTCCAAACTACTACCTCGAGCCGATGGACCTTTCAAGGTGCTAGCACGCTACAACAACAACGTCTACAAGATCGATATTCCACGAGACAAGTACAACGTAAGCAATACCTTCAACATCAAGGACCTATCTCCTTTCCATGGTGATGAAAATTTGGATCCAAGGTCGGATCTTTCCTAAGGGAGGGGAGATGATGCGGAGCATCCCAAGATCATCCCCATGGACATACCATCGACGCACCAAGTGCCAAAAGGACCAATGACACGAGCACGTGCAAGAGCTCTCGAAGCCGAGGTGAACTCGCTCCTTTATCTATTTCCTCTCGAGTCGCATGGGACATGGCTTCTACCCTCATCATAAACTCTATGCATACTCAGGTACTTGAATGAAGGCCACGGGACAGCTCTGCACAATGGACAAGGTGGCGGGATCGACAAGTGCTTGGAACGAGAAGAAGTGCGGCTGAAGACGCTACAGGCACCGGACGTCCGACCGCTGTCGGACGACCGGTCATTCCCAGGCACCGGACGTCCGACGTTCACCGGACGACCGGCGACTCCCAGATGACCGGACGACCGGAGGCCACCGGACGTCCGTGACACCGACTACAGAACGTAAGTAGCGGAAATCCGAGGATTATCGGACGTCCGGTCCCTCCCGAGCCACCGGGCGTCCGGTGACCCAGCGGACGTCCGACCCAACGGCGTCACCCCATGTAATATATACTCGTTGACTTCCCTCGTCCTAGGTAGCTTTTGGGATAGCTCATCTAAACACCATAGTGGTTCCTCTCCTACGAGACCGCGGCCTCTTCGGAGAAGATCCACCGGATTCAAGACTTCCTTCACGGAGAAGAACATCAAGACCTCCTCATGGAGATGACTACCGCCACTTGTATCGTCCTTAGTTGATCGTGTATCGTGTATCGCACTTTGTGTACCCGGATCTAGCATTTGTGTGACCTAAACGTGTTTGTTTGAGTGTTTTCTTCATGTCCCTCTTGTATTCTTCCCTCGTATATCACGTGTTCATCCTTGGGATCCCTCCTGCCGTGAAAGATCGGCCATCTAGGGTTCCACCCTACATCAGGCTGAGATTGAACTCTGAAGACCGCGTCTTCACCTTATTCCCCTTGAGCTAAGGACATCCAGTCCTCGCTCAATCACCCTGGTAAGTCTTCAAGGTAGACTTTTGGACCTTCACAGACTTCGTTCACCGGTGATCCACAATGACTCTTGGATGCTCAGAACACGACGCCTAACCGGTTGGAGGATGCACAGTCCGCAAGTGTTACAAGTCTTCAGGTCACACAGACAGAAAGACTTCAGTGATGCCTAACACTCTTTGGCTCTGGGTGTTTTGGGCTTTATCCTCGCAAGGATCTTTTCTCTCAAAGGCTTCGGAGGTTGGTTGCTCTCAAACGACAAAAGCCGTGCACTAACTCTGGGCAGCCACCAATTTATGGTGTAGGGGTTGGCTATTTATAGCCAGGAGGCAACCCGACATGATATATCTGAAATGACCCTTGGTCACTAAGGAACTGAGACGTGTCCAACGGTCGGATTATGAACACATGCAGCAACTTTGCTTGAGCTACAAGTAAAGCTGACTTATCCAACTCTGGATAAGATTTGCTCTCATTGTCTTCATTCAAAGACATAGGATTTTTGTTGAGCATCACTTCAGTCAACTAACTATGTTCACTTGGACTCCACTTAACAGTACGGTGGTTCCTATGACTCATGAAAGAATAAAAAGAACTACGAAAGAAACTATGTCTTCGTATTCTATAGTCTTCAATGAATGTCTTCATAGGTCATTATCTTCACTTGAATGTATTCACGAGCCACCATTGTCTTCAATGTCTTCACACATGTTTAGGGCTCATCTTTGGAAGGTAAACCGAATCAGTGAGGGACTATTGCTTGTGTTATCCTGCAATTCTCACAAACACGTTAGTCCCTCAACCACGTTTGTCGTCAATACTCCAAAACCAACTAGGGGCACTAGATGCACTTACAAGCTTTCCCTTTTTGGTGTTGATGACAAATAGGTTGAAGTTTTCAACGGGGATAAAATAGGTGAAACTATAGATAACATGGTCATTGAATCCATGAGATTGAGAGGGCTCCCCCTGAAGATGTGCATATAGGAAATTTGCTTTTGAATGCAAAGGCACATGGCAGGTTTTGCTTTGTAGAGATCTCCTTCAATCTTATGAAGATAATCCATCATGCATACAAGGATGTAGTGAAGATAATGATATGCATAATGGAAAATGGGCGTCTGCTGAATGACTTCATGTGCATAGGATAGATAATTTAACCAAGCAGAAGAAACATTAGCAAATGTAGCAGACGACCATCAAGTTTAAGTGTTACAACTCAAGAGCCAAATGTTTCAAAACGAGAGTTGTAAGAACTTAGCAAAAAATAAGGCACCCGACCCATATATGGACCCGCTTGAAGACTATCAACTCATATGCTTCTCCCCCTTTTGTTAGTAAGGACTAAAAAGGTTTTAAGACATAGAGTATCTATGTGTTCCTAGGCAGTGAAGATGCTGGTGTAGTTGGGTCGACGTTGGAGTTGGGCGGTGCAGAAGGGCCGGACGCAGAGTCATGATGCAGTGAAGCGATTGGTGGAGAAGTGGCGTTGTCTTCTTCATCGATGACACAAGCAACAACAGTTGTAGCCGAAGATGAATACTCAGAGTCTTCAATGGAGGGAGTTGGACGCCAAGTCGCCGATTGTGGAGGCCTGGAGTCAAACTTGAAGCGCTCGGTGAAGCCATCTGCTTGAAGATCATCTTCAGAACAGAGCAATGTGAGGCTCTTCCAGGACAACCGACAGGCTTCATGAGCAACAAAGGAGTTTTTGGTAGCCAAGTTGTGAATGTGATTCACATCAATAAGAAGACTTTGCACCTGCCGCTTCAACCAATCATGGTGCCTATCCTGCTTCTGGTGAAGTGAAAATAGAAGCTCTCGGTCATTGAGGACACGGGGATGCTTCTTAGGCCTTTGAGCAATGGTGCTACCAGTGGCATCAATATTGGCACGATGCAGTAGGCGCAGATTTCCAGCCAGAGGATAAGCAGTGACATTTGCATTAGGCACATAAACCCCTTCAACATGTTGTGTGAAGCTTTGGTGATCATCATCGAGCAGTTGAAATTGTTGCTTGGCAGGCTCAGGATAGATGGCTTCATAAGACATATAAACCTCAGGCAAAAAGACAACATGATTGCGTGAAGAGGCTTGATAGTTGATAGTTGAGTGAAGCTTAATGAGCCGCATTATCCAGGGAGCATAGAACTTGAGGCCAAATAGATCAATACCAGACGCAGCTAGTTGACGAATGAAGAAGTCATGTGTATTGAATCTGATGCCATTGAGACTGTAAAATACCAAAGTCTTCATGGAACCTTCCAGTTTGGCTTCAGGCGAGTGTCCCTTAATAGGCCAAAGAGTACGCCTCAGAATATGATATATGGTGCGAGGCAGATACTCGAGGTCCTTGATGAAGAATTCCTTTGGATAATCAGCTTCCAGAGGCAATGGCTTCATCATGCTGAGCATTTCACTCATGTTGGGCTCAACCTTTTTGAAGATGCTTTCCAGCTTCTTTTGATGAAGAGAGCAACCTTGTTCATACAACTCACCAGGAGTGGGCAGGGAAGTA
Source organism: Secale cereale (assembly GCA_902687465.1). Taxonomy (NCBI): domain Eukaryota; kingdom Viridiplantae; phylum Streptophyta; class Magnoliopsida; order Poales; family Poaceae; genus Secale; species Secale cereale. Next base: position 418,715,855 of record LR738710.1, read on the forward strand.
AGCTCAAAAAGAGTCCGAGCTTTGGCTTCATGATGAATATCACCTGTCATCCACTCAAGGACCCCATGTCTTCGGATCCCTATTGTATCCTATGATATGAAGAGTAGCATAGAATTTCAAGAGAAGTTCTTCATTCCAGTGTTCCTTTGCAGTGATGAATGGAAGCAATCCAACATCTCGGAAGCAGTCAAGGGCTTCCTCAAGGCATGGTAGTCCAACAATGGCATCACAATCAGGACGTTGGTGAGGCAAGATCCGGTCATGATTGTACAGAATGCACGAGTAATAGCTTCGTTGCTGAAAGCTCCAGAACCTATCAGAAGAGATCCTTGGCTTCTTGTATGGGTTCTTGACAGAGTCAGAGAAGGTGTTGTTCTCTCTGAAGCTGTGCACACGGAATGAGCCTTGTGTCGTTGTAGTGCTTGTAAGCCTAGGCAATTTGGGCTTGGGCTTCTGCGTCTGAGGCATCCGCTCCACATGATATTCATATTGTGGACCTTGGGCAGCAGGAGGCGTCGGTATTGGCCATCTAACAGTTACAAGCTCATCTGTTTGATTGAAGGCTTGGGCCATGGTGTGAGGCACCGGGGAAGGAACAATCACTTCAGGGGCAACTATGACTTCACGCTGCACATTACCTTCAGCCATGATAGTGTCATTGGCTTCAGTATTCATTGGAGGAGCAGCCACATTTGCTTCACCTTAAGTGGACTCATGCTCAATAAAATCTTGGGGAGTGAGTTCTTGCATGATGGGAAATTTTGCTTCTTTTTCAACAGGTTCTTGTGGAGGGGGAGTGATTTCATGGGTTTCTTCCTTTTCTTCATCAATAGATTCAGCCGGAATATCTTCAATCACCTAGGCTTAAGATTCAAGAGCAAACGTTGAAGGAATGGCATCAGGAAACACTTGACGTGCCACTGAGCTTGAGTTTTGTACTTCGTCTTCAGGAATGCTAGACATGGAGACAGGAGGCCAGAGACCTTTGCGAAGCCGTCGAAACTTGGGCGACGCTATTAGTGAAACATTTGTCTGCTCCATGTCTTCTTCAGGTGTTTCTGTGGAAGTCTCGAGTACCAGAGTGCTAACAAGAGATGGCGGAGTGCGAGACATGACTTCATGTAAGGGGGTGTTCGGGGATTGCTCTTCCCAAACTTCATCTTGAGCAATTGGCATCATGGGACGACCAATGCTTATGAGATCACTGCTCGTTTGAGCAAGTGATTGAACAGGTTGGGGTTCAAGCTGAGGAAGGACCTCATCATCACCAACATTATTGATGTGGAGCATCCTACAGACATTACCATGCCAAGAGTTCATTTGGCAAGTGACACGTGCGACACCTACTTCACATACACTAAGGTGAATCATCTCCTTTATGCGTGATCACTTGACCCCTTTGAGGATGGTCTACTACTTGACACTTCTTCCATGTGCATGCATAGGTATTGCCGAAGCTTCACCATTGACGAGGAGTGCAAGCACAAGAGCACACCTACATCATCCCCAACGGAGGCATGGAAGAGAAGACGGAAGAAAGGAGAAGAAGACGGAGCGGCTGCTAGAGTCAGGTCGGACGTCCGGACGTCCATCCGCATCATCCGGACCCAGCCGGATCATCCAGACCTTCCCCTGGATCGTTCGAGTAAGTGCGCAGAGGTAACCCGAAGGCTTCCACCGAAGCCGGATCATCCGGGACTCCGTCCGGATCATCCGGGCACCCCGACGCCCGGATCATCCGGCCTTGCCTGCGCGCATGTATCCGGGCCGAGCCCATGTACCTATTTCGCCCCTCACTTACCCCTTCTTGTCCCTAGAATATATATACTCCTCCACCTCCACCATTTTAGGGCTAGCAAATGTGATAGCTCATTTTAGACTAGAGCTTTGCTCATCCATTACGGATCTACTCCACGAGAGAGACCGCGGCCCCTATACGAAGAAGATCCACCTTGGATTCAAGACCCCTCACGGGAAGATCCTTCACGGATTCAAGACCTCCTCTTGGAGATGAACTCTACCTTGTATCTTTCCCTTTGTTGTTCATGTACCTTGTGATCTTGTGTATTTGATTGTGTAGTGGATGTGTGATTGGACTTGTTCTTGAGTGTTTTCCCTCGTGATTCCCCATTGTGTTCTTCGTGTTCTTCGTGGGATCCTCTCCATTTCGTGAAAGATCAGCCTAGAACGGGTTGACCCCACATCATATGGTATCATGAGCATTGGTTCCTCACGAATTTAGAGCCCCCTCACCATTTTCTAGCCTTGTTTTGTTGTGTTCTTCCCAAAATTCGAAAATTTCCCACCAAAAATAGCCTCAATTTTTTTTGTGATCTGTTGGTTTGATGAGATTTGTTTTGATTTTGATCCATGGATTCGCTTGGTTTCAAGTGGATCTAGCATCTCCACAAGTTTCCCCACATTCCATCCATGAAATCCTCACAATTTTGAGCCCAAAATCATTCATTTCCGCCCCCAAATTCGTCCCCGAGCGGAGTTGACCCGCCCGGATCATCCGGATGAAGTCCCGGATCATCCGGACACCTCCCGGATGAGCTGGACAATCTCCCGGACATCCGTGTAATTTGCGCACCCGAAAGACAGAACCGGCGCAGACGAACCCAGATCATCCGGATGTTCTCCTGGATCATCCGGACATAACCCGGATGAGCTGGGCTTTGATAGAGGCAAAAGTGTCCCGTCTTTCGATGAGATGGTGGCTATCGTTTTCGGTGGAATAGACTTTGACGATCTGACTATGAACGTGCGAGGACGTCGCGCCTTAGCAATCGCTAAACCAACTCCGAGAAGTTATTGACCACGCCGGAGCACGATCAACCTGACCACGAGGGTTTATTTCCTGCAAGCAAACGAAGAACAAGCAAGAAACTAATATTGCAATCTGGATATTGCGAATATAAGAGGAAAGCTTTAGTGATCAAGGTGGGGTTCTATGACGTCTTTGTCCGGTCGTTGAACACAAACGAAGTACGCGAAGTTGCAGCTATGGCGAACTTTAATAACCCAAAGTCTGAACGACGCCCTAAGGGTTGTATATATGGGGGGAGAGGGTGGAATTTCGTGGCCCTTGGAGGAGGGGTCCGAAACCAACCCTAACTCTTGTTTGCCCACACATACGGACTCTAAAAAAGCCTATACTAAAGTATTTCGAAATTACATGGGCCTGGCCTAATAATAAGGTGACGCAGCACCTCTAATAGCCTCTGGACGAAATTTATGAAGTGGCATCTTGTATATTTTGTCCAAGGCTACACGCACTCATTATGGTGGCTTCAAAGTCCTGAAATCATCACTTGTAACTCTGTTCTTGTTCCCCTTGCGCATGCCATCATCTCCATGCTTGATCTTGCTCCAATGTTCATCCTTCTTGTCCAAACTAGGCTCTTCATTTGTAAGCAAGACAAATGTATCCAATTTAGATAGCATCATATTTCATGAACATTAGAATCATTAACAAAAAACGAGAGTACCTAGTAATTTAATTGGCGTGCGCGAGCTCTAGTAATTGGTCATGTATATGTGTCAGTTGGGGCTGTGGGTGTAACCTTGTTAGTGATGTCCTCATCAGACTTTCTTCCGGATGTCCGGCTTACCCTGAAACTGACACGGCTGAAATTTTGTTTTGGCCATAACTAATTCATCCGAAGTCCGTTTTTGACGTTCTTTAGCTCGTTTTGAAGCTATTGACATCTCCCATCCCACAAAAATACTACCATCATCATTTGACTCAATAAAAGTTTGTGAAATTTGGCATGTTTGCATAGGCCTTCCACCATATCATGTGCATAGCCATAATAGCCTTCCGCAACCTAACCCATTTTGTCCACCATAGCATTTGTGGTTGCTTGAGTAGTGATTTGAGTATCCTAAGGTGTTTAGGATACTTAGGGACGATTTCTTCTTCATCAACCACCACCACCACTTCCGCATACAAATTGCCCACTATATATTTCCGCCACCCAAACCTAACCCTATTTTGTTTGAGCTTGTTTGAGTTGTGGCTTGTGTCTCCTAAGGTGTTTCGGATACTTAGGGACGGTCACGATAACTCCGACATGCATAACCCATCTTTCCACTTCCGTTTTGCCAAGTGCATAACCACCACCGCTTTCCCGCTACCACCATTTGACATTTGTCTTTGAGATTTTGAGTTGTGGTTTTTCCATTTCCTAAAGTGTTTCGGCTAATTAGGAACCGATCTACATCAAGAACACCGACTCTCATCATAGACACGGACGGTAACCTCGATGACATCATTGTATATTCACCCTTGCCATTTCATTGTTAACCCCTAGCCAATTTTGTGTCACTTACCTATCGAGACTAGCCTTTGAGTATTGCCGACAACGTTACTTGGGCACATTAGTGATCGTCGACCTGCGCATCCATTGACTACATACCATATCATATTGGTATCATCATATCATCCCTTGTGTCACAAGATTGTTTCCGCATATACACAATTGCTATCTTGGTTTGTGCATTTCGCATCGTGGCCATAAAAAAAGAAAAAAAAGAATATGCTTTTAAGCATACAGAGAAAGACAAAGAAGCTCGTAAGCAAGAGCCATAGCATCGCGTCACAATATATCATATGCTATCATATCCGATCATGTTGGATCATCTTGTGCTAAAAGTACCGGAACATCATACACATAGCATCCTTGGGATAGAAAGTTCATACATTTTGCATCTTATAGGTTGTGCACAAGTGTCGTATCCGCCTATTGAGCAATCATGCTAGCGTCTCTCTTGAGTTGTGCAACACGAGCGTTTTCCGTGGATTCCACATTTTGTGCTCATTCCTTGGTTGCACGACCCCATCTATCTATCCGTGTGTGTGTTTCCGTGTGCCACCCATATTTCTATTGGTCTACTTGTTTCACTTGCGATTTTGTGAATCTCTTTAAACTTTATTGACTCTTGCTAACATTTTGCATCAAATTTTTGTGCCACTTATCCTAACCAAGCCACTCGATAAGCTTTACTTGATAGGTGTGAGTGAACAAGTCCGGTACCAATTCCACTATTCTTTCATTTCACATTGAGTGAAATGGGATACATCCTCAACGTTGGGAAAAGGTAACTTGGTATTGTTTATCTCATTTCCTACTCACCTTTGCTTGAGTCTTGTGATGGATAGGCAAAGCATTTCATCTACTTGAGTCTACAACAACAATGACAAGTTCATTGCCATGACGAACCACTTGTGCGCCAACATGGATGCTCAAATGAAGGAGCTCAAAGCCCTCATCAAGAACCGCACGAGGTCTCCCTCATCTTCGAGAAGACGCTCAAGTGCACATCCTCCGAGCTACCATCTCCGGCAAGATCACATCGACATCGACACCATCAACGACAAGAACGTGAAGGTCATGAGCTCAACACCAACAACCGCTCAACGACTTCACCATGTACCTTGGCATCTTCACCAAGCGACTTCAAGGCATCTTCGCCTTTGGATATGCGGCATCTTCGCCCACAAGCACCTCAAGATTATGCTCAAGATAAGCTTCCCAAGCTCAAGTCCGCGACTTCCACGAGCTACTACGACCTCAACAACGACCACGAGATTCATTTCTATGGGACTCAAGACCCCGAGGAGTATCTCGATTGGGTGCGCAAGATGGACGACTACCTCAGGCTACATCAAGTTCCCTACGAAGATCAAGTGAAGTGCGCCACAAGAAACTTCCACAACAACGCGTCAACATGGTGGCTTCACACACATTCGATGAGCTTCAACGTGAATTGGCCCAAGACGAAGAAAGCTATGCGGCGAGAGTTCGTGCCTCCCACCTACACGGAACAACTTCTACGCCAATTGGAGAACACCACCCAAGGATCCAAGTCCATCGACAAGTACTTCAAGGAGATGAAGAATGTCTTGTGACGAGCCGGCGTGGACGACCCCATTTCGATGAAGCTGCACTTCATGATGGGATTACACAACGGCATCTACAAGACTATCTTCCTCGAGAACTACAAGTCCCTCGACGACAACTACATTGGTGCTCTCAAGGCGGAACAAGACCTCATGAAGGCCAAGGCTTCTCCACCGCAAGCACACTTCTCGAAGACCAAGCTCCAAGACGGCGAGCATGAGGCTAGTACCACCATGATTTCCAAGACCAACGAGCTCCAAGACGTCGCTCCCACGTTCGACTTCACCACCATCCCTCTTTGTGGCATTGATGATGCCGAGTCTACTTCGACTCTTTTTCAAGACGGTGCGGCGGCGGCTACGACTACGGAGCCATTCTGGGAGCAAGCTTTGAAGGCGACCGACATGGTGACGAGCAAGGATGATGCTTCCATCTTTGGAGGCGAGAGTGATGATGTGCCATCTTCGGCCTTCATCCACGGCAATGATGAAGAGATGGTTGAGCATAGGATTTTCCCTTCGACCACGGCGACGTATAATGACTTGAGTGACTTGTGCCACAATATTGAGAGTGAGAGCGAGTTCACCACTGGCCCCATATATGACGAGTTGCCCCAATTCCCATGTGAGGAGAGCCACAACCCCCACCACTTGAGTGAGATGAGTGACTCCACCATATGTGACATTGAGTGCACCTATTTTCAGGGAGTGAGTGAGCCACCACATAGAGAGAGTGAGATAGTTGATAGGTCATGTGAGGCCACTTTCAACACTAACGACTTGACCTCTACCTTTATTGTGTCTTCTCATTTGGTGCTAGGTCCCATATATGATGACGCGCCGATCCTCGACGACTTCGTCCTTCCTATGGACAAGACGATGGCCATGGTGGAATATGATGCACCCCCACATGGTTCCATCAAGATGAAGATGATGACCACCATTTGGTGTTTCCCACCTCACCTACACCACTTGAGTGGAATGAGAAAGGTAACAAAGGTGAAGGTGATGATCTCGTCCCACTAGTGGACTATGTTAACATTGATTGCTTGCATGATGTTGATCCACCTATTTCCATGCTTCGTGCTAGTATGATTTCCCCATGCGATGATTTACCCATTTATGATGAGTTTGATGATTGCCATGTGGAGTCTATTAGTTGTGATTCCATGTTGCATAGGATTTCTTGTGATAATTCTCTTGGTCACATCATGTTTGACAACCCGCTTGACTTGTCGAATGCTATGAATGAGATCAACAATATGTCACATTTGCAATCTCATCGTAGTGACTATGCATATGCCATTAAAATAAACCCAATTTGTACTTATGGCATAGATGACAAGCCCATGGTTAGTGGCATTTGTTTTTCCTGTGATGATATTGACATGCTTCCTTTGCATCATATCCATCATATGCCATGCCATGATTACCTAGCTTCGGACATGCATTGTTTTGGATGTGTTTCCACTTATCCATATTATGCTTTCGATATTGCTCATGAGGAGACCCCCATAGTTTCCTCATACATTTTTGGAGATTTTTATCCATCCCATCCATTGCATGATCCCCATACTTTATGCACAATATGCTCCCCATGAATAAACATGCTATTGTTGTGCCACATACATGCTCTAATTTGTGTCCCCATCGTGCTGTACATGACAACTATTCTTTCATGATGGATGACATATTTATATATCGTGCCTCAAATTTCTTTGAGCGATGCTTATCTTATGCTAATGATTTGTACATTTACCACGCACACACTTTCTTTGGCTTGTGCCTCTTTTCTGTAGGTACCCATGCATACTCGTCAACTTCACAAACGCACGAGTTGACGAAAAGAGCTCTAGAGAGCAACGATGACTTGGGATATCACGGATTGTCTTTCCCACCGCTCCTTTTGCGCAAACACTTCGCACATTCCTTCTACATGGCACTCACATGGTTATGGGTTATTGTCCATTATATCTCTTACGTCCATCTTGCCATGTTCACTTTGCATGATATGCTCATTATTATGCCGTTGCCATGCATTTGTGACCCATGCTTTGCATTACACATGATGATTAATTCTCATACTTGTATGTGTATTTGCAAGCTTGGTGGAGATATAGCTTGTTATTGCCATGATGCCTTTGTACCCCATGCCTATTATGATGCTTTGATCTTGATTTGTGATCGTGCTTGCGATATTTCATGTGCATTGCCTATATCCACCATTTGGTCACATGACATGATTGCCATGAGTTCCTCTAGTGTGTTGCATCTTTGCGCCACTAGTTGCACGACGTGATAGATTTGCTTGCTTCATGTATTGCATCACCGATGATTCATACTTGCTCGTTTCATGCGGTTCATGGCACCTATTTCCATGCTTTGCACATGATTGCTAGTCCATGTTGCAATATGTCTCCACATGTTGCCTCTCTCATGCTATGTGATTGTCCATCCATTGAGCACAACCATGATTTTATTCATGCCAATGAGATTGCCCCCATAGCATTCTCGCATTTATTTGGAGATTTTGACATATTTGTTGTGAAGCATGCTTGTCCTACCTCTTTGCACCATATGCCTAGTGCCAGGAATATAGCCATTGTTGCATCATATTATTCATGCACTTTTTCTTATAATGGTTATGTGCAAGAGAAGAGAACCATCATGATGGATGATGTGTTTATCTACCATGCGCATACGTTCTTTATTTTGTTGTGTGCATGTGTATGTTACTCGAACTTCGTGTCAACTTCCACTTCACGTGAGTTGACCATTCGAGCTCTTGAGAGCGAACCACCTTCTATCACGTCGCTTCTACATCGCACTTGCTTGTGCTTCGGCATTGTGAAGGATGCACAAGGACATGCTTTCAAGGTGATATCCTTCTCTTTCGAGAACCCAAAAACCATGAGCATGAATATTGTGGATCATACTACATGTGTTGCTCGCACCATGAGACTTAATTGTCATCTTGGACCCCTTGATCACGCACATGTTAGTGATATTACTTTCATTCATGATAGCCACATTGCCATGCCTAATGTTATATATGCCTTGTGTGTTGCATCCAATTCTTGGATTACTTGTCCCTATCTTATGCTTGGTTGCAACAATGTCATCTTTTCACATATGCCATGTCCCATTGCTTTTCACATGATTGACTTGATTGCCTCACACATGTTGAACAATTGCTCTTTCTATTGTGTTGAGTGCCACACTATTTTCACTACACCCTATGCACGGTATGCTTGGATTGTCTTGCACTTGACCCATGTGTTTAGACACTTCATTTTACTAGGTGTTGTGAATGATTCTTACGCCTACCATAGACCTTTCATTGAGCGCTTTATGCATGCTTGCTATGACCATGATGTAGATGTTTATTCTCTTGTCACACATATTTTCATCACTACCTCCCAATTGCATACTTGGCCCCAAGATATATTTTCTTGTGCTCAATTGATGTGCTTACATGCCATGCCACAACCCTTTGTCACACCCTATGCTATGCTTGGTGACAACACTTGTTGGGTGAATCACCTCTTGAATGCTTGGTTTTGCACTAACGCTAATCACATTTGTTTTTCCAAGTGTTTGTTGTCCTGGATCCTTTTGAAGGAATCACTAGACGGTGCGACATTTGAGAGTGCCCATTTCGAGCTTCAAGATGACGAGTACATGGTGATCGTCCAATCCGACATGGTGACACCATCTCTTTCCCATGGTGATTTGGTTTTCGATCCAAGGTCGGATCTTTCCCAAGGGGGAGGGGATGAAGCGGAGCATCCTACAGACATCACCATGCCAAGAGTTCATTTGGCAAGTGACACGTGCGACATCTACTTCACATACACTAAGGTGAATCATCTCCTTTACGCGTGCTCATTTGACCCCTTTGTGGATGGTATACTACTTGACACTTCTTCCATGTGCATGCATAGGTATTGCCGGAGCTTCACCATTGACGATGAGTGTAAGCACAAGAGCACACCTACATCATCCCTGACGGAGGCATGGAAGAGAAGATGGAAGAAAGGAGAAAAAGACGGAGCGGCTGCTGGAATCAGGCCGGACGTCCGGACGTCCATCCGGATCATCCGGACCGAGCCGGATCATCCAGACCTTCCCCCGGATCGTCCGGGTAAGTGCGTAGAGGACACCCGAAGGCTTCCACTGAAGCCAGATCATCCGGGACCCCGTCCGTATCGTCCGGCCTTGCCTACGCGCATGTATCCGGGCCAAGGCCCATGTACCTATTTCGCCGCTCACTTACCCCTTCGTGGCCCTAGACTATATATACTCCTCCACCTCCACCATTTTAGGGTTAGCAAATGTGATAGCTCATTTTAGACTAGAGCTTTGCTCATCCATTACGGATCTACTCCACGAGAGAGACCGCGGCCCCTCTACGGAGAAGATCCAACTTGGATTCAAGACCCCTCACGGGAAGATCCTTCGCGGATTCAAGACCTCCTCTTGGAGATGAACTCTACCTTGTATATTTCCCTTTGTTGTTCATGTACCTTGTGATCTTGTGTGTTTGATTGTCTAGTGGATGTGTGATTGGACTTGTTCTTGAGTGTTTTCCCTCGTGATTCCCCATTGTGTTCTTCGTGTTCTTACTAGGATCCTCTCCATTTCGTTAAAGATTGGCCTAGAACGGGTTGACCCCGCATCAATTATCATCATGACCAATGTCTTCAGCTGTAGGAGAGTTAGCATCTAGAATCTCTCCAGTCTGATGAGCCTCTGTGGTAGCAGGCTCATCGATAACGAGACGACGCTCACAGTTGGAGGAGGTAGGCAGGGCAACAGAAATGGGTTCAACAACCAGCGGTTCTATGGAGGAGCCGCGAGGCTTATGTGAAGCCTTTGAAGCTTTTGTCTTGTGCTTCTTCTTGGAAGGAGCAGCATTAGGAGCATCAAGATGCTTGCATTTATTAGCTTCAGCTTCAGCCTGCATGGTCTTCTTTTGATCAAAAGCAGCTGATGGGATCTTTGGCTTTGAGCCAGTCATGCTGATAGGGAATACAATGTTGGGTCTTTCTTGCCTTGGAGATTTAGTGTATTCAGCAACATGCTTCTTCTTCTTCTTAAGCTTCTTGGCGGCCAGCTTGGGGTCAATGCCTGGACGGCCAAGAGCTTTCCTCTTCACAACTTCATTATGGGCTTGGACGCATTTCTCAACATAGTGCTTGAGACGTTCCCTGGAGCCCCTTGCAACTTCACGGCGCTTGGCAAATTCAACCTTGAGGTATGTCATCATGGTCTTGAAGTTTTGAACTTCTTGTGCATTAAGGCTTGCCATATGCTTCTTGAATAGAGCCTTCTCAAGATCAGTTTTGTTCTTTTGCTCAATAACCTTCTGTGCAACAGTCAGTTCTTGAGCAATATATCCTTGAAAGTTCACACTGATATCAATGGGAAGCTGAAGATCATCAAGTGAAAGAGATGTATCCTCAAACCATTCATTGATGAAGTTATTGATGATATCAGCGTCAAAGAGAGGCAAATCATTGAAGATTTCTGCCTGTTGCTTGCTCTTGATTAGCATTTCAAGGGCATCATCAGCAAGATCTTCATCACTGGATAGATCTATGATGTCATCATCATTGCGCGGTATGCTGCCTGGAGTGAGTCCTTGACCAGATGGATTCACTAGCTGCTTAGACCGCTGAGAGATGCAAGTGTGATCCTCAGATTACACATTGTATTCAGAAGGTACAATTTTCAAGGGCTTCACACTTGAAGCTTTTGGGGCAGCAGCAGATTTAGAATCCTTTGACTTCTTGGGCTTCACAGACTCAAGAACAACTTTAGGTTCCATGTCTTCAGCAACATCTTCCACAGTTGCGCTTTGAGCAGTGATGTGGGATAGCAGTCCATCAAGGCCGTTGAAGGGGTCAACGCGATTTTCATTGGCTTCGCATGTTCCATTAGATCGGGGCCAAGATAGGCCAGGATTGAAGTTAATGCCAAATTCTTTCCTGTTCTGGGTTGCAGAGTTCTTGGCAAATTTGTAGTTTTCTTCAAATAATTCATCATCACGACACCATCGAAGACTAGATGGGTTAGCATTTGAAGTCATTTGTCCTCTGACCATTCACGGATAAAATTTCTTGGCAATGGCTTCAGACATAGTCTTGGGTTGAAGCTTCTTGTAGACGATATAACCCTGAAAGTGCAGTATATCGACTAGAGGGGGGGGGGGTGAATAGGCGATTTTTATGAAATGCTTCAAAACATGGTAGTTTTGAAGACAAACTATAAGCTCAAGCCTATTTGTATGCAGCGGAAAGTGGACTACACTAGATAAGCCATAGTCATGTATTCAATGAAGTGAACGCATGAAGACTAATAGCAACTAGGCAGTAGTGATCACAAAGGAAGAAGGAATGAAGCCAATCACGACAAGTAGATACTCAGTGAAGACAATCAGATAAAGCAAACATGCAATGTCTTCACAACATAGAGCAGTAAGTAAAGGGAAGGAAGGGATAGAACCAGTAGCTCGGGGAAGACAGTGATTTGTTAGACCAGTTCCAGTTGCTGTGACAAATGTACGTCTGGTTAGGGAGGCTGAGATTTGACTCAGAAGACCGCGTCTTCACCTTGTTCCCCTTGAGCTAAGGACACCTAGTCCTCGCCCAATCACTCTGGTAAGTCTTCAAGGTAGACTTCCAAACCTTCACAGACTTCATTCACCGGCAATCCACAATTACTCTTGGTTGCTTAGAACGCGACACCTAACTGGCTGGAGGAAACACAGTCCTCAAGTGTAATAAGTCTTCAGGTCACACAGATAGAAAGACTTCAGTGATGCCTAACACTCTTTGGCTCTAGGTGTTTGGGCTTTGTCCTCGCAAGGATTTCTCTCTCAGATGCTTCGGAGGTGGGTTCCTCTCAAACGACAAAAGCCGTGCAATAACTCTGAGCAGCCACCAATTTATGGTGTAGGGGGTGGGCTATTTATAGCCACTGGGCAACCCGACCTGATTTGTCCGAAGTGTCCCTGGGTCACTAAGGAACTGACACGTGTTCCAACGGTCAGATTTCAAACACACACGACAACTTTACTTGAGCTCCAAGTAAAGTTGACTCATCCGCCTCTGGATAAGATTTGCTCTCATAGTCTTCACTCGAAGACATAGGATTTGGTTGAGCATCACTTCAGTCACTCTGACTTAGTTCACTTGGACCCCACTTAACAGTACGGTGATTCCTATGACTCAACAAAGAAGAAAAGGAAACAACGAAACATCTACATCTGCGCTCTCCATAGTCTTCACACAATGTCTTCTCATGTCATAGTCTTCAATATGATTATCTTCATATACCACCACTGATATCAATGTCTTCATACATTTTTAGGGGTCATCTCCGGTAGGTTAACCGAATCAATGAGGGACTACTACCTGTGTTATCCTGCAATTCTCACAAACACATTAGTCCCTCAACCAGGTTTGTCGTGAATACTACAGAACCACTAGGGGTGGCACTAGATGCACTTACAAACCCCATGGAGGGCAAATGGCATTCTTGGAAGCATATTCAGGAGTCACAAATCTATACAGAAACAATTGTTCTGCCCAATATCTTCGTATCCATTGGATTCAAGATTTGCGTTCTCCATAGGTCTCTTTTGGGTCAGACTTGTACATGGCGAATAGATCTGGAGGAAGATCTTTGGCAGTGTCGGTACGTCTCTGTCTGCCACCTTTCTTGGACTATTTATCATTATCATAACCCATTGGATTCAGACAGAAGGGCTTCACAAAGCAGTTTGTCTTCCGACGACTAGTCAGACAGGAACTGACTTCAGGAGATTCAGTGTGACGCTGTAAGAATTCTGCAAATGAATGCAGACTATGAGAACCAATGGATTCTCCCACGGACATGTACCTGTGACAGCACTAGAGATGCGAGGGAAGGGAAAGAGGTCATATGCATTCTCAGAAGATTTTGAAGATAAATACGGTTTGAAGACATTGACCTCATAGTGCGAAGACATTGACTTATATGGAGTGAGTTGGTTCTAGATTTGTACGAATCCAAGAATAGGTACAAGTGAGGAATCTAACTAGTATTGAGGCATAAGTGAATATTCTTGCATGATATGAGAGAAGGATACAGAAATAAATAGCTCTTAGATGTATAGAACCCACTTGTGGTGAAGTTGCATGATTTCAATGGATCAAATCGAGGGTAAAAAGAGAGATCTATTTACCGCACTGAAGAACTGCTAGACAGGAACAGATAGATGCGAGCAGATCGATCTTCCGTGCCCTAACTTGGCGGCGGAAGACACCTACGGCGGCGGCGGAGAGACGAGGTTCGTGGCCGACGGGAAGACGGCGTCGAAGAAGTCGCGGCAGCTAAGCGCTTCGTCTCCGGCGTCGACTGGAGCTAGCGGAGGCACTAGGGTTGAGCGAAATGGTGAGAGGTGGGAGAAGAAATTATGACCACGAGGGTGGAGTATTTAGAAGGAGGATGGTGGTGCAGTGCAATTACGCAGGTTCCCCTAATGGTTCACATGTGAACGACACGTGGCTAGCATGCAACTTATGGATAGTTGAGCCACGATCCCACGCACGCCTGGTTTGTCGGATGGACGTTTCGGTTTTCGGGAAAAAAGGATACGGCATTGAAAAAAGATTTAATTGAGTGTCTCTATATCTTCAGCTGACAAGGACACAGTGAAGACATTCAACAAGTGTCAATATAATGCATATGAAGAGATAGAGAGAGTTGGAGAGATTAAGCATGGAGAAGGTTAGGGTCCGATCACATTCACTTATATCAAAAGGTTTGAGGACATAACTATAAGTGAATGATGTAGAGGATAGAACACCTATATATATATATTAGAGAAACCAAACAAATCAACATTGAGAAGATGAGTCTTGAAGACAAACTATGTTGAAGACAAACCCGGTAAGAAGATAATGTAGTCATGACGCCAAATGAAACTTCAAGAAAGTTTGGTGGTGGCGTTACCCACCGTATAGGAAGTATTAGACCAGGACATGACACACAATTATCGTGGCGCTCCAGAGTCGAAATCCACATTGATGTATTCACACTCAGAGTGTAAGTCTTCATAAGTTGAAGACAAACGTTACTTCGTGTGTTGCACATCTAAGTCATCAAAATGCATAAGCATTAGGATGTGTGTCCAATCACATGACATTTGAGGATTCTAAGATATTTAGCTCACACCGCAGCTTGCAAAACCTTTTCTCATCCAAGGGCTTAGTGAAGATATCTGCCAGTTGCTCTCCGGTGTTGACATGTATGATTTCAATGTCCTTCTTGATCACATGATTCCTGAGAAAGTGCTGACGAATCTCAATGTGCTCTGTCTTCGAGTGCTGAATGGGATTGTGAGCAATCTTGATGGCGCTCTCGTTATCACAGAAGAGTGGCACCTTCACCATGTTGATGCCATAGTCCTTAAGAGTTTGCTTCATCAAGAGAAGTTGAGCGCAACAAGATCCAGCAGCAATGTATTTAGCTTCAGCGGTGGAGAGAGACACTAAGTTCTGCTTCTCTGAAGACCAACAGACAAGAGATCATCCAAGAAAGTGACATGTGCCTGATGTGGACTTGCGATCAACCTTATCACCAGCATAGTCAGCATCAGAGAATCCAACATGATCAAATATAGAGCCCTTGGGATACCATAATCCTAGTGTTGGGGTGTGAGCCAAGTATCGAAGAATTCGCTTCATAGCGAGGTGATGCGATTCCTTTGGTGCCACTTGGAATCGGGCACACATGCAAACGCTAAGAAATATATCAGGCCTAGATGCACATAAGGATAGTAAAGAACCAATCATGGAGCGGTATACCTTTTGATCGAACTCTTTACCATTGTCGTCGGAGCCCAATTGACCTTTGGTTGGCATTGGCGTCGTGTACCCTTTGCAATCTTGCATTCCAAACTTATTCAGGCAATCTTTGATGTATTTCTCTTGAGATATGAAGATGCCATTCTTCTGTTGACGAATTTGGAGACCAAGGAAGAACATCAGCTCACCCATCATGGACATCTGATATTGCTCTTGCATCATGTATCCAAACTCATCACTGTATCTTTTGTCAGTGCATCCAAAGATAATGTCATCCACATAGATTTGACATACGAATAGTTATCCATCATATGTCTTCGTGAAGACTGTGGGATCTAGTGAGCCAGGTTTGAAGCCTTTGCTTTTCAAGAAGTCTTTGAGTGTGTCATACCATGCACGAGGTGCTTGTTTGAGTCCATATAGTGCCTTGTTGAGCTTGTACACCATGTCAGGACGCTTTGGGTCTTCAAAGCCAGGAGGTTGTGCACATACACTTCTTCTTCAATTTTCCCATTCAGAAGGGCACTCTTTACATCCATTTGATACAAACATATGTTATGATGGTTGGCATAGGCTAGCAGTATGTGAATGGCTTCAAGCATAGCTATAGGAGCAAAGGTTTCATCTTAGTCAATTCCTTCTACTTGAGTATAACCTTGAGGAATGAGACGAGCCTTGTTTCTGACAACTTGACCATGCTCATCTTATTTGTTGCGATAGATCCATTTGGTGCCAATGATGTAATGCTTTCGTGGATCAGGATGCTTAACAAGCTCCCATACATTATTCAGCTCAAACTGTTGAAGCTCTTCTTGCATTGCTTGAATCCATTCAGGTTCCATAAAGGCTTCATCAACTTTCTTGGGTTCAGATATTGAAATGAATGCAGAGTGACAACAAAAGTTGGCTAGCTGAGTTGCTTTTGAGCGAGTAAGTGGACAAGTTGCATTGAGGCTATCAAGAATCTTTTCAACTTGGACTTCATTAGCTACCCGAGGATGAACTAGGCGAAGACTTTGTTCATGTTGTTGATCATCTTCTTGTTTAGAATTGGCTTCAGGCTGAGCATTATCTTCAAGGTGACTAGGTGGAGAGATAATGATTTCCTCTTCAGTTGGTTCCACAGTGGGTATAATTTCTCCTGTACCCATTTGTTTGATAGACTCACTGGGAGAAGCTTCATCTAGCACATTTGACAGGTAATCTCTTTGCGAGCCGTTAGATCCATCGAACCGCACATCTACGGTTTCAACCACTTTATAGTGAAAGAGATTGAAGACCCTGTAGGTGTGTGACTCCTTTCTGTAACCAAGCTTAAAACCTTCACGTGCTTTCGGTGCAAATTTGGAAGTGTGATGCAGATCTTTGATCCAGCACTTAGCACCAAAGTCTTTGAAATAACTGATGTTTGGCTTCTTACCAGTCAGAAGTTCATATGATGTTTTCTTGAAGAACTTGTGAAGATAAACTCTATTGATGATGTGGCATGCAGTATCAATGGCTTCGGGCCAGAACTTTCTTGCTGTCTTCTATTCATCAAGCATAGTACGTTCCATCTCAATGAGAGTCTGGTTCTTCCGCTCAACAATGCCATTCTCCTAAGGTGCGTATGGAGCTGAGAACTCATGCGTGATGCCCAATGTATCAAGATAGGTGTCGAGCCCAGTATTCTTGAACTCAGTTCCATTGTCACTTCTGGTGTGCTTGATCTTGATGCCATAGTTGTTCATGGCTCGATTGGCGAATCGTCTGAAGACATCCTGCACTTCAGTCTTATAGAGGATTATATGCACCCAAGTATATCTAGAGTAGTCATCAACGATCACAAAGCCATATAAAAAAACAGAGGTAGTGAGAGTAGAGTAGTGAGTAGGGCCAAATAAGTCCATGTGAAGCAGCTCGAAGGGAAGAGATGTAGTCATGATTGTCTTCGAGGGATGCTTGGCCCTAGTCATCTTCCCAGCTTCACAAGCACCATACAGATGATCTTTCTTGAACTTGGCGCCCTCGATGCCTATCACGTGCTTCTTCTTGGCGAGAGTATGGAGGTTCCTCATGCCTGCATGACCTAGTCTTCGATGCCAAAGCCAGCACTCTGAAGCTTTTGCGAGAAGACAAACGGCGAGCTATGGCCCTGCAGAGAATTCTACCATATACAGATCACCTTTTCGATGTCCTTCGAAGACTGGAGAATTGTCAGATTCCATAAGCACAAGGCAACGATATTTTCCAAATATCACAATCATGTTTAGATCACATATCATAGAGACTCACATTAAGTTGTATCCAAGGGATTCAACAAGCATCACTTTGTCCATGTGTTAATCCTTTGAGATAGCAACCCTGCCAAGTCACAATACCTTGCTTTTACCAGTGTATGTGAATGTGATGTGGATTTTGGGAGAAGGACGTAGAGTTGAGTCCATAAGAAGACGTCGATCACCAGTCATGTGGTTGGTGCATCCACTGTCAATTATCCTGATGCGGAGCATCCCAAAGTCATCCCCATGGACCATCCATCGTCTCACCAAGTGCCCCAAGGACCGATGTCACATGCTCGTGCTAGAGTACTTGAAACCGAGGTTAACTCTCTCCTTGTTGAATTCCCATTTGACCACCTTGAGACATTGCTACTACCTCAAACGAAGACACTTTGTATGCTTAGGTGCCAAGGAGAAGTTACGGTGCAAGATGGACACCAAGAGCGAGAACATGAAGTTTCCCAGCACAGAGATAGCGGTACTACCGGTCCACCACTGCCCAACTACCGGTCGACCGGTACTACCGCCCAACTACCAGTCAACTACCGGTCAACCTTCTGTGATCGACCAGTGCAAGGCCGGTGCAAGGCCGGAACTTCCGCTACATCCGCAAAGACCGGTACTACCGGTCCCAGGACCGGTACTACCGCCCTGCCTGCGCGCAGATGAAGGGGTTCCACCCCATGTATCCCCCAACTTACCCCTATACTATAAGTACTCTGTCCCTTCCATCTTTTAGGGTCAGCTTTGTGATAGATCATTGTTAGACCTGAGTGGTTCCTCTCCTACAAGACTGCGGCCTCTTCGGAGAAGATCCACCGGATTCAAGACCTCCTTCACGGAGAAGAACATCAAGACCGCCTCACGGAGATGACTACCACTACTTGTATCGTCCTTAGTCGATCGTGTATCATGTATCGCACTTTGTGTACCCGGATCTAGCAATTGTGTGACCTAAGCTTGTTGATTTGAGTGTTTTCCCCTTTGTATCCCTTGTGTTTTCCCTCGTGCCTCTCGTGTTCTTCCTCGGGATCTCTCCTTTTCGTGAAAGATCGGCCACCTAGGGTTCCGCCCTACATGGAGAGAATGGTGAGAGAGGGAGCCACCAAAAGGAGAGTGAGAGCCACAAGCCAAAAGATGAGTGACAAGAAACAACTACTGCTATTTGCCACCAAAAGCGAGATGAGAGAAGTGTGTGCGAACCCATCGAGTGTCTTTCACCTTGTGCTTTTATGCAAAGGGGAAGCCAAACCTACTAACACTTCACCACCTCTACCTTTAGTGTTGTCTCAATTGTTGCAGGAATTCTCGGACGTCTTTCCCGATGAGATACCTCCGGGTCTACCTCCACTTCGCGGAATCGAACACCGCATCGACCTCATACCCGGCGCACCACTTCCATACAAGGCACCTTACCGCGTCAACCCCGAGGAAACCAAGGAGATACAACAGCAAGTACAACAACTCATCTACCAAGGTCATGTACGTGAAAGCTTGAGCCCTTGTGCCGTTCCGGTTATTCTCGTGCCTAAGAAACATGGAAGTTTTCGCACGTGCTCCGATTGCCGCCCGATAAATGCTATCACCTTTAGATACCGTTATCCTATCCCACGCTTAGACGACATGCTTGATGAATTATGTGGTGCCACCATCTTTTCGAAAATTGATCTTAAAAGTGGTTACTACCAAATTCGCATTCAAGAGGGTGATGAGTGGAAAACGGCTTTCAAAACCATGTTTGGGATATATGAGTGGCTTGTCATGCCAATGGGTTTATTAGAAGCACCCGGTTCATTCATGTGTCTTATGCATTTTGTTCTACGACCCTACATGGGCGTCTTTGTAGTGGTTTACTTTGATGACATCCTCGTTTTTAGCAAGTCGCTTGAGGACCATGTGACACACATCCGTATGGTTTTACAAACCCTTCGGAAAGAGCGCTTATATGCTAACATGGAGAAATGCACTTTTGGCGTTGACAAGGTCATCTTCCTAGGATTTGTCGTTTCTTCACAAGGTGTTCACTTCGATGAAACTAAAATTGAAGCAATTAAAACTTCGCCACAAGCAACGAATCTCCTACAAGTGCGTAGTTTCCTTGGTTTAGCCGATTTCTACCGACGTTTTGTCAAGGACTTTAGCACTATTGCTATGCCTCTACACGCCTTGAGCAATAAGAACGCACCCTTCATTTGGGGTCCTTCGCAAGACACCGCGTTCAATGAGCTAAAAAGCTTGCTTACACACGCACCACTCCTAGCCCTACCAAACTTTGATAAACCTTTTGAGATTCATTGTGACGCTAGTGGTATTGGCATAGGTGGTGTGCTCATGCAAGAAAAGTGCCCAATTGCGTACTTTAGCAAGAAGCTATCCGAAGCGCAACTTAACTACCCCATCTATGATAAAGAGATCTATGCCTTGGTGAGAGTTTTATGTGTTTGGGAACATTATCTTAGACCTCATGAATTCATTCTTCATACGGACCATGAGACTCTCAAGTATCTCAAGGGTCAAACTAAGTTGAACAAGCGTCATGCTAAATGGAGTGAGTTCATTGAGTCTTTTCCCTATGTCATCAAACACATCAAAGGCAAAGAGAATGTTGTGGCCGATGCGCTTTCCCGCAAATGCATGCTTCTTACACAACTTGAGTTGAATGTTATTGGCTTTGAGAACATCAAAGATTTATATGAGCATGATCCTTTCTTTGCACATCCTTATGCTAAGTGTTTGACTCACACTTCTTGGGAACATTATTACATAAAGGATGGATATCTTATGAGAGCTAACAAACATTGCATTCCCGAGTCTTTGCTTCGTTTGCTCCTTTTCCAGGAATCTCATGGAGGAGGACTCGTGGGACACTTTGGACGCGACAAGACATTTGCTACGCTCTCAAAGAACTACTTTTGGCCCAAGATGCTTTGTGACGTCTCACGAGTCACCAACCGCTGCTCTACATGTCGCAAAGCTAAGTCAAAAGTTCAATCTCATGGTCTTTACATACCGCTTCCTATTCCATACCATCCATGGGAAGGCATAAGCATGGACTTTATACTTGGATTGCCTAGGACTCAAAATGGAAAGTATTTCGTGTTTGTTGTCGTGGATAGATTCTCTAAAATGGCTCATTTCATTCCTTGTAACAAGATCGACGATGCTTCACATGTTGCAAATCTCTTTTGTAGGGAAGTCATTCGTCTACATGGAGTGCCCAAGACGATCGTGTCGGACCGGGACGTCAAGTTCTTGAGCTACTTTTGGAAGACTCTATGCGCCAAACTCGGCATCAAGCTACTATTCTCTTCGGCATGTCATCCACAAACCGACGGCCAAACGGAGGTGACGAACCGCACACTTTCCAAGCTTCTTCACGTGGTGATCAAGAAGAACATCAAGGAATGGGAGCAATGCTTGTCCATCGCCGAGTACGCCTACAACCGCGCAAGACATTCCACTACCGGCAAGTCCCCTTTCGAGGTCGTCTACAGTTTCAACCCCTTGTCTCCATTGGACATCCTACCTCTACCTCTACAAGAGCGCATCAACATGGACGCAAGTGCACGAGCAAGCTATCTCAAGAAGGTGCATGAGGATACAAGGGCAACGATCGAGCGACAAGTCCATCGCCTCACCACCAAGCTCAACGTCAACAAGGCACCAATGGTGTTCCAACCGGGAGATCTTGTTTGGCTTCATCTTCGCAAGGACCGTTTCCCACACGAGCGCAAGTCCAAACTCCTACTGCGTCGACAGACCCTTCAAGGTGCTAGCACGCTACAACAACAACGCATACAAGATCGACATCCCACGAGACAAGTACAACGTGAGCGATGCCTTCAACGTCAAGGATCTAGCCCCTTTCCATGGTGATCAAGATTCCCATCCGAGGTCGGATCTTTGCCAAGGGAGGGAAGATGATGCGGAGCATCCCAAGGTCATCCCCATGGACCATCCATCATCTCACCAAGTGCCCCAAGGACCAATGACACGTGCTCGTGCTAGAGCACTTGAAACCGAGGTTAACTCTCTCCTTGTTGAATTCCCATTTGACCACCTTGAGACATGGCTACTACCTCAAACGGAGACACTTTGTATGCTTAGGTGCCAAGGAGAAGTTACGGTGCAAGATGGACGCCAAGAGCGAGAACATGATGTTTCCCAGCACAGAGATAGCGGTACTACCGGTCCACCACCGCCCAACTACCGGTCGACCGGTACTACCGCCCAACTACCGGTCAACCTTCTGTGATCGACCGGTGCAAGGCCGGTGCAAGGCCGGAACTTCCGCTACATCCGCAAAGACCGGTACTACCGGTCCCAGGACCGGTACTACTACCCTGCCTGCGCGCAGATGAAGGGGTTCCACCCCATGTATCCCCCAACTTACCCCTAGACTATAAGTACTCCGTCCCTTCCATCTTTTAGGGTCAGTGTTGTGATAGCTCATTGTTAGACCTGAGTGGTTCCTCACCTACGAGACCGCGGCCTCTTCGGAGAAGATCCACCGGATTCAAGACCTCCTTCACGGAGAAGAACATCAAGACCTCCTCACGGAGATGACTATCGCTACTTGTATCGTCCTTAGTATATCGTGTATCGTGTATCGCACTTTGTGTACCCGGATCTAGCAATTGTGTGACCTAAGCTTGTTGATTTGAGTGTTTTCCCCTTTGTACCCCTTGTGTTTTCCCTCGTGCCCCTCGTGTTCTTCCTCGGGATCCCTCCTTTTCGTGAAAGATTGGCCACCTAGGGTTCCGCCCTCAGTGGCTTCTGAAGCAGTACCCTACAGATCAGTTAGTGGCATAGTCTTCACAGAGAGAAGTGTGAAGAATAAACATTTTACGAACAAGCATGATATCAAAGTTCAGGTCCTTGTTAGGCAAGATAGGAAGCTTTTCAAGAAACCATGGGACGAAATACATGGTTAGACCATTTGGACATTTAATCTTGCGTCCCACAAGATGTTTTAGGTCCCCAGCATTGGCGTCAGAAGATGATTTTCGGCTGGAGACTGATAGAGGCAAAGGTGTCCTGTCTTTCGATGAGATGGTGGCTATCGTTTTGGAGGAAGTTGACTTTGATGATCCGACTACGAACGTGCGAGGACGCCGCGCCTTAGAAATCGCTAAACCAACTCCGAGAGGTTATTGACCACGCCGGAGCATGATCAACCTGACCACGAAGGTCTGTTTCCTGCAGGCAAACGAAGAACAAGCAAGAAACTGATATTGCAATATGGATATTGTGAATTCAAGAGGAAAGCTTTATTGATCAAGTGGGGTTCTATGACGTCTTTGTCTGGTCGTTGAACAAAAACGAAGTACGCGAAGTTGCAGCTATGTCAAACTTTAATCTATACAAAACCCAAAGTCTAAACGATGCCCTAAGGGCTGTATATATGGAGGAAGAGGGGGGAATTTCGTGGCCCTTGGAGGAGGGGTCCGAAACCAACCCTAACTCTTGTTTCCCCACACACACGGACTCTAAAAACAGCCTATACTCATGTATTTCAAAATTACATGGGCCTGGCCTAATAATAAGGTGACGCAACACCTATAATAGGCTCTAGACGAAATTTATGAAGTGGTGATGCGGGGTCAACCCATTCTAGGCCGATCTTTCACGAAATGGAGGGGATCCCACGAAGAACATGAGGGGGACACGAGGGGAACACGAGAGAAACACTCAAACCAACAAGAACAAGTCACACATATGCTAGATCCTCGAAACACAAAGAGATACAAGATCCATGATCAACAAGGAACGATACAAAGGGTAACCGGTTCTTCTCCGCGAGGAGGTCTTGGGGAATCCCGCGGGATCTTCTCCGTGAAGGAGGTCTTGAATCCGAGTGGATCTTCTCCATGGAGGCGCCGCAGTCACGCCCAAGGAGATGAACCACTAGTGGATGTCTCAAATGAGCTAAACCTAAGCTAACCCTCAAATGGAGGAGGAGGAGTCATATATATATAGGCTAGGGGGACGAAGGGGGTACATGGGCCTCGGCCCAACTCGCACACGCAGGTGGGGGTCCAGATGATCCGGAAGGTGGCCTGGATGATCCTGGTGACCGTCCGGATCATCCGGAGGTGTTGACGCGCAGAAGATGGCCCGGATGATCCGGGGCATGGTTCGGATGTTTGGCTCCGTCCATATGATCCGGGGCTTGGTCCGGATCGACCGGCTTCGCGGGCAAGCTTCGGGTGCCTCGGGGCATATTACCCGGATCGTCCGAGTGTCGGTCCGGATCTTCCGGGCTTGGTCCGGATCATCCGGCCGGGGGTCCGGATGATCCGGGCAAGTCCAGTCTTGCTTCGATTCTTCTCTGTCTTCGCGTATGCTTCTCTCCTTCGATTGTACTTGCTCCTTAGCTGCTCCATTGTCTTCCTCTTGGTTCCTGGTCATGCATAGCACATATGTTTGAGGTAGTAGCCATGTCTCACAAGTGGAAAGTGAAGGTTTGGAGAGGAGAGAGTCAACCTTGTGTCCAATGGTGGGTAATTGAGGTCCTGTCGAAGTGAACATGGGGATGATCGTGGGATGCTCCGCATCATCTCCCCCCCCCCTTGGGAAAGATCCGACCTCGGATCAAAAAGGTCATCACCATGGCAACGGTTGTTGTGAACGGACTTGTAGTTGGACGAAGTTGAGGGCATGGCGCAATCCAAGTACTCCAAGGTGTCTCCGTTATGTGGTACATGCAAAATGAGCAAACACAAAGTACACATGGAAATACAATGGTTAGCGCACACAAAGTGTCCATCATGTAAAAATGAGTGCGTGTGACAAGTTTGGGCATGGAAAGGCACAAGATGCTTATCTAAAAGATGTACAATGACATGTAAAGCATTCATGTGAGTAAATGCATTTGTGGTGCACACAAAGGTAGGGTAATTGACATGGTGCACAAAGCTACAATTTCTACCATTGTGCAAAATGATGTCATAGAGTGATGGTTTATCAAGAGCACGAACATGGCAATTGGTGCTCAATATGACTATGTGATCATGCAATTGATGTTGGGCAATATGATCATGATGTATGAATATGTCGTCAAGAAAGAGCACAACAAATTTGCTAAGGAAGGGCACAAGCTCATATATCATGGATGACATGGGAATACAAGATGCAACGAGGCAATCACAATGTGAGTCAATCCATGCATAAGATGCAAATTTGTCATGGGTACGAAATGTCCATGGAGCATGGCATGTGGGCACACAATCAACACATATGTAGGTTTTGGTGCAATGTGCCGAAGGAGTGGTGATATACCAATGCTCAATGTCGTGGCTTGAGTGAAGTTCCGAAGGTGTATCCATAGGGTCCATCTTCAATGTCAGTCCTCCATCTCGTAGATGTATCATGTAGACAACAAGAAGGAAACAACAATGAAAGTATGGCCCATCCAATATGCATATGTGAGGATGGCTCACAAAGAAGGAATTCACCTTATGTATGTTTTTGAAGGTGTTGGTGTTGCGCAACGCGTATGCCTTCACATGCCCAAGATGCCTCGTGATGGTACCGCCTTGTTGATGTAGGGTGGAACCCTACCTGGATGATCTGATGCGGAGCATCCTATGGACATCACCATGGCAAGAGTCCGTTCGGCAAGTGACACGTGCGACCTCTACTTCTTATACATAAATGTGAATCTTCTCCTTTACACGTGTTCACTTGACCCCTTCGAGGATGGTATACTACTTGACACTCCACTCGTGTGCATGCATAGGTATTGTCAGAGCTTCACGAATGTCAAGGAGAAGTGCAAGCGCCAAGGAACGACTACACCATCCGTGAGGGAAGAGTGGAAGAGAAGACGGAAGAAAGGAGAAGAAGACGGAGTGGTTGCTGGAGTCCGGCCAGACGTCCGGATGTCCATCCGGATCATCCGGACCCAGCCGGATCATCCAGACCTTCCCCTGGAACGTCCGGGTAATTGCGCCGAAGACACCCGAAGGTTTCCACCGAAGCCGGATTATCCGGAACACTGTCCGGATCATCCGGACACACCGACGCCCGGAGCATCCGGGACCCCGTCCGGATCATCCGGCCTTGCCTGCGCGCATGTATCCGGGCCAAGGCCCATGTACCCGTTTCGCCCCTCACTTACCCCTTCGTGGCCCTAGACTATATATACTCCTCCACCTCCACCATTTTAGGTTCAGAAAATGTGATAGCTCATTTTAGACTAGAGCTTTGCTCGTCTTAGTGGTTCTACTCCTAGGAGAGACTACGGCCCCTCTACGGAGAAGATCCACCTTGGATTCAAGACCCCTAACGGGAAGATCCTTCGCGGATTCAAGACCTCCTCACGGAGATGAACTTTACCTTGTATCTTTTCCCTTTGTTGTTTATGTACCTTGTGATCTTGTGTGTTTGATTGTCTAGTGGATGTGTGATTGGACTTGTTCTTAAGTGTTTTCCCTCGTGATTCCCCTTTGTGTTCTTCGTGTTCATCGTGGGTTTCCCTCCTCTTCGTGAAAGATTGGCCTAGAATGGGTCGACCCCACATCATATGGTATCATGAGCCTCGGTTTCTCACGAATTTGGAGCCCCCTCACCGTTTTCTAGCCTTGTTTTGTTGTGTTCTTCCTCAAATTCGAAAAATTCCCACCAAAAATAGCCCCAAATTTTTTTGTGATCTGTTGGTTTGATGAGATTTTGTTGATTTTCATCCATGGATTCACTTGGTTTCGAGTGGATCTAGCTTTCCCACTAGTTTCCCCACTTTTCATCCACGAAATCTTCGCAATTTTCGCCCCGAAATCATCATTTTTTCGCCCAAAATTCGTCCCTGAGAGTAAATCCCGAGCAGAGTTGACCCGCCCGGATAATCCGAATGAAGTCCCGGATCATCCGGACACCTCCCGGATGAGCTGGACACTGTCCCGGACGTCCGGGTAATCCGCGCACCCGAATACCCGTACCTGAGCTGACGAACCCGGATCATCCGGATGTACACCCGGATCATCCGGACAAAGCCCGGATGAGCTGAATTTTCTCCCGGATGTCCGGGTAAACCTGAAACTGCCGCGGCTGAAATTTTGTTTTGGCCATAACTAATTCATCCGGAGTCCGTTTTTGACGTTCTTTAGCTCGTTTTGAAGCTCTTGACATCCCCCATCGGAGAAAAATACTGCCGTCATCATTTGACTCCATCAAAACTTGTCAAATTTGGCAAGTTTTCCTAGGGCTTCCACCATATCATTTGCATAGCCACCATAGCCTTCCGCAACCTAACCCATTTTGTCCACCATGGCATTTGTGGTTACTTGAGTAGTGATTTGAGTCTCCTAAGGTGTTTAGGCTACTTAGGGACGATTGCTTCTTCATCAACCACCACCAGCACTTCCACATACACATTGCCCACTATATATTTCCACCAACCCAACTTAACCCAATTTTGTTCGAGCTTGTTTGAGTTGTGGCTAGAGTCTCCTAAGGTGTTTCGGCTACTTAGGGACGGTCACGATAACTCCGACACGCATAACCTATCATTCCACTTCGGCTTTCTCGAGTGCATAACCACCACCAATTTCCCGCTACCACCATTTGACATTTGTCCTTGAGATTTTGAGTTGTGGTTTTTCCGTTTCCTAAGGTGTTTCGGCTAATCAAGAACACCGCCTCTCATCATCGACTTGGATGGTAACCTCGACGACATCATTGTATATCCCCCTTGCAATTGCATTTTTAACCCCTAGCCCATTTTGCATCACTTGCCTATCGAGACTAGCCTTTGAGTATTGCCGGCAACGTTACTTGTGCACATTAACGATCCGCCCTTCCGTTCCATACATAACATATCTTGGTATCATCATATCATCCCTTGTATCACAAGATTGTTCCCGCATATACACAATTGCTATCTTGGTTTGTGCATCGTGGCCATATACAAAAAAAAGCTTTTAAGCAAAAAGAGAAAAAGCAAAGAAGCTTGTAAGCAAGATCCATAGCATCGCATCATATGATGTCATATCCGATCATCTTGGATAAACAAGGGGAACCATACATACATAGCGTACTTGGGATAGAAAGTTGATACATTTTGCATCTTATAGGTTGTGCACAAGTGTCGTATCCGCCTATTGAGCAATCGTGCTCGCGTCTCTCTTGAGTTGTGCAACACGAGCATTTTTCGTGGATTCCACATTTTGTGCTCATTCCTTGGTTGCACAACCACATTTATCTATCCGTACGTGTGTTTCCGTGTGACGCCCATATTGCTATTGGTCTACTTGTTTCACTTGCGAATTTGTGAATCTCTTTCAACTTTATTGACTCTTGCTAATATTTTGCATCAAATTTTTGTGCCACTTATCCTAACCAAGCCACTCGATAAGCTTTACTTGATAGGTGTAAGTGAACAAGTCCGGTACCAATTCCACTATTCTTTCATTTCACATTGGGTGAAACGAGATACATCCTCAATGTTGGGAAAAGATAACTTAGTATTGTTTATCTCATCTCCTACTCACCTTTGCTCGAGTCTTGTGATAGATAGGCAAATCACTTTATCTACTTTTGTCTACAACAACAACGGCAAGTTCGATGCCATGACGAACCACTTGTGCGCCAACATGGATGCTCAAATGAAGGAGCTCAAAGCCCTCATCAAGAACTACAAGAGGTCTCCCTCATCTTCGAGAAGACGCTCAAGTGCACATCCTTTTGAGCTACCATCTCAGGCAATATCTCATCGGCATTGACATCATCAATGACAAGAACGTGAAGGTCATGAGCTCAACACCAACAACCGCTCAACGACTTCACCATGTACCTTGGCATCTTCGCCAAGCGACTTCAAGGCATCTTCGCCTTTGGACATACGGCATCTTCACCAACAAGAACCCCAAGATTATGCTCAAGAGAAGCTACCCAAGCTCAAGTCCGCGACTACCACGAGCTACTACGACCTCGACAATGACCACGAGATTCCATTCTATGGGACTCAGGACCCCAAGGAGTATCTCTAGTGGGAACGCAAGATGGACGACTACCTCAAGCTACATCAAGTTCCATACGTAGATCAAGTGAAGTGTGCCACAAGAAACATCCACGACAACGCGTCAACATGGTGGCTTCACACACCTTCGACGAGCTTCTACGTGAATTGGCCCAAGACGAAGAAAGCTATGCGGCGAGAGTTCGTGTGTCCTACCTACACGGAACAACTTCTACGCCAATTGGAGAACACTATACAAGGATCCAAGTCCATCAAAAAGTACTTCAAGGAGATGAAGATGGCCTTGCGATGAGCCGGCGTGGACGACCCCATTTCGATGAAGCTCCACTTCATGACGGGATTGCACAATGACATCTACACGACTATCTTCCTCGAGAACTACAAGTCCCTCGATGACAACTACATTGGTGCTCTCAAGGTGGAACAAGACCTCATGAAGGCCAAGTCTTCTCCACCGCAAGCACACTTCTCGAAGACCAAGCTCCAAGACGGCGAGCATGAGGCTAGTAACACCATGATGTCCAAGCCGAACGAGCTCCAAGACGACGCTCCCA
Organism: Secale cereale; assembly: GCA_902687465.1. Classification (NCBI taxonomy): domain Eukaryota; kingdom Viridiplantae; phylum Streptophyta; class Magnoliopsida; order Poales; family Poaceae; genus Secale; species Secale cereale. The sequence goes on from LR738710.1 coordinate 418,745,407, forward strand.
CGTTCGACTTCACCGCCATCCCTCTTTGTGGCATTGATGATGCTGAGTCTACTTCGACTCTTTTTCAAGATGGTGCGGCGACGACTACGACTACGGAGCCATTCGGGGATCAAGTTTTGAAGGCGACCGACATGGTGACGAGCAAGGATGATGCTTCCATCATTGGAGGCGAGAGTGATGATGTGCCATCTTCGGCATTCATCCACGGTGACGATGACGAGATGGTTGAGCATGGGATTTTCCCTTCGACCACGACGACGTATGATGACTTGAGTGACTTGTGGCACCATATTGAGAGTGAGAGCGAGTTCACCACTAGCCCCATATATGACGAGTTTCCCCAATTCCCATGTGAGGAGAGCCACAATACCCACCACTTGAGTGAGATGAGTGACTCCACCATATGCGACATTGAGTGCACCTATTTTGAGGGAGTGAGTGAACCACCACATAGAGAGAGTGAGATAGTTGATAGGTCATGTGAGGCCACTTTCAACACTAATGACTTGACCTCTACCTCTTTTGTGTCTTCTCATTTGGTGCTAGGTCCCATATAAGATGACGCGTCGATCCTCGACGACTTCGTCCTTCCTATGTACAAGACGATGGCCATGGTGGAATATGATGCACCGTCCACATGGTTCCATCAAGATGAAGATGATGACCACCATTTGGTCTTTCCCACCTCACCTACACTACATGAGTGGAATGAAAAAGATAACAAAGGTGAAGGTGATGCTCTCATCCCACTAGTGGACTATGTTAACATTTATTGCTTGCATGATGTTGATCCACCTATTGCCATGCTTCGTGCTAGTATGATTTCCCCATGCGATGATTTACCCATTTATGATGAGTTTGATGATTGCCATGTGAAGTCTATTAGTTGTGATGCCATGTTGCATATGATTTCTTGTGATAATTCTCTCAGTCACATCATGTTTGACATATCGCTTGACTTGTCGTATGCTATGCATGAGATCAATAATATTTCCTATTTGCAATCTCATCGTAGTGACTATGCATATGCCATTTAGATAAATCCAATTTGCACTTATGGCATAGATGACAAGCCCATGGTTATTGGCATTTGTTTTTCTTGTGATGATATTGACATGCTTCCTTTGCATCATATCCATCATATGCCATGCCATGATTACCTAGCTTCGGATATGCATTGTTTTGGATGTTGTTCCACTTCTCCATATTATGCTTCCGATATTGCTCATGAGCAGACCCCCATAGTTTCCTCATACATTTTAGGAGATTTTGATACATCCCATGCATTGCATGATACCCATACTTGTGTGCACAATATGCTCCCCATGAATGCAAATGCTATTGTTGTGCCACATACTTGCTCTAATTTGTGTCCCCATCGTGCTATACATGACAACTATTCTTTCATGATGGATGACATATTTCTCTATCGTGCCTCAATTTTTTTTGAGCATTGCTTATCTTGTGCTAACTCTAACGTGAACATACACATCATGATGGATGATGTGTACATTTACCATACTCACACTTTCTTTGGCTTGTGTCTCTTTTGTGTAGGTACACATGCATACTCGTCAACCTGGCAAGAGCATGAGTTGAAGAAACGAGCTCTAGAGAGCAATGATGACTTTGGATTTTGTGGATTATCTTTCCCACCGCTCCCTTCGTGCAAAGACTTCGCGCATTCCTTCTACATGGCACTCATATGGTTATGGGTTATTGTCCATTATATCTCTTACGCCCATCTTGCCATGTTCACTTTGCATGATATGCTCATTACTATGACTTTGACATGCATTTGTGACCCATGATTTGCATTACACATGATCCATGATTCTAGTCCTTATATGTGTATTTGCCAGCTTGGTGGAGATATTGCTTGCTATTACCATGGTTGCTTTGTGCCTAATGCTTACAATGATACTTTGGCCATGATTCACTTCCATGCTTGGGATATGTCATGTGCATTGCGTATATCCACCATTTGATCACATGACATGATTGCCATGAGTTCCTCTAGATTGTTGCATCTTTGCGCCACTAGCTTGCACGACATGATAGATTTGCTTGCTTCGTGTATTGCATCACGGATGATTCATATTTGCTTGTTTCATGCGGTTGATGCCACCTATTTCCATGCTTTGCACATGATTGCTAGTCCATGTTGCCATATGTCTCCATATGTTGCCTCTCGCATGCTAAATGATTTCCCATGTATTGAGTGCAACAATGCATTTCGTCTTGCAAAAGAGATTGCCCCCATAGCATTCTCACATATATTTGGAGATTTTGACATGATTCTTGTGAAGCATGCTTCTCTTACCTCTTTGCACCATATGCCTAGTGCCATGAATATAGCCATTGTTGCATCATCTAATTCATGCACTTTTGCTCCTAATGTTTATGTGCAAGAGAAGAGAACCATGCGCATACGTTCTTTGTTTTGTTGTGTGCATGTGTAGGATACTTGGACTTCGAGTCGACTTCCACTTCACGCGAGTTGACCATTCGAGCTCTAGAGAGCGAACCACTTTCTACCACGACGCTTCTACATCGCACTTGCTTGTGCTTCGGCATTGTGTAGAATGCACAAGGACATGATTTCAAGGTGATATCTTTCTCTTTCGAGAACCCAAAAACCATGAGCATGAATATTGTGGATCATACTACATGTGTTGCTCGCACCATGAGACTTATTTGTCATCTTGGACCCCTTGATCACGCACATGTTAGTGATATTGCTTTCATTCACGATAGCCACATTGCCATGCCTCATGTTATATATGCCTTGTGTGTTGCATCCAATTCTTGGATTACTTGTCCCTATCGTATGCTTGGTTGCAACAATGTCATCTCTTCACATATGCCATGTCCCATTACTTTTCACATGATTGACTTGATTGCCTCACACATGTTGAACAATTGCTCTTTCTATTGTGTTGAGTGCCACACCATTTTCACTACACCATATGCATGTTATGCTTGGATTGTCTTGCACTTGACCCATGTGTTTAAACACTTCATTTTACTTGGTGTTGTGAATGATTCTTATGCCTACCATATACCTTTCATTGAGCGCTTTATGCATGCTTTCTATGACTTCGAGGTAGCTGCTTATTATCTTGTCACACATATGTGCAACTCTACCTCACATTTACATGCTTGTTTCCATGATGACCTTGATTGTGCTCAATAGATGTGCTTACCTGCCATGCCACAACCCTTTGTCAGACCCTATGCTTTGCTTGATGACAACACTTGTTGGGTGAATCACCTCTTGAATGCTTGGTTTTGCACTAACGCTAACCACATTTGTGTTTGCAAGTGTTTGTTTTCCTTGCCCCTTTTGAAGGAATTTCTAGACGGTGCGACATTGGAATGTGCCCATGTAGAGCTTCAAGATGATGAGTACTTCGTCATCGTCCACATCTACACGACGACACCATCTCTTTCCCATGGTGATTTGGTTTTCGATCTGAGGTCGGATCTTTTCCAAGGGGGAGGGGATGATACGAAGCATCCTATGGACATCACCATGGCAAGAGTCCGTTCGGCAAGTGCCACGTGTGACCTCTACTTCATATACATAAAGGTAAATCTTCTCCTCTACATGTGTCCAGTTGACCCCTTCGAGGATGGTATACTACTTGACACTCCACTCGTGTGCATCCATAGGTATTGTCGAAGCTTCATGAATGTCAAGGAGGAGTCCAAGAGCCAAGGAACGACTACACCATCCGCGAGGGAAGCGTGGAAGAGAAGACGGAAGAAAGGAGAAGAAGACGGAGTGGCTGCTGGAGTCAGGCCGGACGTCCGAACGTCCATCCGGATCATTCGGACCCAGCCGGATCATCCGGACCTTCCCCCGGATCGTCCGGGTAATTGCGCCGAAGACACCCGAAGGCTTCCACCGAAGCCGGATCATCCGGGACTCCGTCCGGATCATGTGGACACCCCGACGCCCGGATCATCCGGGACCCCTTCGCGCATGTATCCGGGCCGAGGCCCATGTACCCGTTTCGCCCCTCACTTACCCCTTCGTGGCCCTAGACTAAATATACTCCTCCACCTCCACCATTTTAGGGTCAGCAAATGTGATAGCTCATTTTAGACTAGAGCTTTGCTCATCTTAGTGGTTCTACTCCTAGGAGAGACTACGGCCCCTCTACGGAGAACATCCACCTTGGATTCAAGACCCTTAACGGGAAGATCCTTCGCGGATTCAAGACCTCCTCACGGAGATGAGGTTTACCTTGTATCTTTTCCCTTTGTTGTTCATGTACCTTGTGATCTTGTGTGTTTGATTGTCTAGTGGATGTGTGATTGGACTTGTTCTTGAGTATTTTCCCTCGTGATTCCCCTTTGTGTTCTTCGTGTCCATCGCGGGTTTCCCTCCTCTTCGTGAAAGATCGGCCTAGAACGGGTTGACCCCGCATCACGATCTTTCACGAAAAGGAGGGATCCCGAGGAAGAACACGAGGGGCACGAGGGAAAACACAAGAGAGACCAGGAGAAAACACTCAAATCAACCAACTTAGGCCACACAAATGCTAGATCTGGGTACACAAAGTGCGATACACGATACACGATCAACTAAGGACGATACAAGTAGGGGTAGTCATCTCCGCCAGGAGGTCTTGATGTTCTTCTGCGTATAGGAGGTCTTGAACCCGGTGGATCTTCTCCCAGGAGGCCACGGTCTCGTAGGAGAGGAACCACTAAGGTTTGGTATGAGCTAACACAAAGCTAACCCTAGATAGTTTAGGTAGAGTGGTATATATAGGCTAGGAGGGGAGAAGTGGTAAATGGGCCTCGGCCCAACATCATGCACGCAGGCATTGTCCGGATGATCCGGACGTTGGTCTGGATGATCCGGGCTTCGGGGGTCCGGATGATCCGGGGCGGCGTCCGGATGATCTAGACAGGCCTGATCTGTTGCGGGTAGCCCGGATGTCCGGGTCTTTGTCCGGATGTCCGGGTGCATCCGGATGATCCGGGCCGGGGTCCGGACGATCGAGCTTCGGCATGGAGCTTCGGGTGTCTTCGGGCACATTTTCCGAATTGTCTGGACGTTTGTCCAGATCATCCGGGCTTCGGTCGGATCATCCGGGACATCGTACGGATCGTCTGGGCTGGCTGAATCTCGGCTGTTTCTCTCCTCCTTCTTCCTCCTTCGATCTGTCTTGTTCCTTGACTTCTCCATGGTTTCTCTCGAGGTGCCTGAGTATGCAAAGAGTCACTGATGAGGGTAGCAACCATGTCTCATGTGAATCAAAGTGACGTAGAGAGAGGAGCGAAGTCACCTCGGCCTCGAGAGCTCGTGCTCGTGCACGTGTCATGGGTCCACTTGGCACTTGGTGAGACGAAGGTAGGTCCATGGGGATGACCTTGGGATGCTCCGCATCATCTCCCCTCCCTTGGGAAAGATCCGACCTCGGATCGAAATCTTCATCACCATGTGAAGTGGAGAGATCCTTGACGTTGAATACATCGCTCACATTGTAATTGTCGCGTGGAAGGTCGAGCTTGTATGCATTGTTGTTGTAGCGTGCTAGCACCTTGAAGGGTCCGTCGGCCCGAGGTAGGAGTTTGGACTTTCGCTTGTTGGGTAAACGTTCCTTGCGAAGATGTAGCCTTACGAGATCTCCCGGTTGAAACCCCATGGGCTTCTTGTTGGCGTTGAGCTTGGATGCTAGTCGATGTACTTGCCTTTCGATCGTTGCCCTTGTATCTTCATGCACCTTCTTGAGATAGCTTGCTCAAGCACTTGCGTCCAAGTTGATGCGTTCTTGTAGGGGTATAGGTAGGATGTCCAATGGAGACAACGGGTTGAAGCCGTAGACGACCTCGAAAGGGGACTTGCCGGTAGTCGAATGTCTTACGCGGTTGTAGGCGTACTCGGCGATAGGCAAGCATTGCTCCCATTCCTTGATATTCTTCTTGATCAACACACGAAGAAGCGTCGAAAGTGTGTGGTTTGTCACCTCCGTTTGGCCGTCGGTTTGTGGATGATATGCCGAAGAGAAGATGAGCTTGATACCGAGTTTGGCGCATAGAGTCTTCCAAAAGTAGCTCAAGAACTTGACGTCCCGGTCCGACACGATCGTCTTGGGCACTCCATGTAGACGAATGATTTCCCTACAAAAGAGATTTTCCACGTGTGAAGCATCGTCGATCTTGTTACAATGAATGAAATGAGACATTTTAGAGAATCTATCCACGCCAACAAACACGGAATCTTTTCCATTTTGAGTCCTAGGAAATCCCAGTACAAAGTCCATGCTTATGTCTTCCCATGGATGGAATGGAATAGGAAGTGGCATGTAAAGACCATGATATTGAGCTTTTGACTTAGCTTTGCGACATGTAGAGAATCGGTTGGTGAGGCGTGAGACGTCACGTAGCATCTTGGGCCAAAAATAGTTCTTGGAGAGCGTAGCAAATGTCTTGTCGCGACCAAAGTGTCCCATGATTCCTCCTCCATGAGATTCCTGCAAAAGGAGCAAACGTAGCGAAGACTCGGGAATGCAAAGTTTGTTAGCTCTCATAAGATATCCATCCTTGATGTAGTAATGTTCCCGAGAAGTGTGAGTCAAACACTTAGCATAAGGATATGCAAAGAAGGGATCATGCTCATATAAGTCTTTTATGTGCTCAAAGCCAATAACATTCAACTCAAGTTTTGTGACAAGCATGCATTTGCGGGAAAGCGCATCCACCACAACATTTTCTTTGCCTTTGATGTACTTGATGACGTAGGGGAAAGACTCGATGAACTCACTCCACTTAGTATGACGCTTGTTCAACTTAGTTTGACCCTTGAGATACTTGAGAGTCTCATGGTCCGTATGAAGAATGAATTCATGAGGTCTAAGGTAATGTTCCCAAACACGCAAAACTCTTACCAAGGCATATAGATCTTTATCATAGATGGGGTAGTTAAGTTGCGCTCCGGATAGCTTTTCACTAAAGTATGCAATTGGGCACTTTTCTTGCATGAGAACGCCACCTATGCCTGTACCACTAGCGTCACAATGAATCTCAAAAGGTTTATCAAAGTTCGGTAGGGCAAGAAGCAGTGCATGAGTGAGCAAGTCTTTGAGCTTAATGAACGTGGTGTCTTGCGAAGGACCCCAAAGAAAGGGTGCATTCTTCTTGCTCAAGGCGTGCAGAGGCATAGCAATTGTGCTAAAATCCTTCACGAAACGTCGATAGAAACCGGCTAAACCAAGAAAGCTACGCACTTGTTAGAGATTCGTTGGTTGAGGCCAAGTTTTAATTGCTTCAATTTTAGTTTCATCAACATGAACACCTTGGGAAGAAACGACAAATCCTAGGAAAACGACCTTGTCAACGCCAAAAGTGCATTTTTCCATGTTAGCATATAAGCGCTCTTTCCGAAGGGTTTGCAAGACCATACGGATGTGTATCACATGGTCCTCAAGCGACTTGCTAAAAACGAGGATGTCATCAAAGTAAACCACTACAAAGACGCCTATGTAGGGTCGAAGAACAAAATGCATGAGACACATAAATGAACCGGGCGCTTCCGATAAACCCACTGGCATAACAAGCCACTCATATAATCCAAACTTGGTTTCGAAAGCCGTTTTCCACTCATCACCCTCTTGAATGCGAATTTGGTAGTAGCCACTTTTAAGATCAATTTTCGAAAAGATGGTGGCACCACATAATTCATCAAGCATGTCGTCTAAGCGTGGGATAGGGTGAGGGTATCTAACGGTGATAGCATTTATCGGACGACAATCGGAGCACATGCGAAAACTTCCATCTTTCTTAGGCACGAGAATAACCGGAACGGCACAAGGGCTCAAGCTTTCACGTACATGACCTTTGTCGATGAGTTGTTGTACTTGCCGTTGTATCTCCTTGGTTTCCTCGGGGTTGACGTGGTAAGGAGCTTTTTTCGGAAGTTGTGCACCGGGTATGAGGTCGATGCGGTGTTCGATTCCGCGAAGTCGGGGTAGACCCAGAGGTATCTCATCGGGAAAGACGTCTGAGAATTCCTGCAACAATTGAGACAACACTAAAGGTGGAGGTGGTGAAGTGTTAGTAGGTTTGGCTTCGCCTTTGCATAAAAGCACAAGGTGAAAGACACTCGAGGGGTTCTCACACACTTCTCTCATCTCACTTTTGGTGGCGAATGGCACTAGTTGTTTCTTGTCACTCATCATGGAGTCGCTCATATGTGGCTTGTGGCTCTCACTCTCCTTTTGGTGGCTAACTCTCTCACCACTCTCTCCACGATGGTTGGTAGGTAAGTTTTTGTCGGCGGCTACTTGATTTGGTGACATTGGGCGTAGCACGAACTCCTTTCCTTTCATCTCGAAGCTATAGTGGTTGGTCCGTCCATTGTGTGTGACTCCACGATCATATTGCCATGGTAATCCAAGTAGAAGGTGGCACACGGACATAGGGACCACATCACCCTCAGGTGTGTCCTCGTAGGCGGCTATCTTGATGGAGACATGCACGGTGTGCTCGACTCGAAGAGTTCCGGCGTCGCTAAGCCATTGGACCTTGTAGGGATGAGGGTGCTTTGACTTCACCAACTGTAGTTTGTCGCATAGCTCTTCGCTTGCCAAGTTGTGACAACTTCCTCCATCTATGATAACCTTGACGTAGCGTCCATTGATGCCGGCCTTGGTATGGAAAATGTGACATCATTGGTCGTCATCTTGTTGATGTTGTAGTGTCAAGACCTTGGAAACAACGAGATTGGACTCGAGTCATTGTCGCAAAACACTTGATGGTCTTCATCTTCATTCACTTGTCGATGCATAGCCACATGATCAAGGGCTTCCATCTCATCGTCGCTCATTGAGTCATAAGATCTGTCATCATTGATGATCATGGTACGAACGGTCTTGCACTCAAATGACTTGTGGCCTCGCCCTTGGCACTTGAAGTATTTGATGGAACTCGTCTTGGAGTTGTCCTCGGTTGGAGTTGTAGTTGATGAAGCTCTTGGCTTGAAGTTTTTTGTAGAAGGTGGCCGACTTGATGTAGTCGCATTCTTGTAGCTTGAATTGTCGCCGAAATTTGTAGATTGCTTTGTTGAGGTAGGAGGAGCCGAAGTCGTTGAAGCTTGGTTGTATGAGCCGAAGTTCTTGGAGTTGAACTTGGAGTACTTGTAGTCCTCTTGAACTTGTCGCTCCGCTTTGGTTGCTTGGTGTACTAGCTCGAGGAGAGTTAGGTAGCGTTGAAAGTCTGCAATCTTCTTGATAGTATAGTTGAGTCCATTCAAGAATCTCGCCATTTTTTGCTCTTCATCTTCCGTGATGTTGGCTCTTATCATGGCAATCTCCATCTCCTTGTAGTACTCTTCAACGGACTTGGTGCCTTGCTTGAGGAGTTGTAGCTTCTTGAACAAGTCACGGTTGTAGTGTGTTGGCACGAAGCGTGCTCTCATGACTTCCTTCATTTGAGCCCAAGTAGTGATAGGAGGTTCGCCTTTTGCTTCTCGTCTCTCAATGATTTGCTCCCACCAAATAAGAACATACTCTTGGAACTCAAGGGAGGCCATAGCAATTTTCTTCTCTTCATCGAAGTTGTGGAGGCGAAAGATTTTATCAACTTTCAATGCCCATGAGAGATAGTCTTCGGGATCAATGCTTCCGGAAAACTTTGGCATGGTGAATTTAAGCTTGCCATAGCGATGCTCTTCATTGTTTGATTGCCTATTGGGAGGGCATTCTTGATTTTGACGGTTATCAACCTCATTTTGCTCTTGGCGGAGTAGATGTGCATTGTCATGGTGTACTTGTCGAGCTTGCGGTTCTTGTTGAGGTTGTTGCTCTTGTCGTGCTTGAGGAGGAGCTTCTTGTTGCATTCGTGCTTGGTGGCGCCTCTCGTGTATCTCATCGCGAAGGAAATCCTCTTCTTGACGAGTGTGTCGATTGCGAGTTGCCACATTGCAATGTGAATCACGTAATGCTCATTGCGCCTCAAGAGCTTGAGCTTCTCAGTGGTGTTGTGCTTGACGATGAGCTTCGGCATCTTGTTCTTCTTGGTGTTGACGTGCTCACTCTTGTTGTTGTTGGCGTAGTCTTTGCCGTTCTTGTGCTTGCTCAAGTGTAGCTTGGTTTTGACGATGTCGACTTTCTTGTTCGTCAAGTAGGTCTTGAGAACTCTTGTCATGAGGTGGATTTCGGTTGTCATGTCGGGCTTGACGTGCGGCTTGTCGAAGAGTTTTCGATGTAAGGGTGCTTGAGCCGTCCGTGGAGTCGGTGTGTCGACTTGAGCAGCTTCGTCTTTGAGAAGATGTGGAAGAAGAGCGTCGGTTGACTATCAAAGTTCGAAGCGCATCAAATTGAGTAGCCATGTTGGTGTTGATGACGTCGAATTTCTCTCTTGTTCTTGCTTCGAATTGTCGCGCGTCGGCGGCGACTTGCTCAATGTGCTCTCGCATAGCTTCAATTTCATGATGCAGAGCTCGTTGGACACCGAAGAGATGTAGTTTGGTGACGTAGTTGTTCGATTCTTGGGGATCATCGAAGAGCGGGTTCGTAGATGTGCTTGGCCTATCCATTGTCACAAGTAAGTATGTGAGTGGGAGAAAGGAGAAGACAATACCAAATGTACCTTGACCTAAGTTGACAATGGATCAATGATCACTCAATAATGTAACCCGGAAATAGCACTATTGGTACCAAGTCTTGTCGATTCTCACACCTACACAAGTAAATCTTTTAGAGGAGCTTAGTTAGGATGGTGGCAAAATTCAATGCAAAAAGTGAGTAAGATTCAATGATGTTGAAAATGATTCACAATTGGCTCATGCAACATGTAGATCACAAGCAATAAGGAGCACACGGAACACACGCACGGATAGATAATTGTGGTTGTGCAACCAAAAGTGAGCGAAAATGTGGAATCCACGGAAAATGCTCGTGTTGCACAACGCTAGAGAGACGCTAACCGATTGCTTAATAGTCGGGTACACACTTGTGCACGATCTATAAGAGCAATGTAACGACTTCCTATCACAAGTATGCTATGAGGGTATGATGTGCCGATGCTTTATCACAAGATGATGTATTGCTTTCTCATATGATCTCTTTTGATGCAAGGCGTTTGATGCTATAGTGATGTTGCTTAGAAGCTTTAATGGCTCTTTTGCTTAAAAGCTTTTGAGCTCTTTCTTTGGCCACATATGCATGCTTCTCGAATCAAGGTAGCTATTGTGTAGGCGGAACACTCTTGTGTCACACGGAGATATGATGATGTCATATGATATACTATGACTATCACTAATGTGTACAAGTGTCGTGGCCCGGCAATACTCAAATGGCTAGTCTCGGTAGGAAAGCTACGCAAAATGGTCGATGAGGATCTATCAATGCAATTGCAAGGTAGTAAATGAAGTGTCGCCGATGTTACCATCCTTGTCGAGGTAGAGAGGTGGTTTTGTCGATGTCGTTCTGCTCCGAGATAGCCGAAACACAAACGGAAACGGAGAAAACCACAACTCAAATGATCCAAGACACAAAAAGGTAAAACCGTAGGGTTTAGGGTAGGCAAAGATGGTGGTGGTAGGTTATATATCGGGGTGTAGCGGAAGGGTGGTCTAGGGTAGTTGCGGTGGCAGAAACGGTGTCGCGAAAAACTACAGAATGAAGTTTCGTCAGGGTTGTCCGGATGATCCAGACGTCTGGCCGGATGATCCGGGTGGGGAACCGGATGATCCGGGTGGGTCAATCCAGTCGGGATTAGCTCGGGGAAAAGGGGAAAATGGTGGAGATGAATTTTTTTCTCGGCTTTTTGGTGGTTTTTGAGGGTGGGGGAGGTGGGGAAAAGGGTAATCCACTTGTCACACAACTCAACCACGGATCACAAATAACAAAATCTCATCAAAACACACAAATCACAAACAAAATTGTAGGGCGATTTTTTGTGGGGATTTTCGAATTTGGATAAAAAACGACAAAAACAAGCTAGAAAACAAGGTGTGGGGCTCCAAATTCGTGATCAACCAAGGCTCATCATACCATAGATGATGTCGGGTGAAACCCTACGTGGCCGATCTTTCACGAAAAGGAGGGATCCCAAGGAAGAACACGAGGGGCACGAGGGAAAACACAAGAGAGACTAGGAGAAAAAACCCAAATCAACCAACTTAGGTCACACAAATGCTAGATCCGGGTACACAAAGTGCGATACACGATACACGATCAACTAATGACGATACAAGTAGCGGCAGTCATCTCCGTGAGGAGGTCTTGATGTTCTTCTCCGTATAGGAGGTCTTGAATCCGGTGGATCTTCTCCAAGGAGGCCGCGGTCTCGTAGGAGAGGAACCACTAAGGTTTGGTATGAGCTAACACAAAGCTAACCCTAGATAGTTTAGGTAGAGTGGTATATATAGGCTAGGAGGGGCGAAGGGGTACATGGGCCTCGGCCCAACATCATGCACGCAGGCATTGTCCAAATGATCCGGATGTTGGTCCGGATGATCCGGGCTTCGGGGGTCCGGATGATCTCGGGCGGCGTCCGGATGATCCGGACAGGCCTGATCTGCTGCGGGTGGCCCGGATGTCCGGGTCTTCGTCCGGATATCCGGGTGTGTCCGGATGATCCGTGCCGGGGTCTGGATGATCTGGCTTCGGCGTGGAACTTCGGGTGTCTTCGGGCACATTTGCCGGATCATCCGGATGTTCGTCCGGATCAGCCGGGCTTCGTCCGGATCGTCCAGGCTGGCTGAATCTCGGTTGTTTCTCTCCTCCTTCTTCCTCCTTCGATCCGTCTTGTTCCTTGACTTCTCCATGGTTGCTCCCGAGGTGCCTGAGTATGTAAAGAGTCTCTGATGAGGGTAGCGGCCATGTCTCATGTGAATCAAAGTGACGTAGAGAGAGGAGTGAAGTCACCTTGGCCTCGAGAGCTCGTGCTCGTGCACGTGTGATGGGTCCACTTGGCACTTGGTGAGACGAAGGTAGGTCCATGGGGATGACCTTGGGATGCTCAGCATCACTTGTGAATCCTTCAAAATGAAAGAACATGACAAACACTAGGAAAAACAAATGAGGTTAGCGGACTTGCAGAACCTATCATTCGTATGGTAAGATACCCAACAAGTGTAGTCATCATGTTTATCATAAGAAAGGAGAAGGTAATGTGGCATGACATGTAAGCATATGATGCGATAACAACCAAAGGCATTAGGCGCAAACAAACAAGCATGCATCACAAGTATGGTGTCCAAGTCTCCAAGATCAACAAACATAGCATAGTTGCACTCAATATAATTGATGAGAGATGCAGACAAATGACAATGATCAATGTGACTCATGTGAATGACATGAACATATATGTCATCAACCCAAGAAAGCAAGTAAGAGTGTTACATGGGTGATGCAACATAGCAAGCAATCATAGCGATCGAGTCAAACAAACTAGTAGTGCGAAGATGCAACGTACTAGAGGTAATCATGGCAAGCATGTCATGTGTGCAAATAGTAGGCATGAATAATGCACATGGCATAGCACAAGCATGAAAGCAAGATATGAGTAAAATAGGATCAATGTATTGGCGAGAGGACATATGTAAATAGGAATGGTACATCATGACTCTCCCAACACAATAAGCATCAATAGCACGGGGCACAAATAAATCATGGCAATAGCTACAAGTATCTCCACCAAGCAGGCAAATACACATAGTAGTAGAATGGTGAATCATGGGTAAATGCAAGCAAGGATCACAATTGCATGGGAAAGTCATAGAAAGAGGCATAACATGCAAAGTGAACACGATAAAATGGGCATAAGGTGACAAGAGGTAGATAGCCCATGGTCGTGCGAGAGCCAAGTAAAAGAGATGCGCGTAGTGGCACGAAGAGAACGGTGGTAAGGACAATCCGCGGAATCCCAAATTGTCGTTGCTCTCAAGAGCTCGTTTTGTCAACTCATGGGATTGTGAGGTTGACAAATGTTGGTGAGTACCTACACAAAACAAAGACAAAGGAAAATTTGTGTGTGCGTGGTATATGTACACATCACACATCATGATGCGCACGTGCATGTGTTGGTTAGCACATAATATCCAGTGCTCAAATAAATGAGATGCCTGATATAGAAACATGTCATCTATCATGAGAGGTTTGTTGTTATGTATGGCATAATGGAGACTCAAATTGTTTAATGCATCATGAGAATTATGTAGAGCATTGTTATTCATGGAATACATATGGTGCACACAATCATGGTAATCATACAAGGTATGGAATGCATCAAGATCTCCTAGTATGTATGGGGAAACTATGGGGGTCTCCTCATGAGAATCAATGGATACATCACATGGAGAATATTGATAACATCCAAAAGAATGCATATTTGGAACAATGTGTTCATGGCGTGGCATAGTGGATGAATTGCGCAAATCATGTAAAGGAAGCATGGAAATATCATCCCATGAAAAACAAAAGCCAATAACCATCATCTTGTCATCTATGCCACAAGTGCAAATGGGATTTACTTTAATGGGGCATGCATAGTTACTATGTTGAGATTGAAATGATACAATATGTGAGATCTCACTCATAGCATATGACAAGTGCAAAGGATTATCAAACATGATGTGACCAAAAGAATTTTCACATGATATCCTATGGAGCATAGCATTACAACTAGGCAACTCAACATGCTCATCATCATATTCATCATAAATAGGTAAGTCATGACATGATGATTTCGCACTAGCATGAAGCATGGGAATATGTGTGTCAACATCATGCAAGCAATCATTCTCAAGATAGTACACTAGTGGGACAAGTGCATCACCTTCACCTATTTTACCTTTGGAGTGTCGCTCATGTGTTGTAGGTGAGGTGTTCAAGATCCAATCGTGCTCTTCTTCATCATGATGGGACCATGTGGGTGGTGCGTCTTCTTCCACCATGGCCATCGGGTTGTCCATTGGAGGGATGGACTCGTCGAGGGTAGGCATGTCCTATTGTAGGAGATCTAGCACCGAAGAAAACACACTCTAAGTGGAGGTTAAGTCGTTAGAAATCATAGTGGCCTCACATGCCCTATCAACTACCTCACTCACTAAGTGTTGTGGCTCACTCACTCCCTCTTGGATGCTCTCACTCATATGGTTGGTGGAGTCACTCAAATGGCTCTCAACCTCACATAGGAGAAGTGGCATGCTCTCATGTATGGGGCTCAATGTTGGGGATATCGCTTATCGGGAACTTATCGGGTCGACCCATAATAAGGGGTAAATCGGCCAGTTTATCGGCATATCGACCGATTTATCACCATATCGGCTGATTTGTCGACCGATTTATCTTATCGGTCAGACAGCGGTAAGCGATAAATCGGCTGATTTATCGGCATATCGGAAGATATCTTGAACAATGATGGGGCTAGTAGTGGTCACTCTCATCCTCTCAAAGGAAATACTCTCAATGTCACATATGGTGGAGTCACTCGTATCACTCATGTGGTGGTGGCTCTCCTCAGATGGGAATTGGTGCATCTCGTCATATGTGGATGTCGAAGAGGTGTAGGTGCAATAGTCGCCATGCTCAACTTCCTCATCCGTGACGCCTCCAAAGATGAATGCCGTAGGGTGTGGCAAACCATCACGCTCCTCCGAGGTCAAAGAGAAGGTCTCATGCTTGCTCGCGTAGCTTGACCCGGAGTAGGAGTCCAATATGGGCGCCGTCTTCATGGTGTCGAAGAGGTTCATGCTCGTCGCCTTGGTCGAAGGGGATGGCCCATGGTTAACCTGTGACGCCCGAAGACCGACATCCCAGAAGATTCCAGATATTCCGAGTTTCTCCCGTGTGTTTCATTTGTTCTTGTGTTATTTATTTTTGCTTTGCATCATGTCATCATGCCATCATGTCATTAATCTTTGCATCTCAACTAAATAAACTGTATGGATCTCCGATCCATTTAAATCGAGGGAAGAGTGACTTCTCTTTATAACATATCCTCCTAATATTATTATGGAGCTATTATAAATAATTATTCCATTTGTTTGGAATTCACTATGACACACTTGCATATTTTCCCCATGCCTTCTCTTTCTCAATTCCTTGCCTCCAAACCTTGTCTATAATTCTTTTCCCGTTTATCGAGGTTCCTCCAAAAACCTCAACATTTTTGGACACTTCAAAAATCAAGTCTTAGTTTAAACCCATTTCAATTAAATTCAAATATGTTTGAATTATATCTCGATCTTGCCACTTCTATTTTTCTCAGTCTACGCTTATTTTTATGAGCCCGGGAAAAATAATCCCTTGTGCTAACTCTTTCCCTAACCCCCTCTTTCTTTTCTTCTCTGTTTTTGTTTTCTGCTAAAAATAAAAAGAAAGGGAGAGGCACCAGCCCAGCGGCCCAACCTCTCCTAGCCGGCGGCCCACCTAGGCCGCCAGGCCCAGCCAGCCAGAGCCCACTTAATCCCCTAACCCTAGCCCGAGCCTTTCTTTCTCCCCTCGCTCCTCCTCTCGTCCTCCTGCGCCGCCAGGAGCGCTCGCGACTCCAGCGCCGCTCGTCCCTTCTCTCTCTGGTCGATCCCCATCTTCCTCCCGATCCCCTCGCGCCCCTCACCTCTCCTCCGCCGTGCGCCACGTCCTCTTCCCCTAGCTCCCGATCCTCTCTCCCTCTCCCTCGCTTGGTCGCCGCCTAGCCTGTGGGTGCCCGAGCCCGCCGTCGCAAGGGCCTCGTCCAGCCGCGTCGCCTTTTTGCAATTTCATCCCTACTTTTACATGAGTCGTGCAAAGATACCAAACTTGAGATCATTCCAGAATGGGCATATACCTTTAAGTCGTGCCTCGACACGTAGGAGGTATAGTCCCATCCTGGGCATTACAAGTTGGTATTCAGAGCCTTCTCTGACCTAGGAGCCCCCACTGATTGATCGAATCGTTGACGGTTGAGTCTAGGCACACACATGGAAATGTTTTGAGTCCTATATATATCGGAGAGTAGGATTTTTTTACTCCTCATCTCTTTTCACTCTGGTGAGGACTCCTGACGATTACTCTTATCTCTTCTACTCTCAAAATTTCACCAAATTTTTTTAGGATCACGCGAGTATTGTTTGGATTGTTCCGATGTCCTTGTGACGAGAACATTGTTCTCGATGCCTCCTGTCATTTAGTGGTTGTGGCAGTGTCCCGGGGAGTTGAGCTCCGAGGTGTTGTCGTCACAAATATATCGCATCAGTTATGGAGTACTTAAGACGGCCGACATCGAAAACTCTCCTATGCGGTTAGTGGCAAGATAACCCCGACATCACCCAGTACTGGGGAGGTAGTTCGGGAGTATTGCCATAGCTTGTATAGCAGATGCATTTCGAAGGTCCGAGGTAAACGGTTTCCGGAAATAACTGGTTATGTGTTGAAGGATGGATACAGCTGGATGTAGGATTAGAGTTGAGTGCGCAGTGGTTCCCCTGTATCCCCAACACCTGATTGCATAACTGGAAACTTTTGGAAATTAATAGGTGGGTTCATCTAGTAGCTCGTAGGCATTCTTCCAACGAATGCATGATATGAAGTTCGGGGTTCTACATTGAGTGAAGTGTTTTATGGGCGTTGTTCCGATCGGGAGTTGCATCTTAAAGGGTCCTTGGCTATGCTGATCCGGGGATTGCAAAACCCTTTTGTAACACGTTCCATGAGCTTTCAGCATGAATATGCGGAACGAAGCTTCTATCTTGTATTTGTTCTATCTGCTCCTTGTTGTTTTATTTACCTTTTGTTCTCCCAAGTGGCTTCTCGACAAGTTGATGTACCTACGGAATTCATTCATTCAATTCTCCGTTCGAATGATATTGTGGAGAATTTGTTGCAACATGTCTATCCTTTGTTTTGTTTTGATTCTAGTATTCGAGTTGCTTCGATGTCAAATGTTGATTCCATACCTTCCTAATCAGTGTTCTCATATTTCTAAGGAGTGCTAGTCCTTCTTAATCATCAAGATGGTCATGTTAAATTCTTTTTCAACCGGTGTCCATTTTGTTCATCCCAAGTTGTCTTTGTTTCCCCACCCTCCCACCCTTCTTCTTCTCGGAGTCAGAATTCTTAATCAAGTATCCATGTTATTCATGTGAGGTTTCTTCATTCTTTTCCTTCAATGTTCTTATCCGGTGTTTTATCGTGAAGATGCTCAGGAGCTTCAAGTTCATCATTCTTAATTCGAATATTCTTCTTCGGTGGACTAAATCCAAGCTTCCGTATTGATCATATCTATTCCTTTTGTTTCACATGTTTCCCATGTTGGAATTTCTTATCCAAAGATCTCTTATTTTATTCAACTCTCTCTCTCATTCATATCCGAAGTGTACAAGGCATCTCAGAAGATTCGTGTTTCCATTCTTAATCCGTTCAAGCTATTTTGAGGATTATCATCTTATTCAAGCCATTTAATTCAACCGGTGCAATATCTCTTCAACAATCTTTTTCAACGGTGATTTCTTTAGTGGGCCCTAACCCACAGGTCTTTTTCCAGGATCTTACCTGACTCTTCTTATTTTTCTGGAGTTATACTCAAATTCTTTTCAAAGTGTGACGTAAGAATGTTTTCCATCAGTCACACGCCTTCTCCAAGCTTGTTTTTAATTATTTCCATCTTTAGATACACCTTCCTCTTGTCATTCGTCCGGAGTATCTTGAAATTCTTCATGGCATTTCTCGTCTTCAGTCTCAACATTTGAAGACCGGAGAAGAGTTTCTCTTAAATCTTGACCCGTTCTCTTGATGAGTTATGGTTCTAGCTTCATGCCATCCTCATTATTGTTCCGATTGTGAGGACTTCTTTTTATACCCGTCCGAAGCATTTCATGAATTCTTTCCATTGTGATCCTCCGAAGGCCATCATTTCAGAATATTTCTTCGTTCTCAGTTTTCAACTTGTCCTCCAAATATTCTTCATTTATGCCTCCTCGTTCGTCTCCATATTCTTACGGTGGTTCGTTCAACATTCATTTCCCTTTGTCATCATATCAATTAATTCATTTGTTCTTTCCATAATCCTACTCGTGCTTCATTGAATATTTATATAAGGTTGTGCTAGATCTCTCTTTAATTCTATGCAACGAGAATAAGTAGTATGCCAAATCCATTACTTGTCGTCAATTTAAATTGATGAAGGATATGCATAACATAATTCTTATTCTTATTTCATCCAAGTGGATTAATCCCTTTGTTTAGAGTTTATTCACGAGGAATAAATTCTAGGTTTCAAGTTGTTCATCTTGTTTTTCCGGAGCTCCAAGTTATTTCAATTATCATTTCAAAGCTCCATCTAATTCATCGCAGGCCTTGAATCTTATTCGTTTCATCTTTCACTTCTCATGCTTTCATTACCGGAGTTCTCATGGTGGTTCATCATCATTTAATTCATCCTCGAAGTCTTCATCAAGATTCTTGTTGGAGCTCAAGCATTCTTCATCATGCTTTCCAAGTGCAATTCTTTCTACCTTATTGTTTGAGATGGTGGTATGCCATTTTTGACAATTTTCCTTCATGTTTCATGATTCACAAGTTGTCAGGAATGAGATATTTAAACCCATCATTTTCTTTGTTTAGGAGATCTTTCCAACCATTCAATTTATTCGTTGGAGTAATCTTGGGTTGTATTTCACCTAAAAGATTTCCCTAAGGATTGTTGCTAATTATGGTGCTTATAAATGACCCATGTTCTTCATTTATCCTCCAGGTGAAAGTTTTTTCATATCTTCGTTGATCTCAATCCAATTAAATGTTTTCGTCAAAGGCTGGTTGTCACCTCATAATTTTGACATGTTTGCCATAAGCCCACATCAAGCTTATTCTTTCGTTGTTGATTTTTCCAACAACTCTGTTCAACCCTTCTTCGTAAGGATGTTTTTCAAAATTCATTTGTCGCAGAAGTTGTCTTTTTATTCTCCGTTTTTTCTTTCCAACGATCTAGCATCTATTCTTTCATTCCGGAGGCATTGTGATATTGCTCTCTTTGACCATCTTCTCGTTTTATCAAGATCATATTCTCCCTTACTTGCCTATTTAACAGGAGTGTTGTTTCCTCCATTCAATTTTCCTCATCTTATCAAGTTTGCCTATCTTTTCAACCGGAGTGCTATCGGAAATCTTTCTTAACCTTGTGCCATTCTTTTAATTCTTTTGGAGGCAATGTGTTGTTGATTTCATAAAGTATCATCCCAACTTGGCAAGTTCATGTTCAATTCCTTCCATTTTCAGTCGGAGTGCTGCCCAAATTATGTCATTCTTATTCCTTGGTTGTACCGTTGCGGTTTCATATTCTTTTTGTTCTTAAGCTCTTGTTTCATGTATTTCAACCTGCAAGGTTCTCGTGTTGTTCCTTGTTCCCCATTTTACCGGAGTGCTCTTAACTTCGTTCATCTCCGTTGCATTCTTTCTTTCAAGATTGTTCAACCTCTCAGGTTCGTGGTTTCACTCGTTTGTCGAAGAAGCAACTTTGTTTTACCTCTTCCTCTTCCGTTTTTTACCCGGTGCCATCACTAGGATCTCAGATCGAGATCCTCTGTTAGTGTGGGAGAGTTGTGACGCCCGAAGACCGACATCCCAGAAGATTCCAGATATTCCGAGTTTCTCCCGTGTGTTTCATTTGTGCTTGTGTTATTTATTTTTGCTTTGCATCATGTCATCATGCCATCATGTCATTAATCTTTGCATCTCAACTAAATAAACCGTATGGATCTCCGATCCATTTAAATCGAGGGAAGAGTGACTTCTCTTTATAACATATCCTCCTAATATTATTATGGAGCTATTATAAATAATTATTCCATTTGTTTGGAATTCACTATGACACACTTGCATATTTTCCCCATGCCTTCTCTTTCTCAATTCCTTGCCTCCAAACCTTGTCTATAATTCTTCTCCCGTTTATCGAGGTTCCTCCAAAAACCTCAACATTTTTGGACACTTCAAAAATCAAGTCTTAGTTCAAACCCATTTGAATTAAATTCAAATATGTTTGAATTATATCTCGATCTTGCCACTTCTATTTTTCTCAGTCTACGCTTATTTTTATGAGCCCGAGAAAAATAATCCCTTGTGCTAACTCTTTCCCTAACCCCCTCTTTCTTTTCTTCTCTGTTTTTGTTTTCTGCTAAAAATAAAGAGAAAGGGAGAGGAACCAGCCCAGCGGACCAACCTCTCCTAGCCGGCGGCCCACCTAAGCCGCCAGGCCCAGCCAGCCAGAGCCCACTTAATCCCCTAACCCTAGCTCGAGCCTCTCTTTCTCCCCTCGCTCCTCCTCTCGTCCTCCTGCGCCGCCAGGAGTGCTCGCGACTCTAGCGCCACTCGTCCCTTCTCTCTCTGGCCGATCCCCATCTTCCTCCCGATCCCCTCGCGCCCCTCACCTCTCCTCCGCCGTGCGCCGCGGCCTCTTCCCCCAGCGCCCGATCCTCTCTCCCTCTCACTCGCTTGGTCGCCGCCTCGCCTGTGGGTGCCCGAGCCCGCCGTCGCAAGGGCCTCGTCCAGCCGCGTCGCCTGGCTCGCCGAGGGGAGGAGCCCCTCGAGCAGCCCGGCCGGCCAGGAGCCGCCGCAGCGCCCCGCGCCTCCTCGAGGACGTCGGCAAGCATGTTGCCTCCGCCGTCTTGCCGCGCCACCACGGGCCACCCGACAGCGCCGGCGCCGCCCCGAGCAACCTCCAGCGCACCGGCCACGCCTCCTCGCGCGCGCCTCCTCGCCATGGCCTCTACGTCACCCCGTGCTGCTGCCCTTTGTTTGCCCTTGTGTTGCTGCGGTTGGACCCTCAAGACCGGCAAGTTCCACTACGGATCGAGACCGCCAAGTACCCCTGCGGCAAGTACACCAGCGACAAGACCCGTGAACGACTACTACATGAACAAGCTCCACGACGACCCCGAGTACCACTACGCTCGGCGATGCGACAAGTACCCCTACCGATGACCGTGAACGACTACTTCCACTACCGTCGCGACGACTACTTCCTCTACGACCCTCGAGTACGACTACACACGAGAACCACGAGTACCACTACATCAATGTGTACCACTACCGTCGCCGAGGACCCGTGTAATGCAAGCGTCAAGTTCGACTACCGTCGCCGTGTACCACTACTTCCTCGACGAACGTGAACGACTACTTCCTTTTGGCAACGTGAACGACAACTTCGACAACGACCGCCTCGAGAACATCTACTTCCACTACTTCCACTACGTCCCTCGACGACTCGAACCGCTTCGAGAATGAACGCTTCGAAGGTATGACCCCGAGACAATGACCCGTGGACGAATGCTTGTGGTTGTATGAGCTGTTTCCCTCGTGTGCACCGTGCCCGATTCGTCTTTTGTCATGCTCCTCGGTTGCCACGTCGCCAACCCGTGGGAACCCGGTGACGGGATCGCCCCACCTTTCATCTTGCTTGACTCGCTCTCGCTACCTTGCTTTTGCACCGGCATCTCGACGAGTGTCAGATCATCGGAACGTTGTCGTGGCATCGTATC
Organism: Secale cereale; assembly: GCA_902687465.1. Lineage (NCBI taxonomy): Eukaryota > Viridiplantae > Streptophyta > Magnoliopsida > Poales > Poaceae > Secale > Secale cereale. Next base: position 418,767,881 of record LR738710.1, read on the forward strand.
CGTTTTCGCCGCCACGACCCTCTTTTCTTTCCGTCGTGGCGACAAATACTCCTTATCATCTTCATGTCAACTTTTAATAAAAATTGCATAAAACTTGATCATGTCATCCGCATCATGTTAACAACATTAAAATGTGTGAATTGTTGTTTGTTTAAAATTGCTAAACATGCATATGGGGATTTTCCGGAATTGTTGTTGTAGTTTCCGGCCTCATTTAAACATGTTGCTTGTGTTGTTTTTCTGTGCTTCCTACCTTGCCATGTTTTGCTTCCTGTATAGACTTGTCATGCATCCTGCCTTGCCATGTATTGCATCATATATAAACTTGTGTTGTTTTGCTGTGCTTCCTACCTTGCCATGTTATGCTTCCTGTATAGACTTGATGTGCTTCCTGTATAGACTTATCATGCATCCTGCCTTGCCATGTATTGCATCATATATAAACTTGTGTTGTTTTGATGTGCTTCCTACCTTGCCATGTTTTGCTTCCTGTATGAACTTGTAGTGCATCCTATATAGAACTGTATTGCATCATACTTGTTTGAGCATATTGTCATGTCTCGTGTTGTGTGTTTACCGTGTTGCTTGTTTCTTTCCGGTTTGCTTCCTCGTTAGCTTCGGGTTTGTTCCGGAGTTGTGAGGTTCTGTTCGTCTACTTCTTGGACTTGTTCTTCTCCCTTGCGGAATCCCAGGCAAGATGACCATACCCTTGGATACCTTTACTATCATTGCCATGCTTAGTTGTCTCGATGCTATCGTTACAAGTCGCGCTACCCATCTTTTATGTCAGCCTCTCCTTGTTGCCATGAAACCTCTAACCTTTGACACCTTCCTAGCAAAAACCATTGTTTGGCTATGTTACCCGCTTGCTCAGCCCTTCTTATAGCGTTGTTAGTTGCAGGTGAGGATGAAGATCATTCCAGGAGGGAACTTGTTGTTGGAATATCACAATATCTATTATTATTATTAACACACCTATATACTGGGCATGGGTGGAAGGCTTGGCTTTTTGCTCGGTGTTTTGTTCCACTCATGCCACCTTAGGCGCCGATAAACCGGCATTATGTTCCTTGATTTTGCGTTCCTTACACGATGGGTATATGGGGACCCCTTGACACTTCGACTTTGAATATAACTCCTCCAGCAAGGCCCAACATTGGTTTTATTTTGCCTCATAATAACTTAATTAATTAATTAAATTGCATAAGGGGGACGCTCCTTGGAGATTCTTTTCAACATAGCGGGGGGGCCAGTGCTGATGGTGTTGGTCCCAAACGGGGAGCCTGCGGGGCCACCACGGGGAAACTCGAGGTTTGGTTTTACCTGTAGCATCACCCATCCGGACGTGGCCTGAGACGAGATACGCGCGGCTACTATCAGGGTGTCGGCACGCCGGGAGGTCTTGCTGGACTTGTTTTACCATTGTTGAAATGTCTTGTGCACCGGGATGCCGAGCCTGATCGGATTTCCCTAAGATAAGGGGTGATGATATTATATTTATCACTTCAGCTAATCGTGAGAGCTTGTGATGGGCTAAGTTCGGACACCGCTGCAGGGTTATGATCTTTCAAAAGCCGTGCCCACGGTTATGTGGCAGATTGGAATTTGTTAATGTCCGGTTGTAGACAACTTGACAGAGGATCCGAAGTAAAACACACAACTGTGTGAGTAAACGTGACTGTCTCTTTTCACTTTGAGAAGAGAACACGGTGGGGTTATGTTTGGCTCGTAGGTAGTTCAGGATCTTTAGCGATCACTACTAGTTTGCAACCGTTTGCGTAGATGCTCATATTATTCTTGTACTCGTAAGCTAGCCACCATATTATGCTTAGCCGCTGCTGCAACCTCACCACTTTACCTCTTCCTACCCATAAAGCTTTGCTAGTCTTGTTACCCATGGTTATGGGATTGCTGAGTCCTCGTGGCTCACAGATACTACAACACCAGATGCAGGTTCGGCCGAGAATGAGGCAGGAGCTAGTTCAAGTACTTCACTGGGAGCTCGATGAAGAGAGTGGCCGTATGTTTGTGATGTTTTCGACGATCAGTAGTGGTTTCTACTAGGGGCGATTCGGACCTGTGGCTTTATGTTATCGGTATCTTTCTTTTGGATCTTCGCCCGTAGTCGGGTTGTGATGTTTAGAATGATGTCCTGCTTATGTAATGTATTGTGTGAAGTGGCGAGTGTAAGCCAACTATCTCCTTTTTGCAATTTCATCCCTACTTTTACATGAGTCGTGCAAAGATACCAAACTTGAGATCATTCCAGAATGGGCTTATACCTTTAAGTCGTGCCTCGACACATAGGAGGTATAGTCCCATCCTGGGCATTACATAACCGTCTTGTCGCCGTCGCTCATAGATAATCGCCTTGATGATGAAGACGTCGATGTAGGCGAACTCATGGGAAGTAGGCGAAGATGACGTATGTCTAAAGGCGAAGATGCCTTGATAGTACTTGGCGAAGTTGCCTTAGTGGTGGTTGTAGCCGTAGCTCCGTCTTGGGTGTGCTTGTCTCGCGGTCTTCTTATGTGCTTGATAGAGGCAAAGGTGTCCCGTCTTTCGATGAGATGCTGGTTATCGTTTGGATGAAGTCGACTTTGACGATCCGACTACGAACGTGCGTGGACGTCGCGCCTTAGCAATCGCTAAACCAACTCCGAGTGGTTATCGACCACACCGGAGCACGATCAACCTGACCACGAAGGTCTGTTTCCTGCAGGCAAACGAAGAACAAGCAAGAAACTAAGATTGCAATCTGGATATTGCGAATATAAGAGGAAAGCTTTATTGATCAAGGTGAGGTTCTGTGACGCCTTTGTCTGGTCGCTGAACACAAACGAAGGACGCGAAGTTGCAGCTATGGCGAACTTTTAATCTAAACAAAACCCAAAGTCTAAACGACGCCCTAAGGGCTGTATATATGGGGGAAAGAGGGGGAGAATTTCGTGGCCCTTGGTGGAGGGGTCCGAAACCAACCCTAACTCTTGTTTCCCCACACATACGGACTCTAAAAACAGCCTACACTCAAGTATTTCGAAATTACATGGGCCTGGCCCAATAATAAGGTGACGCAACACCTATAATAGCCTTTGGACGAAATTTATGAAGTGGCATCTTGTATATTTCGTCCAAGGTTTCTCGCACTCATTATGGTGGCTTCCAAAGTCCTGAAATCATCAATTGAAACTCCATTCATGTTCCCCTTGCGCATGCCATCATCTCCATGCTTGATCTTGCTCCAATGTTCATCCTTCTTGTCCAAGCTAGGCCCTTCATTTGTAAGTAAGACAAATGTATCCAATTTAGGCAGCATCATATTCTCATGAACGTTAGATTCATTACCAAGAAACGAAAGTACCTGGTAATTTAATTGGCGTGCGCGAGCTCTAGTAATTGTTCATGTATATGTGTCAGTTGGAGCTGTGGGTGTAACCTTGTTAGTGATGTCCTCATCAGTGCTCTTGAAGCTTGTGCTTGGCGTGTAGTAGAGCGTCTTTGGACTTGTATGTTTGAGCATGTCGACCATCTTCATCTTGATTGTGTCGTTGTAGTGCTTGAGCTCTTGGTAGATTTCGTTCGTCGTCGTCGTGCACATGATGGTTGGAGGTGACTTGCCCTTCATGACGATGTCGATGGTCGCCATGGCGGTGTGGACGTGGAAGACTTGCACTTGCATCATGTTTGCGCTCCAATGACTTGTGACGTGAACGTCGCCGCCGAGAGGATGACGAAGGGGAAGAAGACTTGTAATCGACCACCAAGTGTCGGAGCTCTGCCATTTGTTTGTTGAAGGAGTCACACATGTCATCGAAGGAAGCCATTGTCCTTGTCTCGGAGTGTCGTAGTTCGATGGCGATGTTGCCCAAGCGCTCTTGCATTGCTTGTTGTAGTCCGATGGTTGTCTCGTGGATGTCATTGTTCATGCCGTCAATGTAGAAGACCGGAGATGAAATGCCTTGCCTATCCATCACAAGATGCTTGCAAGTATGAGTGGGAGAAAGAGAAGAACTATACCAAATGTACCTTGACCGATGTTGAAGATGGATCAATGATCACTCAAATGTGGAACAAGGAAATAGCACAATTGGTACCAATTCTTGTCGGTTTCTCACACCTACACAAGTAAAGCTTATGGTGGAGCTCGGTGAGGATAGTGGCACAAAAATTTGATGCAAAACGTTAGCAAGAGTCAATAAAGTTGAAAGAGATTCACAAATTCGCAAGTGAAACAAGTAGACCAATACCAATATGGGTGGCACACGGAAACACACAGATGGATAAATAAATGTGGTTGTGCAACCAAGGGTTGAGCGGAAAATGTGGAATCCACGTAAAATGCTCTTGTCGCACAACACTAGAGAGACGCTAGCCGATTGCTCAAAAGGCGGATACGAACTTGTGCACTACCTATATGAGACAAAATGTAGCAACTTCCTATCACAAGTATGCTATGTATGTATGATGTACCGGTGCTTTTAGCACAAGATGATCCAGGATGATCAAGTATGATGTGATATTTGGTGATGCTATGGCTCTTGCTTACAAGCTTCTTTGTGGTTCTTTTTCTTTGCTTAAAAGCTTTATTTATTTATTTTGTATATGTCCACTTATGCAAAATGTCCAAACCAAGATAGGAATTGTGTATATGCGGGAACAATCTTGTGACACAAGGGATGATATGATGATACCAAGATGATATGGTATGTAGGCAATGGATGCGCGGGTCGATGATCACTAATGTGGACAAGTAACGTTGTCGGCAATACTCAAAGGCTAGTTTCGATAGGTAAGTGACGCAAAATGGGCTAGGGGTTAGCAATGCAATTGCAAGGGGAATATACAATGATGTCGTCGAGGTTACCGTCCGATGATGATGATGAGATGCGGTGTTCTTGATGTAGAACCATTCCTAATTAGCTAAAACACCTTACGAAAAGGAAAAACCACAACTCAAAATCTCAAGGACAAATGTCAAATGGTGGTAGCGGGAATGCGGTGGTGGTTATGCACTCGGCAAAGCGGAAGTGGAATGATGGGTTATGCATGTCGGAGTTATCGTGATCGTCCCTAAGTAGCCGAAACACCTTAGGAGACACAAGCCACAACTCAAACAAGCTCAAACAAAATTGGGTTAGGTTTGGGTGGCGGAAATGTATGGTGGGCAATGTTATGCGGAAGTGGTGGTGGTAGTTGATGAAGAAGCAATTGTCCCTAAGTAGCCTAAACACCTTAGGAGACTCAAATCATTACTCAAGCAACCACAAATGCTATGGTGGACAAAATGGGTTATTTTGCGGAAGGCTATGGTGGCCATGCGAATGATATGGTGGAGGGCCTATACAAACTTGCCAAATTTGACAAACTTTGATGGATTCAAATGATGATGGTAGTATTTTTGTGATATGGGGGATATTAAGAGCTTCAAAAAGAGCTAAAGAACGTCAAAAATGGACTCCGGATGAATTAGTTATGGCCGAAACAAGAATCTGTCCGTGTCAGTTTCAGGGGGAACCGGATGATCCGGGAGTTTGTCTAGAATGATCCGGGCTTAGTCCGGATGATCCGGGTATTCTTCCGGATGATCCGGGTTCGTCAGCTCCGGTTCTGTTCTTTCGAGCAC